>VZTX01009952.1:408484-573281 GCA_013400915.1 Pardalotus punctatus
CCCGCCCTGCCCCGCCTGCCTCCCGCCTAACCCGCGCTCGCTCCCCCCCTTCCCCCGCCGAGGCGAAGCTGGAGCCGCAGGAGATCCGCCGGGCGCAGGGAGGGGACAGGGATGGGTTGTTTTCTCTCCCCCGCCCGCCCCGAGACCTGAGGAGATGCAACCCAAGTTCGCCGCGATGACTCTGCTGCTGGCACCGGGGTTTCTCCGCGGCATCGCAGCCTCCGGACCGCCTGAATCCTGCTCCCTCTGAATCCTCGGCGCCGGGTTAAAGCTCAGTTCTCATGTTGTGGTTGCTGGGCTGCCGCGCTCCCCTGTTTTGCGATGGGAGGTGGAGGAAAAGGGATTGTCCGTGAGTCAACACCGAAAACGTGATTAGGAGGAACTGCTTTCACTAATCTGTTTCTAACCTTTCAGTCCATGTTGGCCTGTGACCCCTCTCAGCTTTCACATCCAGCCTGATCAGGTAGGTGTGAATTATTCACTTGGGGTGAGGGAAGGCGGATGGAAATGTTTCAGAGACTTACCTACGATCCTGGCCTCTCTCAGGATGAGAAAAGATGAGAAAGTTCAAGCTGTAAACTAATTTTGAGCCAAACAGCATTTGTTTACTTGTTGAAATGTGTCCGTGCGAGACGTCTGCAGTCTGTCTGATTTCCAGGATCGAGCCGAGTGCCTGTGAGTTGCTGTGGGACATCTCAGCTGCTGTAGCAAAATATAGTGCTCTTATTTATGATGTGGGGAGAACTTTTATATACATACATACATATATATATATATACACACACACACATTTGTTTTGAGAGCTTCCTCATCAAACTCTTAACAGATTCTCTCAATTGTTTCATGTTTCCTCAGATATTAATTACTTCGTTGGCTTGCTTTTTTTTTACTTCCCCTAAATGCCCACGAATCTGCAATGTTGCAACCTACCTGTAGCGTTAGGTGGGGAGATTCTCTGCCCTGTAGATACGTAAAGTAGCCGTATCTGCATGAATCGCTGGATTTCCAAGCAGCATGTTACAGTAGATATTGCTGATAGGAGTAACAAGAGGGTGCATAGTCCTTGTGATGGAAACACAGCTAGTACTTCAATTAAGAAGATATCTTTTCGAATTTGATAAAGCTTGTGTAATATCCGGTGTCTCCCTCTGTTGTGGCTTCGGCAAAACTGCTTTGTCAACAGGATCCCTTAGCTGCTTCTCTGGGATTAAAGCTTTCTCCTCCTGCTGCTGATTTTTTTCTTCAATTAAGGGAGAATTAATTGCTGAACATCTGCAGTCCACCAAAAATGCCAGTATATAAAAAATGTCTCCCCGAGGGGTGGAGGAGTGTACGTGTTTGTGTGTAGGTTTAATGCATGTTTGTGTAGACTCCGTGTGCCTGTGTGTGCATGCTCTGGGAATGGAGGAAAAGAAGGGATGGCACACGCACCCCAACAGTCCTTTTTTTTTTTTTTTTGTTTGTGCCAGGATCTACCTCCGTAGTTCTGCAGTCCGTACAATGCTGATATTTCATTTCATATAAAAGTTTCCTGTAATACTTTGGCCAGTTCTCTTAAGAGAGGTCAGAAACCAGTTTGCTGCCAGGGTTGCACTGGCTGTTGGCTGGTGTGTGGGCAGGTTGGTGGCAGGGATGTGGCCCTGGGGGCAGCCAGAAGTGCTCCCAAGACGCCGGCAAAGAGCCCTCGGCTGGCGCCGGCTCTGCCGGGGGTCACTCAAAGCCCCTCTCCCTCCCGGAGTCCATCCTCGCTCCACCGCTCCGGCGCAGCTCACCGAAGGTTGGGCCATGCTGCATCACTCCCGAAGTTTTAGAAAGGCTCCAGCTTAATCAGGCAAACACATTTCAGCGGCTCCATTCATTATGCAGGCATTTAACGTCCTGCACTCCACGTTTTTTGCTGGGAATTACTGAAATGCTGAATAATGGAGAAGGTGAATTGCGTCTTCGCTTGTGTCGGGATTAAACATACCTGCTGCAGGCTGGGCTGGGCTGTAGCCCAGGAAGTCCCTCTTCAGAAATGCTGTAAATAAGATTCTGCACTATTCCACCTCTCACAGCCAAAGTTTAACCCAGCAGCATCTTTCAGATCAGACACAGATCTGACAACAGATTATGCTTAACTTGTTTTTCAGCACAGGTTTCCCACCTCAGTTTAATGAAGTGGGCTGTGCTCCATATGTAGCACCAAGGGACAGTGGCCACCCCAGGAGGTTTAGCCCTTGCCTAAACCTGACTTCAAACCCCTCGAGGTGCCCATCACCATGCAATTTCAGGCAGCTGCTTTAATTTCTGGTGCATCCAAAAACTCAACTGCAAAAATGAGGAAAGTAAAAGTTAGATGATTCTGTGAGCCACCATTCCTTCAGAGATATTTTGTGGGCATATGCTTCCAGACGTGTGTCTAAGTTAGGTATTTCACATGCTTTGTTCTCTTTAACAATAATTGAGAAGAGGTTTCATGCAAATGAAACAGTGATAGTTATCTGTACAGTTTGAAAACTCAGGTTTATTCTTTGGTGCTGGTTGAAACGATGACCTTTATAAGTCAATATTCTTTGAATTTTGAGTTTGTTCTCATTTAAAACTGTTTGTTTTCAGACCACCACACTGTCTCCCTATGGAAGGATCTGTTTGTATCTGGCATTGAGATCCCATGGAGAATCTGAGGAGGGGGATGGCTCTTCATATCCATGAAGCCTGGATACTTCTGTTTGTGCTCCCTGGTTTGGTCACTCCAGCTGCCATCAATCATGAAGACTACCCCGCTGATGAAGGGGACCAGACCTCCAGTAATGACAATCTGATCTTTGATGATTACCGGGGGAAGGGCTGTGTGGATGACAGTGGCTTTGTGTACAAACTGGGAGAACGTTTTTTCCCGGGGCATTCCAACTGTCCCTGTGTCTGTACTGAGGATGGACCTGTTTGCGATCAACCAGAATGCCCTAAAATCCACCCAAAGTGCACAAAAGTGGAACACAATGGATGCTGTCCAGAATGCAAAGAAGTGAAAAACTTTTGTGAATATCATGGGAAAAATTACAAAATCTTGGAGGAATTTAAGGTATGGAACCCTTTTCCTTCAGTATTTAATATTAGTATGCTTTAGGAATTGTATTTTTGCTGGGAGCTCTCAAAGGCAGTACTACTCAGTATTTGCTTACTGCCATTGATGAATGCTGAAGTTGAAGTAAATTTTAGCTGTGATGCAGGTCTGGCTCATGTAAAAGCTGTCACCTCCCCACTATGTGCCCTCCCTGAGGGCCAGTGGTCAGTCAAAAGCCCCTGTGAGAATTGCCAGCCCTCTGCATCTGCCCCCTTTGCTCATAGCATGGATCATGCTGGACTACCAAGGCTCTGTAAACCAGTACTGAGTGCTTTTTAAGATATTTTGCAATTTGGATAGCAGAAAATTGATGGCATGGTGCTGAGAGTTATTGCTTATAACTGTATCAGCATGCAAATAAGTAGATGGTAAACTCTATTTAATGTTTTCATTTTAACTGTGTTAAGGCTGTGTGGAATGGAGAAGATGAACTCCTCGGCAGATGACCATCTCAAGTAATGAGAGGCATGGGGTTTCATTGCAATGGTTGAGTTCATGTAAGGAATGTTGTAAAGAAATCCTGAAATATATCTTAAAAACAAGACAGTATTTTCCAAAACCATTACGCAACCTACAGTTCTCATTCTAATGAGTTTGATCACGTGCTTTCAATTCTGCTAAGGAAAACAACATTTCACAATGAAGAACAGGGGCTGTAAAAGCTGTGGGTACACAAGTTTGTTCTTCAGGTCACGTGGCTTTAAGGGTTGAACCTCCATAATTTAACAACAGCCTGTAACTCTTCATGGCTGTGTGTCTGATCTTATTATACACTTGACCAGTTTGTTGTGTTTTCTGCAGTGAAAATAATTTCACACGTAGGTCTGTGTACTTCACCAGTTCTTGGTAACATAGATGCCAATTCCCTTTTTCACAGAAACTGTCATTTTCAGTGAAGGTATCTGTAGTTCCTTTCTTCTACACGTGTGGTGTATGTTCATCTTTGTCCATCTGGAACTGCAGTCACTGAGTCTGAGCAAGACAGTTTAATGTCATAAACACAAGGTAAAGCAAACGTACAAGGAAAATCTTGGGGGCCACCCTGATCAACCTGCTTTGCTTTGCTGAGGAATGTGAAGATGCTGATCTTGTGGACTGCTCAGATAACAGTTCCTTCTTGCCCTGGGAAGGCCTAGCCCAAGTTCATGCCATGATCACACTTCAGTGGTCCCATTTTGACTGCTGTATTGTCAGGTGGTGAAATGTCCGGTCTAGGTGGTCAGGTTTTTAAGTGAGAGGTATAAGGAGTCTTTTTTTAGGAAGCAGGAATTTATAAGGACTCTTTCTGAAGATTTCAGTGGGAGAGATAGATCTTGTCATTAAAGTGTCTCTTGTGTGTGAATTAAGTAGAAAAGTAGTAATCACTTCCTGAAAGAAATAATTTCACCCTGATAACAGTTTAAGCTCTAGGGAAACAGAATACAGGGGAGAAAGGCTATTGGAGAGAGTTGGGAGCCATCTGGTTCATTGCCTGTTGTATTCAAGTACTTGGGCTGTTGTGTGGGAAGCCAAGTTCCAGTACCCTCTGAGAAGCACAAAGTAGGGGGTGTCAGGCCACTCTCCCCCACAGTAACCCTCTGTCCAAAGCTAATATGAGATCTTCACATTTAATTTAGCTGACAGTCAAACTTTTGACCTAGACCTGTGTTTTGCTGAGAGCTCAATATGTCGTGGAATAGGGCAGAAACCAATGTTTTGGAAATCTCTGTGTTTACCTAGAATGAACAGTGAATTGCTTTTTATCTCAAAGTACTGTAGGAGAGTCAGACAATGGAAGATCATTCCCAGGGGAACTGGATGTAGAAAAAAGAAGCGCCTGTGAACTATGCCTTTATAAATGGCTATAGCAAAGACAGAGCTTCTGGATTCAGGAGGCTGCTCCTCTGAAGTCTTGACATTATGAGGCACCCAAGCATTTTGCTGTTTATTTCAACAGAATAAAGATTTTACCTGCTATCTCTGCTGATGAAATCCTGAGCAGTTCATAGGTTTTACAGGCTCTGAGCTCTGCTCCTCCCTCATCCTGTTGAATTTATAAGGTCTGCAAACTTTCTCACATCCATTCCACACACACTGAAGTCAAAGACGAGAGGCTGTTCTGACTGAAACCCAGGCTGCTTTCAGTGGAAACAGAGGCACTGTTTTATGCGGTCTCAGAACCCTTTCACCCACTTGATTTACTTTTGCTGGTATGTAGGTTCCAAATCGTCATCTATAGAAGTGCTTGTCACTGCTGAGTTTCAGCTGAAATTAGCCTCTATTTAAAAATCTTTTGCAAGTGTGTGTCTGTGTGTGTGCCAGGACTGACTCATCTTGTAGAAATTTCAGCTGCCTGATCTTTCACAAGTTGGGATTAATTTTTTTTCTCAGATTTTTTTTTTCTAGGATATCAAAATCTGTGAGAGGTTTCCAGTTGGGTGAATTTTTGTGTATTGTTTCTAGATTTTCTTCTTAGATTTGGGGCGAGAAATCCAGATGTGATTTAGTCTTTTTTCTTACCACTGGCAGCAACTGTGATGCTCTCAGGGTAAAGCAGTAGTTACAATAGCCCATTTCTTAAATATTTAGCTTTCTTCTCGTGAACAGATCTTGTACGTCTGATTTTTTGAGCCATAACAGTCACAAGCACAAAATACAAATATGACAACAAGCCATGTAGCCTAGACAGCTGTCCAAATATTTACACTTGTGCCCCTCAATCATTAACGTGTACAGCTGAAATGCTGAACTGAGGTTCAATTGTAAATCTAAACCCATAAAGAGTTTTTCTTGTATCCTTCTGTAAAATTGTATGTCCCTGACAGATGGCTTAGTAACCCCATGTAGCATCTTCCTAGGTCTGTTATGGATCCTGGGAAATGTTGGTGGGTTTGGAGCCCCAGCTGCCCACGCACAGCCTGCCTCCCGCCCTGGTTGCAGTGGGACTTATCCCCAACTTTGGCTGAGGCTGTGGTTCCACCTGGAAACCCTGCAGAAAAGGCCAGCACAGTCTCTGTAATGTTAATCATTATTTGATTCAAATGTGTCTAAAATACAGATTCATGTCTGGGGGTCAGGGTTTTGATACTTATGGAGCAGGAGAAAGAGTGGGTCTGGTGGGTTTTTCTTGGGATCCATCTCTCTCTTTCCCATCTTGTTTTCCACTTTTCTCGTTGTTGTACTCAAATGTGGTCTCTCAGGTCCTCACTGGCCCCTCTCAGAGCAGGGGTGAAGGCAGCTGTGGTGGCTGCAGGGAAGGTGTGAAGAAGGCTGCAAGTCTCAGGCTGTTTTCTCCCAAGGGATCTGGCAGGGACTCTCAGGGTCACCTGTCAGCTGCTTTTTCTCCCACACATCATCCTTGTTTTGATTTCAGTCCTGGAGGTTAAGGTCTGACTCGCAGGCGCTCTGCGCTCGCCTGTAGGAGCAGAGATCTTTCAGGGAAGTTGTTAACCCTCCCCTTTCTTCTCAGAGAGAGAAAAAAAGCGCAAATAGAGATTGGGCTTGGTTGTTGTAAGTACACATGGTTGTGTTTTAAATGAATGTTCCCAGGCAGCAGCTGATGTAAAGTTAAGGAGACAGTGTTCCGCCAGCGTGACGGATATTCATTGGCAGCTGATGGAGAAATCCTGCAAATGTCACGGAGGCAACAGTTTCCCTGTGTGCTGATTACTTTTTGCTCCCTTGCATGGCTTGCTGACAGAAAAGCACACACCTACCCACCTTTGCGAAATGGAATTATGGCATGGTTAAAGTTTATTTGTAGCCACAGTGAGGAGCCGCTGGAATAGGATTGGGTTGTCAGTTTGGGAAGTCCATAATCAGCTCTGAACTTCCTAGATCTCATCCGACAGAGGCACATCCAGAATAACCTTCTGCAAATCTCTGGATTTGTAGCAGAGTGCCATTGCTGGGAGATGAATGGTCAGTTCACAAGAGACTGTCAAGCTGATGTCTTGAAATATTCTCTCCATTTTACACTGACAGGCCGGAATGGCTCCCTGTCCCCGCAGGAGGGTGAGCAGGGTGCCCCTCCGAGGCAGTGGCAGAAATTTCCTAAGCACAGGCAATAAAATACCTGTGTCAGCCTCCAGAACATTGGGTGAGTTATCCTTTGGGTGTGAACCCAAGAGGTTTTGGCTTCCTGATGATGTTCAAGCGAGAAGAGCAGCTTCAACCTGCAGTTGTGAACTTGAGCTTGGAAAACGCTCTGGACCTTTTTTGGGCGCTTTTCAGTGGCTGTCCTGCTTTCTGACAAGCACAGAGCTACAATTTCTTCTAGCTTTTAGCTCTGCCAGTGCTGATTCTCTGCTGCTGCCTTTATTTGCCTGCCCTTCCCACTGGCTTCTCCACTTCCTTGTCCTCTCCACTTCCTTGTCCTCTCCCCTTCTGCCTTCGCTCCTCCCAAACCTATCCTCACTGAAAAGTGATGATGCCCAAATATTTGTCCGTTGCATCAGCACAAGTGTGGAGAGATGGGAGAATAACCCTTTCCCTTGCCCTTTTCCTCCACACTGGAAGAAAAATCAACAAAAAAAGTAGGAAAGATGAAATTTTTGCTTCTAGGGCAAAATCTCTGCTGACTTGAAAAGAGCTAGGATTTCATTGCTGAAGTTCTACTTTATTTTTCTTTCCCCTGTTCCCTGCCACTATATCTTAAGTTCATTGCTTTGTTTTGTCCACAAATCACCTGTAATCCTTCAGTGAAGGTTTTTGTATCTTGCTGACTTTATATCTTCTTGAACAGTGCTTTGCACAGTAGGGACGCAGCTCTAGCAGGGTTCTTCAGGGTGTAATCAGAACACAGAATATATGAGGGACTGTATAAGCATAGCATTGTCACACACTAATTCTCAGCTCATTATGGAAGCCTTTACTTCAGAATAGTGGCACCTCCTTCTCCTTTGTAAATGCTCTTTAAAATGTTTTATTAATGCAATTTTCTGAATATCACTTAACAAAGCAAGGCCTCTCATCAAAAGGCACATGCAGACAGGTATGCAGCTGCTATCCCAGCATCTCACAGCCCCTGAAATGTCCATCCTGATGCTGGAGAAAAGGAGGCAGTGAAACCAAAAAGTGATTCCCCACCCCAGAACTGTGCCAGAAATAGAAATTATGTGGTGTAAACAACAGCCTTGCTCAGGCCACCAGGTACCCAGCCTAGGAGTACAAGATTATCAAATATGAATGGAGCACTTGGGATGTTCCAGAGTGTTACTGATGGGGTGGTGCTGTTAGGTGAGAAACAGGAATGTGGCAGCCCTGGGTGGGGAGGGCCACCATGGGACCCCCATTTTAATACTGCCATTTTTCTCTCCAAGATGTGTGCAGCAGATTCATTTTTCTCTCCAAGATGTGTGCAGCAGGGTTTTTTCCTACTATGACTCAAACAAGTGGGGCTTTTTCTTTTTTTTTCTTTCCCTCCTTCTTCTTGTGTGTTCTGCAATTTCACATATGGCTAGAAAATCATAATACAAAAGAAATTTCAATAACGTGCCTGTGCTTTAATAAAAGAAGCCATGAACAATGCCAGCTCTGAAGATAGCATACAGCCATTGAAATCAGACAGGGGAAACAGAACATCAGTCAGATGGAAAAGTATGATTTATTATCTCCCTTCTGGCAAAATTACAGTGACAATGTCTATGCAAAGGAATCTAAAATTACTGACTTACTGTATTTCTGTCATAATTTGAACCAAGAAAACATACTAAAATAGATAGCCTGTCACATATTGATCTATAGTGAAACCTATTTTTAAAATTATGCTATGTACTTAGCTACTGATTCTGTAACATATATATCACATTACGCACAAATATATTATTGCGGTAGGTGAAAGAAGGATGGGCTTTATTAAGAATTTGGCTAAAAAAATCCATGGAGTTTTTTTTCCTGGATCACAGTAATAGATGGGAGGCCCCAAAAGATCAGAGCTCAGTGGCGCTGGCTGTGCCCCACACAAACTCTCTCAGAGCTCCCCACTGAAATGGGTGACACCCAAAACTTGAGCATCCCCACAATTCAAAATAAGCAGGAATTGAGCCCAAGCCCCCTGTTTCAGTCACAGCAGCCTGTGCATGCAATCCCAAGGGACTGGTATTTTTCCAGTAAATACGACACAGGAATTAGTGTGTGCCCGCCATTTGTACTGCCAGAGCTGTGGCTGAGCTTTCAGTTACTCACTCTGGGAGGCAGCCCATCGGCCCTGCCTGCTTCCAGAGCAGGGGCTGTCCAGGGAGCTGCTGGAAGAGAGGGGATGTCTCTGCACAGCCAGAGGGGAAGCTCCGGCACTTCGCCTGCACCCCATCCATTGCTGATGGAGCCTTACTGTTAAGAAAATGGAATGTCTAGTACATGCAGGTGTTACCAGCTCTTTCCAAGCAAGAGTGGTAAAATCAAGTCTAAGGCTTTATAGTTGTGCCAGGCAATGCTCAGTGAGGCCAAGGAGAGAAGTGCTCACCCCTTGGCCCTCCCAAGCTGTTCATCTCTGTCACCCGGGGTGTTTCTGTGGAGCTGGTTTGTGGGAGGTCCTTGGGTCATCAGCTTAGGAAGAAGGATGTCATCCTTAGAAACATTCATAGCTCATGGGTGAGAAGTTTTTTTAGGAAACTATTTCCTGCCAGAGCAAGGGGAAGTGCGGATATGTGTTTGTTGCCACTGGAATGTGCTTTATGCAGAATTGTATTTGTTAAAAATAGTGCTCAGTTAGCCAATTATTCTAGTTACTGTGTTAAAGACTATAATTAGATAAGTTATGTAGTGACAATGCTCAGTCTAGTTACAAAATAAGGATACATGAGGCTTCCTTACTCTTTTCTGTGGTGATTTCAGAGGTAATTCTTTGGGAATTACAGTAAAATCAGAATGCTTGGAGAAGCAATAGGGATTGAAACAGCTCCTGAAAACAGGGAATCTCTCAGTCTGTTATCTTTGGCCATCCCAGTCAGCAAAACCTTTCTGAGTGAGGGTTAGCCCAGTGTGCTCCCTGTGTAAGCAGCTCCCAGTGTGTTCTCTCATGACAGGCAACCCATTCAAACGTTTTCAGTTCCATCCTTCCCAGCTTGTGTTCATAACCATGTGATGACATTCCCTGAGGGACAGAAACCTCCCAGACCCTGCTGGCTCCTCTCCTGAAGGTTTAAACATTGGAATCAAGCACTGGATGCCAGGGTGCAGACAGGATAATTTGGAAAATGCCTTGTTATTGCCAGCCCGGTAAAGAGCTGCAGGGTCTGTGCTGCTCTGAACTGCTGTATCTCCCTGGATCCCAAGTGACCCAGTGGGATGTTACACTGGTGAGAAGTTCACTACCAGTGAGATTCTTCTCTGTGGAGTTTGCATGATGCTGAGCTGAGGCAAGCATTCAGGAAGGAGGCAGCGTGCTGGGATGCTGGTGGGATGCAGGAGCTCCCGCTGTAGTACCAGGGAGCAGCTTCCCTTTGGGCACAAGAGGTGCAAAGCCACAGGAAGGGCCGAAGCTGAGGGTGACAGAGCATTGGTCTGCGGTGTGGGGCAGGAGGAGCTCCCACGGGCCCTTGGCTGCTGCACCAGGCAGGAGTCGCCCACCAGTCCATCACCCTGCTGGTTTCCCGCTGCCTGAGCTGTGCAGGGACATGGAGCTTGTCTTGAGGCAAAGCACATTGGCTCAAAGCTTGCATTCAGCTGGGCTGAATAACCATCATCTGGGTATCTTGTGAGGAAAAAAGTCCAAATCCATCGCTGCTGTAAATCTGTAGCCTGGCCAGTACTGTGACTATCTGACAATCCAGACAGGAAACTGCAGGAGAAGGAACAGACCGAGGTGCAAATCTCCTCCCCAGTGATGGCTGATTGTATTATACCCACCTCCACAACAGAAATTCAGTGTTTTTTATCAGTACATGGGGCTGGTCTCACCACCTTCTCCCATGTCTCAGTGTGAACAAAGAAGGGACCAGTAGACTCAGGTATAGAGAAAACACATGTAAAAGGGATCAGATCACCTTTCTGAGCAGGCCCTTGGTTCCTTTCTCCCTGCTCCAGGAGGCTTTTTCCTAGGCAGGCTCCTTCATTGCCAGAGCCAACCAGGAGGGAATGGAGAGCAGGAAGCTGCCATCTGGGCTCACTTTCCCTGCTGACATTAAAAGGAGCTTAACAAATGTGAAGCACACACAGACATTTTGTCTGTGTCCGAACAGGGCTGCACTTCACACGTTGGAGCCGCAGTCCCATCTGTCACATCTGTAACCTTTTAGAAGGAGTCCCCTTCCCTGGGCCCTGGGTATGTCTAGCTTAAAAAACTATTGTAATCATAAAAATTATCACCAAAGTAATAGAGAGCTCCAGTCCCCTCAGCCCCAGTGCAGGTGAGGTGCAGCTGTTGTGAGGAATAAAATGAGACATATATCAAAGCAGAGAGTGTTCTTACAGAAGAAATGCAAAGTCATGTTTTTACAGAAAGCTTTGCTACTGCTCTCGGGAGAGAAGAGCAACCACGAGACTGCAGATACACAGCTCTGGTGGAAAAGGGGCCAGGACTCGGCTCAAGGTTGTCTCTCTCTCATCAGCTAATGGAGGAGTCACTGTTCAGATCCAGACATGGTTCCAGGAGCCTTTTAAACTCACCAAATTGTGTGGCACAGGGCAGATCTATGAGTACAAAGCTCCTAAAGCCATCACAATCCTGATTCATCAGATGTGGGCCCAGGATAAGCCAGGATGGGGCACATCTTCTGTGCTCCTCACAGGCCTTACTGATGTGTAGAGCTCCCCAGGAATGTTTACAAAAGAATGGCAGGGATAATGTTGTTTGTGGTTGTGCACAGGCATGGCCTGGGAATGAGAGGAGAAGAGGAATACATGACCTGAGGGGATTAGAGCATCCTTGTGCCTTTCCATCTCCCGAATCCAAGCCCCGTCACCAGCATGCTGGAAAGACTCTTCCATTAGTAATGTTTGTGTGTGTGGTGAGGGTTCCCTCTAAAAAACAAGATCTCAGCATCTGCTTCTACTGCTTCTTGGAAGCCACATCCTTGGTTTAGCCAATCTGCAGTGTGGTGCAAGCATTTTTCAATTTTTGGATGGCAAAATGCATTAGTATTGCTAGTGCTCCATATAAGTAGGATACAGTTCCAATTTTTTCACTGCAGATAAATTATCTAATGACTTAGTAGCTTATTCCTGTTGCAAAGTCATTTGCAACCTGATGGTGTTTTCAGTGAGTGTACTTGTCTGTAATTACTCAACAGATTGTTTATTTGAGCAACTTTCCACCTATGGAAAATCCAAGTGGTTATGGTTTCTATAGTATAGTTGGTATTATATCTCCACTAGCTGGTTGGATGATTTTTATTTTATTAAGTAGGTGACAAAAATGAGAGAAATTTTTGACCTTTGCAGGTTTTTGTATTGGCGCATTCGAAAGAGTCATTTGCCAATTTTTTTACACAAATTAGACTGTTATTTACGCACTGCTAATAGTGAAAGCCAAGTGAGCAGGCCAAAAGGGAAGTGGGCTGGTTTCAGTCTCGCCTTCAGGTGGGACTCGTTCACCAGCTTGTTCTCCACAAGTTTGGCACCTGCAGAATTTCTCAGCTGAAAGCGCTCTCTGAATTTTCCTGCAATCTTCCACTAATCTGCCTGAGATCACAGGCAATTTCAATAACAATGAAAATGATTCTAATTTCTCCTCCAGGAGTATCTCTGATGAATGCTATCCCAGTTCCTTTTTTATTCCTCTCCCTGGTTTATGACTTCCCACCTCAGTTGTAATGCAGGAACCATTTTTGCCTCCAAATTTATTCATCAGGTCCTTTTAAACTTCCTTCCCTTTCTTGCTTCCCGCCAATAAATTCCCCACCTGAAACTGTAGCTACAGAAATAATTTCCATCAGAATTGCCATTGTCCTTAGCGTCATTAAAAGTTACAGCTCCTCTTAAGATGTAAGTGCCCAATTTGACAGACTTCACTCTGCATCACTGTGCTTTTCCTGCTGTTTTGTCTGCATGGAGCAGGATGCCATCAGTCCAGCCTGTCTGAGGGAAGAGGCTAAAGGGGATTATCTCTCTTGAAAACTAGAAGAGGGAGAGATTGACAGCAGCAATGGTTTTCAGTTTTCCTTTCCTTGGAGCCCAGCACTTGCAGGGGATGGGACACATCCAGATGTGTAGGCAGGAGGTGCATGTGGATACAGCTCTTGGATCTGCAACTGTGGCAGGGTGTACAGAAGTGCCAGGTGGGATCCATTGCATCCCAAACCACCCTGGCATCAGCAGAAATGCCGATGATGGCACCTCCTTTTTAAGGGGTTGGCACTTCTTTTTCTGATTTGTTCTCCAAGGGAGAGAAGGCATCGCTCCATATTCAGTAAAACTGCTATGAAAAGCATTTTTTCCCTTTGCAGTATCACCTTGAAGAGGCACATCCATACACACCATGTCCTTTGTGGTGTTTGAAGGAGGCGGGAGCTGACATGCCTGATTCTGGTTCACCGTGGTACCAAGAGTCCTGGCAGCTCCTCTGCCTTTGCTCTGATGTGGTGGCTCCTTGGGTTTCCTCAGGGCTCAGAAATCCAGCCCACTGGCTTAGTTTTGTGCTTTTATCCCTCTTCAAGTTCCAGTCAACCAAGCAGATTTCTCCAGTCATTCTGGCCATGTTGTAAAATCACCTGTTTGACTCTGGAAAACACCACAGGCCCCAACAGCACGTATACTCAATTCATTGGAAATACTTTGATTGTCTTCCACTGACTTGGACAGCCCCTGCATGGTGATCAGTAGCTCTGTTGTAACATCGTTAGATGGTTATAAACACTTACACGTAGCTTTTCTGTTTCATTCCCCAAAAGAGAAGTCAAGCATTGCTGATACAACAGTTGTGAAGTCTGTATTGCTCTGCAGCTGTCTGGTAGGAGCTGTGTGTAATTGGTGAAGGGCTGCTGGGTGCCAGGCAGCACAAGAACGTGGGAGTGCCACTTCATGGCACCTTGTCAATGAGATGAAGTTGTCCAGTATGGGATTATGGAGCATCCTTGTACAAAAACCCTCTTCAGGCTTAGCTGCAGTGTAGGAAAGAGGGGGAAGAGAGCAGCACAACAAATCCTGATAACTGGATCTCAGGCTTTGAGCAGCCTGGCTCCAGCAAGGACGTTAACGTTCTTCCTTGAGGCTTAAAACCCAGGTACAAAGAAAATGCCACACAATTCAAGGCCTTTTCTTGGAAAAGTGAGGAGAGGTCCAAAGTGTTAGGAAATGGCTGTGCTAATCATGCCTGGAGGAGCTGGCATCTAAATTCGTGGAGTGGAAAGTCTCCAGGAGTAACGGGGCTCTGCATAGTCAGTTTTAATGATGTATGATCCACTGGCTCATGAAATACTCAGGTGCCACATAATGCTTCAGTCTTGGAAGGCTGCTTGGGAAATGAGCAGCATTTTCCCAGCTCCTGGAGTGGTGTGAGCCTCAAACCCCAAGTCTGAGTGAAGCCAGCTGGAAGAATCCCAGCTGATCACAGGGAAGAGCAGCCTTAGAACTTGGTCTGAGACCTCTCCTGAGCTGGGTGACTTGAAAACCAGTTACCCTGGTGAATGCGGCAGCAGAGCAGAAAGTGAGGGAAATTGCTTCTCATTGATTGACAGAACAAACAGGTGAAGAAAAAGGATCAATCAGATGCCATCTTCAGGGTTTTTAGTTTGTCTTAGGTAAATCACTCCCTTTCTGCCTCTCCACAGGTGTTTGTTTAGAAGCAGCTGAGTGATTGACGAGCAGACATGTAGACAGCAAAATCCTGATTGCAGGCAGGCAAGAGGAGGGCTGCAAAATGATGTTTCATAGATATTTATGCTTCCTCAATTCACTGAAGAATACTACTCAGTGTAGGAAAACCTTTCACATGTTTGGGCCAGCAGAGAGGTGGCTTAGGTGCTGTTGTTGTGGGCAAGGCATGAGCTAAGGGAGAAATATGAAGATGAGGTTCGCTAAGTACTTGGGACAAGAGAATTCCTATGACTAAATGAGATGACTGAGGTTCTTCTTGCAGAAGCTTCTTGCAAGATCTTGCCAAAAATCTTGACGTTTTGTATGTCAGTTATTGGTGTGATTGTACCAGCTGCCTTGGTCTGAAAAAATGTTTGATGCAGATCTCTTCAGCTGTAGAAAAGCATAAGAGAGTAGATTTAAACATTGAGTTCTGAATTCAGATATCCATTTTCTATTCTCCACCTCTCTGTTAGGTTTTGGAACAATCAGGTTTTATAGGCTGTTTCCTCAAGAATTGTTTGACCATGTGATCTCTCTGGCTGTCCACCAGTCCTTTTAGAGGACTTGAGGGCCTGCTGGAGCCCTCTCAAATAGACCTCTCAGAGGAATGAAATTTCTGTGGGTTTATGAAACCTTGTAGCTGACTAAAGGACCCACTTGGTGCCCAACCCTGTAAGAGTGGAGTAGCTCGTCACTGGGAGGTGCAGCTGAATGGTGTTAGCAGTCATAGTTCCTACGTGTGCTGGCATTTGCTTCCAGAAAGAGGGTGAAAGTGGTGGGGAGCTGGTGTGTATGGGTGCAAGAGGGAAGATGAGCAGATAGGGTGCCCATATCCTCTTTGGCTTCCTGATTTCCCCTGCCCAGAGTGTATCTTGTTTCTCATTCTCCTTCCTTTGCTGCCTTTTTCATGTGTTTGTTTATATCATCTATCAAGTTTATCATTATGTGCTCGCACACATAAAATCTTTATTAGCCATGTGTATTCTCTATTCTCTGTTTTAATTTTCCTTCCTTCTTTCTTTGTTAACAAACTCTGCAGATTGCAGATGTTTCCCATTTGACAGTACCTGAGACTCAGGTTTTCCAGCCACACAACAGAACAAGTGGTGGCTCCTTCCTCCATGTGTGTGATGGGGCCTTCCCACACAGAAGCAGGGGCTGAACCTGCCCTTCCAGCCAAACCTGGGCTCACAGTCCTCCTTGAGATGAATAGAACAGAAGAGAAAAAGAAGTTGAGCTGTGATCTTTGGGGGGAGTTTATAAATGTATTGTGCTACTCTGGTCTTTCTGAAGTGACTGGCTGAAGGAGAGGGGAGTCAGGGCCAGTGCTGAGACTGAAAAGTTCCTTTGTGTTTTGTGTTCCATTTCATCTGCTGTTAAAAGCCCTTGAATGGTGGATAGATGTTGGCCATCCCACCAGCTTGGCTTGACTTGGCCCCTACACTGACAAAACCAGCCAAGAATATATCACCCCACTGGCTCCGAGGTCCGTGCTCTCACCCCTGTTAGAAGTGGAGATGGGGTGAAAAGAATGTCAGTGCTTTGCACCGGTTTGGCCAAGTCAAACTGCTTTGCTGACTGATACCTTCTAGAGAAGGACCCAGTTTGCTTCTGACAGAGCCATTTCTGAAATCATACCTTAAGCAGTACAGGACTATGGAATGCTGCAGATGTGTATCCATGTTGTCACTGGGCATCATCAGCACCCTTTCCTTTCGGGCAGTGGTCACAAGAATGTTTCTTCACCAATACTTCTTGAAATTCTGCCTAATAAATCCTTCCCTGGAGAGTCTTCTAAGATTATTCTGCCTTGAATGGGCAGAGTGAATAAATTATCACCTTTTGTGATATTAAGATTAAAGTAATGATACTTTAATCTTAACACTGTTTCTAGAATATCAGTTTAAGGGACGTGGATAAAGCATTCACATTGTCCATATGGAACAGTGTCCTGTCTCCTTCCTACTCTAGAAACCCCCTGTATTTTTTCTGTAGCCTTCTTCGGTAGGGATGAGAGTTTCTTTTCTGGAACTGTTGTTTGAACTTCAGTGGCTACAAAAGTGTAAACCACCCCTGTTTTGTGGGGGGTAAATCTTTAAGTCAGGAAAAAAGAAACAAAACTTTGGGACATCTTTTACTGGTTCCCCGTTCTTTGTTGGTTCCCGGTTTGCCATTCTGCTTCTTGGTCTTCCTGGTGCCTATAAAAGGAGTTTTTTGGCCCACCGCCCGTAATTGTTCCACAAGAAGGGTGGCACCAGGGAAAGTAGTAGCTCAGATACAGAACCTGCAGACAACAGTTTCAGGATGCTCAATCAGTGTGCTTGGGACAAAGTCCTTTCTGAAAAGGCAGGATTTGCACATCGGATCCCAACGCGCATGCCATGGAAGAAAGTGCCAAGACATTCATAAAGCAAGTGGCCACGAGGGCTGGGGTCCCCCTTGGTAAGTGGCACTGGCAAGTGAGCGAAGTGGTCAGAGAGAGGAAGATCGTGGTGGCAAGGCCAGGTGGCTTAACCTGGATTCAGGGGGGAAGAGGGGGTGGCAGAGAAAGGTCTGGCTCATGCCAAAGCAGCCTTTTCATTTGCTGGCTGCTCGCTCCGTGTTCTGCCAGGGTGTGCTTTCCTCCTCTAATTGTGTGCAGCTCTTCCCGCTTGGAAAGCTGCTCGCAGCATCAGGCAGCATCCTGCTTTATTACAGTGTCATTTTCAGGTTACACCACCAACACTGAGGCAGAAGATGTGTGTGTCATGTCTCATTTGCTCAGTCACAGAGTCGTTCAGGGGCAGCTTCTGCTTGTGCTGATCATCTTTGAGCTGTGCATTGGGCTGCAGCCCTGGAAAAGCATCACGTATTTCTTAGCATTGCAGCCTTTGGAGTAGTGGGGATGGGTACAAGCCCTGGAGGAGACGTCAGTGAAAGCCTCCACAAATCACAAGATCTAGTTCTGCTGCTCCATATAATTAGTGATTAAAATGAGTAAAAACAAAGCAGCAATTTTCTTATTGATCCCTCAGCAAATAGTTCTGTCTATTTTCTTCTGTATTGTTTCTTCTTATTAAATAGCCTTGAATAAGAAATGTCAGTCAAATGAATTTAGATTCCTGGTGCTTCAGACAGAAATCAAAGCGGGATTGAAAGAGGAACGATAATTAGAGAGAGGAATTCCACCTCCACACACTTCTTCCCTTGCTCAAGGAGTGCTGATTTTATCTAAATTGCCAAAGCTGTGAGCAAATGAGAGGTGATGGGAATTATAGACTGCAGATGCTGAGACAAAGCAAGGGAAGCTTTAATTAGTGCATTTTAAGGCAGAAGTGAATTTCCTGGGAATAAATTATTAGACTCAAGACATATGGAGCTTCTTAGAGGTGAACTGAAAAGCTTTTTACATGCTAGAACCAGGGCTCACAGATTGTATCTGTCTTGTAGAAGTGAGTGACACATCACTGGGGTCTGAAACACATCAGGGTAAATACTTTTCTTTGCATCTCACTTGATTTTTTAATATTGAGGAATTCCCACAGCTGCAGATTCCCATAAAGCAGAACTTTTCCCCAACACCCACATTTACTCCTTCAAATGTTAGTGATGGATGCTGAGAAATTGGGAGTTACATAGCGAACCTACTGGCACTGAAAGGAAGTTATTTTCCTTTCAATTCTCCTGTTATTCTCCTTTCTTAGCTCTGTTGCCATGTTTTCATGACACTTGCACACACGTAAGTCACTGGGAACCTTAAAACACTGACCTTTCTATTTCTTCAACAGATTTTCACAGCTTTTTAAAGGTTGAGACAGTAACAACTGTGCAATTTGGAGGTAGATAGAGATTCCTGGCCAAATTGGTGGTGCTGAAACAAAACCGTTTAGCTGGGTGCTTTAATCCAGAATTCCCTGACTCAGCAGAATTACTCAGTCTCTCAATTATTTACATATTTTGTGTGAGCCTGTTGCTCACAAACCTTGTTGAAGCAAGCAGGAGAGGGGCCAGGTTGAGATCTCCTGGTTGTGTTATGGGAGCGCTCACAGACCCCTGATGCAGGTGCTGCACAAACACAGAATAAAATGGGTTTGCCCCTCCAAGAGCAACACAATTCTCTTCTGCTCTGAAAAGTGGGAATGAAAACACCTCGAGAGGCAGGGGGATGGACAGGCCACCCCAGCATCATCTTCCCAGCAGTTTGGGGGTGGCTGGCAGTGGTGGTCCACATGAGAGATGGGTGCAGCCTGAAAAATCAGCCTGTCCTCCCTTCCTGGCATGAACCACCCCTCGTGACCTTCCACAAATCCTGCTCTTCTTCTGGCCAGATGTGTAAGATAAAACAGATGGGTAGAGCAAGGTACAGCCTAGTGGCTTCAGCTCAGGTTTTTTTGGCAAAGAGACCTAAGGTCATAAAAGACCCCGCACTCTGTGTGGGGAAAACAAGGCTGAGGTTCGCTGGTTTTCTGATGTTGTGGTTGCCTGTTTCAGCTGTTGCTCTTTTGTGCCAGAGGTTAACTTGTCTCACCCATGATGAATGACTCAGTCAAGGGGCATTGAACGCTGATGTGTTTATCTGGTGGCAAGATGGGAATGTTGCAAACTTGTGAGCTGCGGGAGGAAATGGGCTAATTTGAGATTTGTTCCTAGCCCTCGCCATGCGAATGGTGTCGCTGCGAGCCCAGCAATGAAGTTCACTGTGTTGTAGCAGACTGCGCAGTCCCCGAGTGTGTCAACCCAGTCTATGAACCAGAGCAGTGTTGTCCTGTCTGCAAAAATGGTAAGAAAGAACCGTGTTGGCTTTAACAGAGATATAAAGGAAACATTTTATTGAAATGCTGTTACTGAGGTTTGCTTCCATCAGCATGGGCTGGCGTTGGGGCTGGTCCTTCTCCTGGTGCTTCAGTTGTGGGGTGAAAATTAAAGCTGCCCTTCCTGGCCTGTGTCTTCTTGAAGCAGATGGAATGGCCAACTTGACAAAGGTTTATAGGATCAAGTCCTGATATCAGTGATTGTTATTTCATGTCTTTGCTCTTTTCTCAAAATTAGTCTAACAGAGAATCAAATATATGAGAAAAAAGAGAGTCTTTGTCCTTAGATTAAGAAATTAATGGTTATTATCTAAGGCCAAGGGAAAACTCACCAAAACCAATGGCAGAACTTTCCCGTGGCCAGTAAGACACCCACCAAGCCCAGAACATCATTAGTTGTGTGCTGGAGTCTGTGTGTAGAGCTGGCCCTCGTTGTGCTGAGGTGATTTCATGAACTGGAGTCTGATTAATCAATACTTTCAAGAAACGTTTTGGAATGACTGAAAATACCTCTTTGGAAAATAAATCTGTTTCCAAAAAGGTCTCCCTGGTCTTGTACCACAGCCTGTACTCACATATGTCTCTGAAAAAGCGCCTTTCTCCTAATGTAAATGTGAAGACAGATTAAAAGGTAAGGTAGCTGCATGTAAACCTCTTCACAGCTTTCTAAACATTTAAGAAATGGCTACTTGGATTCATCCCCTCCTGTTTAGAATTCACTATCCGTATATATTTGCTCTTACATACATCATTGCTGCTGGATAAGAGTAATGGTAGCTTTTGTACCTAAATGAAAATGTTTGCAGAGAAATAACATTTTCAACACATTTTCTGCTCTTTAAGACAGAGAAAAGTCAAAGAGTTGGAAATACAAAGTATTTTTACTGAAGGAACTGGAAAGGTTAAAAAATGTCCGGAAAATTATGCAAAAAATACTGCTTGAAATCGTGAGGTTTGTATCTGTATTTTTGTTCAAAAGTATTTTGTCAGATTTTCATTGAGATTCGTGTTTCTGTTGGAAAGCAGAAAATCTCCGTAGGAGATCTCATTGGTTTGTTTTTATTGATGAAGTTTGGAGAAGAGGTTTGTAACCCAGCTCTGTGCACCACCTTTGTGTACAGCCCGCAGTGCCTGGCTGTGAGGTTTCCTGTCACACTCACCAAGATTGGTGCCCCGGGTTGGTGACTCGGGGGTGCCACAGGCTGTCACCAGGTCTGTCACCGAGCTCAGACTCATTCACACCCCAGCAAACACCTCTGGAGCGTTTGGCCTCTGTGTTGCCATCACGAGTAGGGCACCGTCCCAAATCCCCTCATTTACAGTGGCAGCACATCCCATCTGGTTTGTGTCGCACGAATCCAGCCCGTGAGCATCCCTTGGGCTTCCCGGGAGTGCGGGCCTTCACGCAGGTCCGGGAGCTGCTGGATTTCCCTCCCACCCCTTCACCACCACGGCCATTTCCCCCAGGAACCACACTCCCGCTTTGGGGCCTGGTGACTTTCTGTGTTGCAGTCCCTGACATCCCTGGTGACCAGGAGTGAGCAGCATCTTTCTTCCCAAAACAGAGTTCCCAAAACACTGGGAGAAGGGGAAAGAGCAGCCCCTGCTGGTGGGGACAAGGACAGGAGGACAGACAGAAGATCACTGTGTGTTGAACAGATGCTGGGGCACAGTGAAGTGATTGGAACCGTCACAGAGAAGGCAGGAGGCTTCATCCATGGTTTTACCAAACCTCTCCACCCCTCTCTTCACTCATCTGTTGGGAAAACACATATAGAGCTCTACAGCTGACACCTGTTTTAGGCAGGGATGTATTTCTCACCATCCCCATCAGAGCAGCCTGCATGCCTTAGGGATCCTGGTCCCTGGGACTTGCAGCGCAGCACGGCCAGTGGAGGTCATGGCTGTTCCTTGGGATTGAGGACCAGTTCTGCATGGGGGTGCTGTGGGGAGAACTGAACCCCTCCTGGTGTCACAGCCTGGCTGGAGGGATGCAGACTGCTCAGCTGGTAGGGCTTTCTGCTCCTCCTGCTGCAGCTGGGGCTGCCTGGCCTATAGTTGGCCAAAGCTTGTGGTTTGGGCTGTATCCTTTACAAAGGTAATTAAGTAATTCACACAGTGATAGAGGTTTGTAAGGCATCAAGGCAGTTCCTGTGTCATAGGGGATCTGGTGAGTTTGGATCGGAGTTTGTTACTGCTCTTGGACATGGCTGAGTGTGGCACACACCCTTCACCTTTCTCTTACAGTTTGGGAGATTCAAGTGGAAGCAGCAGCCATTCCTGTGTCTCTTCCCATCTGAATCCCTCTGACACATCCTAATGAATGAGGAACACACTGTTTTCAGCTGTTGTGTTCATCTTGAGACCAAAATTTTGTCTTGCAGCTCTCCACTTCAGCCAGTCAATTAAAGCTCAGTTTCACAAAGGCATGAAGATAACACAAGCTGACAGACCCACTTAAATGACTGAAATCCCCCATTTTTAATTTATTTGGTTTTTTTCTTCCGTTCAGTAGCTTTTGCTTTCTGGTAAAGTGGTGAAGACACAGTGCCATGTTGTGGTGTGATGAAAAGATTTTAGTCCCTCTGGTCATAATTTCAGAGTGACAAACAGAAGAGCTCAAGGAATACAGTTTGGGGCGGGGGGTGGAATTAATCTCAGTGGTGTCAATCCTCAATTTAAAAGCTACCCCTTAAAATTTCGGTAAGGAAAATCCTAATTTTAGGCTACAACAGAGCCCTGCATCATTTGCTGCGCTCCACTAAGAAGCATGGCTTGCCTGCTTGTTTAGCTGTTGCTGCTGTTAATGAGAGAATAATTTCCTTTCGATACAGTCAGGTAGATTTTTGTAACTTTATTAGTTACATCTTGCCAAGGGCAGAAGTGCTGTGATTCAGTGGGCACTGGAGCAGGCTGCTCAGAGAAGCTGTGGCTGCCCCATCCCTGAAAGTGTTCCAGGGCAGACTGGGTGGGACTTGGAGCAACCTGGGACAGTGGAAGGTGTCCCTGCCCATGGCAGGGGGTGGAAGGGGATGAGCTTTAAGGTCCCTTCCAACCCAAACCAGTCTGCAATTCTGTGATAATGCAAAAGTCTGTTGATTCTAACATTCCTGACCTGAAGATTCATAGAAAGCCAATACAATTTCCCTCCCACCATTTAAGAGCAGTCTGAACAAATGGCTTTGGAGATTTGTTCCTTCTTGGCCAAAGAAATGAAATTGTTATCTTGGGCTTCACTAAACACCGCAGCTCGTGCAAGGCTGGCTGTTCTGGCAAGGGACACCACATTACACACGGAACATGTGGAGTTCACTGGGAGGCTGAAATTTGGGGGTGAGGGAGGGAGAGGACATTTTCTCCTTCGTGTCCTATCATCCAATTTGTCAGAGTGGATTTTAAGGGCGATGGCTCCAGGTGCTGTGCAGCATTTCTGTCACAGAGATGAAAGGTCACTGGATTTCACGTTTCCTGGTAGTGACAGACCGCAGAATTATGGCCCCAAGTTGTTATTTCCAGTCACTGCGACTTCTCCAGACAAAAGTGTGTCACTGTTTTTAACTCTCTCCTCTGCGGGCTCTCAAAGCTGCCTGTCACTGTTGGAGTCCAGCTTGTGGCTGCCACCATCGCTGTCCCTCCTGCCCCAGGTTCTGTGCCAGAGCCTTTCCCAGCAGAAATTCCCAGTGAGGTCTGCATGCTCCTGTGGCCAGGCCCGTCGAGGTGCCTGTGTGCTGTTACTGGGCCCCTCTCTCCGGACCCTGCGCTCTGCATTCCCAGAGCTCTGCTCATCCCTGCCCATAAACGCATGCAGTGCCGTGGGGTGAGCCCTGGTGTGATGGGTGTGTGTTTTGAACTCCCTTTGTGTGCATCACTTGGAGGTTGCTCTTCCCATTTCCTTCAGCCCTTTGGATGTAGTCTGGGAATGGTGCAGGATGCTGGGATGGGGGGCATCCCCACTGTATCATTGTTCACATCACTTAATCTGGTTTAATGTGCGATCCAGATTAAATGGGTTCCTGTGCTTTGCCAGCTCCAAGCAACTCTCACCTACTGCAGTGCATAAAGGGAGAAATTCCCAGTGTTTCATTTTCTTGAGGGATGAACAAAACAAATATTATAAATTTTTGGTTTGGGGTCTGGTTTTGCCTTTAATTTAATTTTTGTTGTCACCAATCCTCAACAAAAGAATTTGTTACCCAGCGAGCCAGATAAAAGCTAACATGTCCACAGTGAAATATTTCCTGGCAAGCGTGCTTACTCAGCCTGGGCTTCTGGAGACATTCGTGATGGAATACTGGGCAGCAGGAAGACATTTTGTAGATAATCTGTCACCGAGTCTTTAATTAAAGTTTTAAATTATCACAGTTGATAGAGATTTCCAAGTAAAGAGGCTGATCCTGCCATCCACACACAAGTAAAAGATCCCTTTGACCTTCAACAGATTTTACATTGGTAAAATAGCATGTCTTCAGGCAAAGCTCTTGTGGGTATTTATTATAATGTGCTATAAATATTAATAAATCCCTACAAATGTTTTCATATTTGAGGGCATGAGCACAAAAGTGAGTAAATAGTAATTTATTCCTGTGCATATAAAACTGCATTTTACCTCAGCTTCTCTCTTAATTTACTGAAATATAAACTTGCTGCTCATTATTTCTCTGATGGAGTTAATTTGGAATAAGCATTCTGCACCCCAGCCTGCTCCTGCTGTAACACAGTGTGTCTTGCTCAGGAAACCCCCAAGGATTTTCCCAGCCTGTTGAAGCCTTTCCTTTGGCAAACAAATCCATGTTACACGTGTCCCTGAGTGAGTTTTGCATGTCTCTGTGTAGAATAACACCCGGGGGCAGACTTTGAGGCTGCCTTTCTTAGCAAGTGCTGTGAAGAAATGCCTTTTTTCTAAGCGGGGGATTTTGGGTGTCCCCAGGGGTGCCCCTTTGGAAAAGCTGAGCGGGGTGCAGTGGGGCACTTGGTGTGTGGACGTGGACCAGGCTGTTCCTGTCCTGCCCAGCCAGTTCAGAGCTGGTTCGTGAACTTCATTTCCATTCCCAAACTAAGCAGAGCAGCGAGGAGACAGGAGAGTCTGGATGCCACTGAAAGAGGCACTGGCAATGCAGTCAGGGAGACAACCAAACCACTGCCCAGATATTGTCTTAGGAGGTGTTCATTTTGCAAAACCCTTCGGGACAAGGGCTCCATCTCAATGGAAATTCTTCTAGGTGAAGGTAATGGATTAACAGTGCATGTTGGTAACCAGTACTGACAAAACCCCTTTACCACGTGGTCTCTGTTGTTCCAAATTATCACTGTCTTGAGAAGTGCCAAGATTTTAATATGGAATAATCCAGCGTCTGTGCTTTATTGCATAAATGTAGCTTGTTATTTATCTGCAAGATGTGGATCGCTGAAGCTCCAGGTCATTGTTTTGGAAAGCTTCTGCTTCCGTCTTGATCAGTGACGAAAAAATCAAGGAAGCATGGAGAAAAATTACTGTAAGTTTGAGGGGAAAAAAAGGAGTTATTTGGGGACAGCATGTTTTGTCTGCCATTGGATTATATACAACTGTTGGAGGATAAAGGTGGCACAGAAAATGTGGCAAGAGGATGAGAGAAGACTTCATGTTCATTTACTTTGTGGAAAACAGTGATTTGGAGCCATGGGGAGATCCCTTTAGAGAAAAAAAAAAAACAAAACCAAACAACTAAATACAATTCCTCTTCTAATTTGTTTCAGAAATTCCTGAAATGGCCAGATTTTAAGATTGCACTTAAACCCCCTTCAGTCACAGTCTGTGCAGTGTGCTGGCTGGCTGTGCAGATGCAAGGGAATGTGCCCAGCCAAGGAGAAGAAGTGTTCCCCACGCCGGACTGTGCTGGACTCCACCATCCTCTCCCCAGGTCCTGGCAGCTGAAGGCAGTAGCATAGCGTAGCCACATCACCCTCCATGGTTGTGAATTACTGATGGCAGCCAGCTTTTGGGGCACTTGGTCAGCTCCATGGCCACCACCCCCTTCAGGTGTCAGCCCGAGGGGCCACGGGAAGGACTGGATGATGTTCTTTGTGATGACCAGCAGGAGTGTGGACTGTGGTGCCCTATTGGCCTAATTAAAGTAATGATTTGATGACCAAGAGAGGAGAAAAAGGATTGATTCAAAAGCTGCTAGAAGATCAAGACTGAAAACAAGGAGGTGTGTTTGGGCCAGGCAGACATCAACCTGACAAAATAATCCAGTACTTGCTTTACTGTTCATTGAGAAAAGAAGTCATTTCCCTGAGACTGATTTTCAATGGAGCTTGTTCATCTCATCAGGCCAAGGGGTTAAAGGCACATAGATGCTGGACTTGCTGAGGAGAGTTAGACACTGAAGCATCTGTCATGAGCTAGACTCTCCATTGCTTGGAAGTCTCCAGCACTTGGATTATCCAGATGCTTAAATGCCCTGCTGACTCAAGATTGATCTGCTCCCCATGCTCACAGCTGTTTGGAAGAGGCATCTGTAACAGTGAAAAGCTTTGGAAAATATGTAGAGGTTGAAACTTCCAAAATTAGCCATCCTGGTGCTGGACAGCGTCAAGGAGGGATGAGTTGAATCTGCCACCTCCTGAAATCTCAAAAGAAAGTGAGACTGAGAGCGGCAAGGGAGAGGAAAAGCCTTTAGAGAACAAAAAAGCCCTGAACTGAGCAGTGCTTAATGTGATTAACTCCATCACACAGCTCAGTGCTCACACAAAGCCGGGGTGCTGGGCTGTGCAGTGACAGGGATGCTGCTGGAAGAGCTCCATTCCCGGGGAGCAGCAGCCCCTGAGCCCAGCGTGTTCACCTGCACGGGTCACCTGCTGCTTCCTGCGCCTCTGTGGCTCTGCCCTGCAAGAGAGAGAGGGATCATTGACAAATGAAACACGGCGGGAAAAGGCTCTGCCTGACAGCTGAAGGCCAGGCAGGAGCTGAGAGCTGCTACCCTGAATTTGTACCGCAGGTCCTAACTGTGCTTTCCTGCTTCCACCACAGCAGAGTTCAAATGAATGTATCAGGCACCCTGAAGAGAAGGGTCAGGGAGGACCATGAGAAGCCTTTTGTGGGACAGAACCAGCTCCAAAGCTCTCTTTCAGCGGACATGGCTCTCAGAGATTTGGGAAACACATTACCTGGTCTGCATCGCTCTTCAAACTCAGAAATATTTATGAAGAAGCTTTTGCTCATAATGATTGTTTCCCCTTGGGAAATGTTGCTGAACTTTGTATGCACCAGCCTATGAGAGTGGTAGTTCAAGATTCACTATCATTGTGATAGTATCTTGTAGAGAAGGGGTGGGTTAGGGGGTTTTTGGAGGGGAAAAGTTCCTAGGTTCAGGTTGGAAAGCCAGGTTCCTTTGCAAGAACGCAAGGAGCCTGGGAGTACAAAATTAAAGCAGGCATTGTGTTGCTGTTCCCCACCTGATTCTTGGTGTGATTTTAAAATACCAAAGTGACATGATGATCCAATGACATTGCTGTAAACCATTTTGCTGCAAGAGAAGCCTAAAGCCAAATCCTGTGTCTGTGTCACTTGGTGTAACGCACTGAGGTTTGTTTCGCTCTGATTTACTCCAGCCGAGCGTCCCGCCTGCTGATACCTGTGGGTGGCTCAGAGGCACACTGCAGGAGGCTGGGGTGTTGTGCATGGTCAGGGTTTCTGAAAGGATTAGAGAGGGTTTGCTTTGACTGCTCGGGAAGGTTGGGATTATGAAGTATATCTGTATGAGAAGAGTGGCAGGCACTGCCTTCATGTATTTCTAATTTAATGAATGTTTAATGCTTCTTTATTGGAGCCTACACATATGTAGACTAGAGAACTTTAACAAGGGGTTGACTTATGTCAAATAATTTATGTTTGAGCTGCTCCTTTTACATGAAATGCAGACTTTACAGAGCAAAGAGAGTGTAATGAAAATATGAATTAAAGATTAGAGCTAAGCAAGTCTGAGAACACTTAGAATTAAGAAAGGCACTTGGAAGTTTTCTCCTCCTGCTTCCTTTCCTTCCCTGCACCTTTACTACATCTCCATCCCCGTCACTTTGGCTGGAGAGACTAAAAAGTGGGTCAAAGGTGTGTTTTTCTTCATCTCTGTCGCTGATTTGCTGGTGAAGTGCCTCACCTGGGCAGAACAAAAATGAGTGCCGTTTTGGTGGAGCCATTTGCCAGAGCAACACACAATTTGGTGCAGTTACAACCAGGTGAGGGTGCAAGAAGGACATTGTGTGTGGGTGGCAGTGAATTCAGGAATTCGGTGAGGAGTTCGGAGAAAAAGGAGTGGATGCAGACCAGTACCCATGATTGATGCAAACTGGTGTCACTCATTTTACAGCAACTAAGCCATGATTCGTCCCAGTTACAAATGTTTTGTGCCAAGTAGTGCTGGTAGGGGGGAAGTTTGTTAGAATAAATGGAGCAGGAGCTGATGTACCAAAAAAGAGAAGTGCTGATGTCCAGGCCAGGGATCTGAGAGAAGTGGGCCTGTGTGAAGATGAGTACACAAAGTTCTCCCCAGCTTGTCAAAGTTCAGACTTTTGTCTCTGCAGCCACTAGAAAGTATTTGAAGAAGATGGGAATATGCTGGTCAGAAAATGCTGACTCACTGAAACCTCCCTGGGAAAAAGGCCAATTATAGCAAACTCGCTGTTTGTACGTTAAAAAGAGTTGGGGAAGAACTGGAGGTGATCAGATGCCCCATTTAATGCTTTCAGAGCAAACTCACTCAAATCTGGGAGGGTAAATGGGGGAACATGGTTTTAGATGTAGATCTTTATTTTACACTTTGGAATATTTCAGTAAGGAAGACAGAAACCAGGGGGCTTTTTGCCCTATTAGTTATTTCAGACATCCCACTCTGATTTTTACTAAAAGCAAAAAGTGTTTGCACCTTTGACTTTCCCTCCCCCTGTGAGTGGGAGAGGAATAGGAGAAATAGCTCTGATTGTGATGGGAAATGTCCTTCGTGCTCAGCCCCCCCCCTCACCTGGTTAAGTAACCAGGTCCAGGATTGAAGGGAGCTGACAAGAGAAATGGAAAGGGACTATTTACGAGGGGCTGGAGTGACAGGATAAGGGCGAATGGCTTCCCACTGACAGAGAGCAGGCTTAGACATTCAGAAGGAATTGTTCCCTGTGCGGGTGGCGAGGCCCGGCACAGGCTGTCCCGAGAAGCTGTGGCTGCCCCTGGATCCCTGAAGCTCTCAGCACGTACAGAAAGGGCCGCAGCCCCCGGGCGGGGACTGATGCCCGTCAGCCGCCCGGGCAGCGCGGCCGTGCCGAGCCAGCCCCGTGTGCCAGAGGCTCTGCCTTCCTGCGGCTGAGCCACCGCCGGGTTTCCTTCCAGCACGGCCTCGCTCCGTGATCTCTGACTCATCCAGGCGCCGCTGACGTCCGAGGGGCTCCTCCTGCACGGGGATTATTGCAGTGCGGTCCGCAGCAGCCCGGCCTGCGTCATCCCTGATGTCGCCGGGAGCGGGGGTCGCGCTTCCCTTCTGCACCGCAGACCTGCCTCTGCACGGACCGGCTGCCAGCTGCGGAGGAATGGAGTTCGTTTGCTTTTCCTCAGTTGGAGCCCGTAAGGCCCCGGGACCCTCGCTGTGCTACAAGGAAAGCTGCAAGAGGGAATTTCTGGTTACTTTTCAAGCTGTGCCAGACAAAAAAAGAAGTGAATTACAGGCAACGTCAAACTGTAATTATTAAGGACTAGGGAAACTGTGATAAGAAATGAAAACCTGCCTGCAGTAGTAGCAATTAGATGTATTTGCCATGTTTTGCGCAGAAACCACTTTTTTTCTTGGCTGCATCATGTCCCCCTAGAGAGTAAATACTGAGATCCAGTTCCTGAGGCTGGTGGAAGCTGGTGTGGCTGCCTTCTCCAAGGGAAACATCCATGCTTTGTGTGCAGCTGAGGATCTGCCCCCTCTTTCATTCATCCTAGCAGCTCGACAGTGAAGGTTTTAAATGCAAAATAGAGTCAGGGCCAGTTCCCGTGCCTGTATAAGCCCCTTTTCGGACAGTTTCACCCAGACTCGAGAGCCACTGCTGCCCAAATGGTTCTTTGGGTTTCCCCGTTGGGTCACCCCATGGAATAAAGGTGGCTACTTTTCTGTACAGGTTTAGCCTAACTTGTATCTATGGGCCTAAAGGCTCGAGCAGTGCTGATGAAGGGTGTGACAAGCCCCCAGCAAAAAACACCCAGGAGTTTCCATGCTTCTCTGTTGTGTTCATAGTGTTTTTTGCAGGGATGCAACAGCAACAGGCAGCCCACATGTTAGGGTTGACATTTTCCTTCTTTTTGGTGTCTCCAGTTCAATCTGTGCCAGGCATTTATTTGTCCCCCTCCTGTCACCCTGACCCTAACATTTCACAAGACCTGTCCTAATTTTTCTCCCAAAATGTTCTGGCTGAGAAATAAATAAAGACAAGAGAGTTTATTCCCTGGGTTTGGCAATCACTTCATGGCCCAGGGAGGAAGGATGCAAAGTAAGTGTCAGGGAGGGGATCTGTCCAAGGCAGTGGGGCAGTGCCATCTTCAAAACGGGAATTTCCCTGGCTTTCTTCTGCAGCTAAAACTCTGAGACAGAAAGAAACCAACAGAGTAACTTCTGCCATTGGCAGATTTTCTTCTTCCAAGGTCAGCCATGATTATGTCTGGAGAGTGCTGTGCTCTTTTTAGCAGCTTTGGCTATTGCTGCCGTACGTACGAGGGGCCATCTGGAAATGGTTCCCAGCTTTAGCAAGTGTTAACAGGGAGTTGTGTTAGCTGGGCCCGTGTTCGCTCTCTGGCTGCAGCAGCTCCGTGTTGAGCACACTTGGGCTCCCCTTTGTATCCCCAGCAAGGCAGGGACTGGGTCCAACCCCGTGTCAGGGTGGGCACAAAGCCTTTGGGTCTCCCCAGGAATTCCCACCCATTTTATTCACAGGATTTGATTCTGGCTTTTTGGGTGTTTGTTTTCCCATATTTTTTTTTACTTCCTGGGGCTGTTAAGCTCAGCTTTTGTTATATGTGTTCAGGAGTACAGGAGTGTGTTTCATTTTCCAGATTAGAAAATGCTCAGAGGTATAATCAGGTCCTTCCACAGTATTTAATTATCCATAATTAAAGGCATCTACACAAAGCAGCAGATTTTCAAAGACTGTTCTTGTGTTACATTGCTAATGAATTAAGTAATTAATTGGCATTGAAAAAATACAATAGGAAACATCAATCTTTTAAAGTAAAGCATTTTTTAGGGGTTTTATAAAGTCATTAACTCGTAGCAGGTCAGTAGCTGTTCTAATGTCTAAATCCCCCTTCTGTCTTTAAAAAAACTTTCTAAAGGACAAAATGAGCACAGGAAAAACAAGGCAGGGAATACTAGCTGCAGAGTGTGGAAACACTCAGAAATGGGGAATTCCATTTGGAAGCCTCTGTCCATCCCTTTGCTGCCCTGTCCTGCAGTTCCTTCCCTCTATCAATAAGGTGTGAACCAATTCCCACCACACTTGAGGCTTCAGTTTGCAGCCTCAGACCTTCTTGTTCCTGCAAGGTAAATGCAGTTGTCTGCTGGGTTCAGTTTGGATAACCTGCATTCCTTTACAATTGTGCACTGTGTCTGTGCCTCAGTTTCCCTGGTGCACTTCCCTGTCGCAGGGGGATGTGTGAGGAGAACAGGCTGTGAGCTGTCCAGATCCTGTGGTGCCCCTGAGAGCAGAGGGTGAGCAATAGTTTCATTCAGGAATTCAGTAAGAAAAACAGACTGCTGAGTGAGGGGTAACAAAGCATTTGGGAAGTTTGGGTGGGAGGGATGCAGGACCATGTATATCCACCATAATTTCTCCCCAGCCTTTCATCATTCCCAGCTGTTACCCTACAGAATAACCGTCCTGTCCCAGCACATCAGCACAATATCACACCTGCCAGAGCATAAAGGCCCATGTGCACTGTGCTTATGCCTTTTGTGGTGACAGCCAGAATTATTAGCAAAGGAAAGGACCATCCTTTTTCCACTGGATGATTTTGTTAAATGCAACTGTTCCCACGCAAAACTGGCACCACTCATTCTATTTCTATCACAGCTGGACTATTTGCACAGCACCATCTGAAAGCATCCTGGAAATGCCATGGATATCTTTAAATTCAGGTAGTGGAATGGGAAGAGCAAAACCTGGGGACAAAACATAGATTACAGCTGCTTCTGCAGATAATGGAGAAATCAGGACAGGTCCCAGCAGAAGTGTTTAGGAGCCTGTTTATTCCAGAAGTACCAGCCTCTGCTTGTCTCTTCTGTCCCTCTGACCAAGGCATGCCCCTGCAGTGCTTTGCTCTCATCATGTGTGTCCTCAAGATCCATCCACCCGTCCTGCCCTGCTCGTTCTGTGCCCTCCTCATTTTCCTCCTTTTTCCTCAGGAGATGCAGATTTTGGCACAGCAGTGCCATGTCCTGTCTCTCTAACACCAGGCTTATTGGTTGGGGTGGGGTCAGGGAAGATGTTTTCCTGATTTTCCTTTTCTGTGCCACATGCAGGTAATTAAATTCCCCAAACAAACTAAGAAGTAATGTTTCTGCCATTGTGGTTATTCCCTTTCCACAAGTAATCAATCATTTGTATGGATTTGCATAGAAATGGGAGCTTTGCCACTGCAGCTTGACCTAAATTTATAGGGATGAAGACACGCAAATCTGAAGTCTGATGTTGTTAAATACTTTTGAGGAGATCTATCCTTTGACTGGAAGGGGAACCTTTGCTGACTGACTTAGACTTTTAACATCAAACTCCCCTTTCACTTGGACCATACCTGCCCATGGCCATCATTTCTGTGTCCGTGATCATGGAGGCCAAGGGGCTGGGAATGGCAGTGGAGACCACAGAGCCCAGGGAGATGGGAATGGTGGTGAAGACAGCAGGAGATGGGTTCAGCTCAAAATCAGCAGCAGAAAATGCAACAACTGAAACACAAGCTGAGAGCAGAAAGAAATGGTTTCTGCAACAGCTCTTTCCTTACACAGAAAGTTTTATTTTGCTTTGAAATCCCATTTCTAACACAATCTCACATTTCAAACTGTCATTAGAAAAATCTGTCATCAGGTGGAAAACACAAGTGGGACCATGCTGGTGCCCTCAAAGCATCACATTCATCCTGTGATGCAGAAAGGCCTGAGGGCATTTTTCCATCAATTTTTCCATGCCACAGGGATCTGTGAAGCTGTTTTCCAGGCAGGAGCTGGAGGTTCATCCTGAGCATGTGGTTCCCCACAGCTCAGGAAACCCCTGTTCCCCTGGCAGGGGCTTTCTGCCCACAGACACCAGTTGCTGCTGCAGCATCGTCTGGTGATATCCTCTAATGGAAGAACTCAGACAAATGTGCAGCAATCCTGGTTCTTCCCCACATTTTCTTCCTCCTGTTTGATACAAAATGAGCCCAGTCATAGTTTCCACTTCATTTATGACTGATCTGGAAAAAACCCTCCACCCCATAAAACATCGCACAGCTGTAGTGACCAAGTTAGATTCAATTCTGGCATTATATTGAGTTGACATGCAGCCAGCTCTCTTCCATACATCATCTGTGATTGCAGTTAAGCATGAAATACTGTTTTAATTCTTAAACCAAATGTGGGATTTCTTTTTGGAAGAAAAAGACATAAAAATGTTAAAATGGGCCATAAAAATCATTATATTTTCACATGGAGCACAACCAAGAGGCGAATAAGTTGGCTAAAAGCTCAAAAGACCCAGAAAAAAAGTCCTGCTTGTTGTTCTTTTGTTGTTAACCTTTGCTTTTTGAATGGAGATACCTGGGCAGGGACCACAGAGCTGGTGCTTTGGCATCCAGGGGCTATTTGGGCACTCACTTCCCTAGATCAGGGTGTTCTCCCACACTCACATGGACAAAGATATCAATGTGTATGTCTTTGTATTTTTTTTTTTCTTCACTTAAAGGTTTAGTCTCTGGAAGGTCCAACTTCTCTCTTTGGCTGTTGATTTTACTGGTAATATTGTTAGCTGGTGCAGTAGTTTAATGGTAGTTCTCTTAATTGGTTTCTTTTAAATTAATCTATTTGATACCAGCTCAAAAAAACCCACCTCACCTTATTTGCTGTGTTCGAACCATTAAAAAAATGAATGTGCCTTCAGTGCTATTGGAATTCATTTTAAGAAATATCTATTTAGACAACTTTTTGAAAGCCTATTACTTACCTGAAAGGTTACAATGACCTCAAAGTAGCTTTTGTTGCTCACAATTACAATGTACCTGTATTTAAAAAAAGAATCTATGGTATTCTTCCAAAGCTTTATGCTGTCTGCAAAAACATTTTTAAGAGCTTATCCTGTTTGTTTGCTCAGGTAAATGTTGAAACACACATTTCTCTCTTAATAGATGGTTACTGCTGGCTTTGAGGTGTTATTGTTTTCCTTCTTCAGCCCAGAGTGTGCACAGCAAAACTGGGTTCAGAAAACCTGCTCTGGATGCACAGTTCCTGACTGTGCAGTGCTGTCCCTCTTGCCTGAGCAGTTTTTTTTACCATAAGCTAAACTTTCCAGTGCTGATCAATGTATTTGCACACATAGATCCTCTTAAAATGAAGAAGAATTTGGTATGTAAATCCCACAGGTGACTTTGAAAATGCCAACCTGCATTTTACACGACAAGGAGTGGGAAGAGCCCTGGATTTACAGCTGGGTCTGAAGCACTGGGAGGTGCTCTTCTGCTGTCTGAGAGCTGATCCATGTGCTGGCTCCTCCATGACTTTAGTGGGAGTGGTTTCACTTGAAGGCTGCCCCCGTTCAGGTGTGTGAGTCAGCAGAGTGAATGAAGGGTTATGAGTGTGATACCTATTAATTGGCACTGCAGCAATGCCTAACCCTGCTGGCCAGCAGTCCATAACCCACCATCGGGTTAGAAAGCCAGTGACATGGGCAAAGTGGGCCTGCAGGTTTTGCAGGGAGTTCAGAGAGCACTTGGACATGCTCCCAGCTTTGATTTTGGTGCACTTGGGATCAGGAACGGAGGGGCTGTGTGCACAGGACTGGGGGAAATGTCCATATGGGGAGGCAGATGCCCTATCTACAGCAGTGGGAAACGTACTGCTTGCATTATTTTCTTTAGTGTGCCCAGATCATGAGCTTTGCTCCACCATCTCTGTGCTGCTTTCCCCAAGTGAGCTGTGCCAAAGGTCTGATCCAGAGCTCTGCTGCTCTGGCACAGGTAGTGCCCAGGGAAGGGTGCGTTGGACGTGACCGTCCAGAAGCCATCAGACATCTGACATCAGAAGCTGTGCCTGCCCCATCCCTGGAAGTGTCCTAGACCAGGCTGGACAGGGCTCAGAGCAACCTGGGACAGTGGAAGGTGTCCCTGGCAATGGCAGAGGGTAGAACGGGATGAGCTTTAAGGTCCCTTCCAACCCAAACCATTCCAGGATTCTGTGCTTGACCTTGGGCTTCATTCCCCATTGTTCTGCTCACCCCACAAGCACAGCAGATGAAGAGTGAAGTGGGGCTGTAATTTTCAGCTGGTGCATTTTAGCTGTGGAAGGGCCACTGTCTTTATTTGTCTTGGTGAGGGATGGTGTCCGGCCTGTCCGCAGAGCTGGGATCAGTCTCAGTGCCGATGGACGTCACCGCTCCCAAACAGACGGCTCTTAAATTGCACCCATAGATCTTCCCTGCACCAAAACATCCCTGCTCTAGTATTTAGAGATGCCTGAAGTTATTTCTCTACATCAAATTAAGTAACTGTGCTATCAATAAGGAGGAGTAATGTGGTGTATTCCCTTCTGGATGTCTCCCTGTCCCTCATTTGTTTGCTGCTGCTGATTAAGACAGATAACGAGCCATCAGTATTTTTCTAACTGCAGTGCAAAGCAGTGAGGCTTAAATCAGTCTCTGTCACTGGGTGCCAGCTCATAATTTAGGGAACTCGAGAGGGGCCCCTGCATTCATTAGACTCTAAGGCAGCAGGTGCCTGGGATTGTCTGAGCAAAGCCTGGATGATGTGACCATCTCCGTGTGAGGACAGTCAGGAGGGGATGTGGTGCCTCCAGGAGACCCCTGTCCTGCCGGGCTGGCTGGGACCTGCTGGTGCATGGTATTTGCTTTGTTGTGCGGCCACATCAAATGGCTCCCACTGCCCTGAATTGAGCTTTTCACCTCCCCTTTGCCTTTGAATGCATTCCTTCTAATGATGGAGTGAGCAACTTGGATTTAATTTGGACAAGGATACTGCAGAGATATATATATGTATTTTTTTAATGCAGAGATTAAGTAACTTTTAGGCATCTTCAGGCACCCAGTAGTGTAAATTATGGCTGGAAATGTCTCTCCTGTAAATAGGCAGTACTTGAGAAGGGCTGTTAACATTGTCTTGTAAGCAGTGAAAAATGCAGGAAGGATGGAAAAGAGCTGCAGATCAGCTTCAGAGAAGAATAGTTCTCTGGGGCAGTGGTGCACACGATTGAAAGCTCATGGATGTCTAGAAGGTACCATCAGATGATTCCAGGAGCTTTTAGCCAGTGGGGTTTGCCCACAAATGAAAAGGCTCTGATTTTGCAACATTTTACAGAACAGAGTGAAACTGAGGGCATTTATTCGAGGTGCCATCTCTCCATGGGTGGCTGGACAAGGCTGCAGAGGAAGAGGGAACTTTCCACCCTGGGGTCACCTGGAGGAGGAGACACTTCTAACCACAGCTGGGAGCCCTGGAGTGAGGTGTTAAACTGACAGTGGGCAGACTTGCTTGTGGGATTTTAAAATATCAACAGCAGCCAAAAAAAGGGGAAGAGAGCAATTCCTGAGCTTTTGAATGGCAGGTGGTTGGAAGGTTGCTGGAGCCACCACTAGCCTGCTGGAGGGAGGTTTAATTTGTGGCCCTCAGGTTGGTAGATTCAGCTCCTAGGTCCCTCCCAAAAACGGAGCAGCATTCGGATTTTGTTGTGCAGGTAGATGGTGCATTGATGCAGCCGCTGCATCATGGGAGAGCTCCCTGCTGCCTGAGAGGGTGAGCAGGCTGAGAAGGGGCTTCCAGACTTGATGGTGATTGGCATGGGGACACTGACCTGAAGCAGTCCCATTTCTAGCCCTGCAGGAGTCTCTGTGCCGGTTGGGTGGTTTGGTGGCGATGGAATTTGGAGGCCGGGGTGTTCTTTCCCCCTGGTGTTTGTACTGGGAGGAGCTGTGTCCTCTGTAGGCTGGAGGACACGGACATCACCTGCAGGAGCAGGGAGCAGGGAGCAGGCACAGCCCCAGCACAGCGCTGTCCCTCCTGCCACCGCCAAGCCGCGGCAGACAGGGATCAGGGCTGGGCGTTCCCGGGGTGTGAACTCACTGCCCCACGTGTCACAGTCCCCGCAGCCCCAGTGCATCCTCAGGCTTCAGCAATGCTCTGAGCCAGGATCTCCAGCTCTGGCCACTTTCTAACACAGAAAAGCTCCAGGGTTGTTTTCTTCGGGTGAGGTTTTCAGCTCCCCCTGCAGAGCATCGCCAAATTTAATTTTCAGCAAGGCAAAGCTCAGCATCACCAGCTGATTTCTTTATGTCTCACCTCCAGCTTCGCCCGCTGCCTTCTCCTTCCCCTGGAGAGAGGGGGGCTGGCACTCCCCATACCAGGCAGGGAAAACAAGACTTCTTCCCTTCCCAACTCATTCATTAAAGCCGCAAATTGAGCTCTTTTCTTGCAATCTGAAGTGATCACATAAATAGCACTGACAGACCTAACTGAATGTTTGAAAAGATCCTGCAGGATCAGCAGTGAGGAGCTGTGTTGACCTCCAGAAACAGAGGCCATCATTAAAAACAAGATGCTGGTTTTCTTCCCTTCTGAGCGCAGAGTTCAGCCTGGACATGGAAGAAGTCCCAAGACGCAGGCAACAGGCAATTTCTTGCCTCTGTGACAGAGCCTGGGGATTCTGCTGTGATTTTCCTCTTTTTCTGTTGGGGATCCACAAGCACCCTTTGTAGATTCCGAGTGTAGTCTTCATTTGATCGCTGCTTTGCAAGGAGTTGTTTCAGCACCAGACACCAGTGCTGGAGACTGCTTGGCTTGTGGTGTGGGATGGTCATGGTGAAGCCTGGGAGAGGCCTGTTTTGTGGAGACATGCAGAGGAAAATCTGCCTTCCCTCTGGGAAGACACTTGGCCATGCTCAGTAGAAACACCTCCCCCGGGCCAACACACACTGGAGCAGAAGACCCCCACGCCCAGTTGTGTTCATGGTCAGGCTCCAAAAGCAAAGTCATGGGGCCTCATTCAGCTGAGTGAGCGTCCAGGGGGATGTTTTCAGCATGTATCCATTACTAAATCTTGTCAGGAAACACCACAGTTTTCCGCTTATCCCTTGCAACTTTAATTGTGGGGCACACCACTTGGGAGCCTGAGGGATGGCTGCTGAATTGAGCTGCTATTTAGCAGCTGTCTTAACGAGGCAGATAAGCGTAGCCATCAGCACCTCTTTCCTCGATGGAATCCATTGACTGAATAAGCTAAATTCTCCTGGAGTCAGCTTTAATATTTCCTAAAGGGATGGGGAGGCTCTCAGAGAAGTGGCAGGAGACATATTTAACTGAGGGAAACTACCACTATTGCTGAAATCAGAGGCTGCACAATGAGAAGTTCTGGTGGAGATGATGAGCTTTGTCTGGGGCAAGATGCTATTCAGGGCACATCTGAATATCACAGTTGGCCTGAAGTGATCCGTGCTTGCTGTTTGATTAACATTTGATTTCCTTTTATTGCTTCTCTGCACACACAAAGCTAAATTCAGAGCTGCTGAAAGCCACGGGCAGAGCCGCTGAGTTCAGTAAAACCCATCTGAGGAGTCACTGGGAGCTGGGGGGCTGCTGCTGTTCAGCACCGAGTGGCTCCAAGGCATCAGCTTGTGGTGTTGGAGGGAGCCTGAGCCCTGAATTCCCTCCAGAACAGGGGTGCAGTGTGGAGCAGGGCCATCACCCAAGTACCTGGTCTTCAGCAGATGGTTACAAAATTTTCCATCACTCTCCCCAAACAATGAACTAAATATGATTTTTTTACATCTCTCCCATCAAACCAGCATCTGAATGTCCCTAATATATCTCCATAAAAATCTTCACAGCTGTTCTAGCAAACAGCCTGGAGTGCTGCGGGCTTTTATGAGTATTAACTATGTTAAGCAAAGCAAATCTCACAATTACACTGTCTGTGGGAGCAGCAAACTTCTCCCATCAGTCTCCCTGAGCAAGGAAAAAGGGTGATTAGTGTCCTGTTATCATCACAGTTGCGGTTTAAGATGCTTTTACCAAGAGCAGGACGACAGCCCTTGTCCAAAGCAGCTTCTTGTTCCTGCTGCTATTATCATAAGTAACCTGATGTGCTTGACATGTCATCAGATGTTTCTGAGCAGCATCTTCCTTTGAATGATAGTTTAAAAACCTCACATTGCTGTTCTGTGTCATTTGGGGGTTTGTTTTGGCATTGATTTGGCAGATGCTGGTCTCATCCAATTCCTCCAAGCAGCCACAGGAAAAGCTCAGGCCAGTCCTCAGCAGTGCTGGGTTGGGGTCTTGAGCTTTTGAAATGTTGGGAGGGAAAAAGAATATTAGGGAGTTTAAAAGAGTCTGTTTAGCTGTGCTGCAGAGCAAAATATAGGACTTGGTTTCTTGCTGTGTGCTGTGGTTGTGGCCTTAGGGGCTGCAGCCCCTCCCAGGCACTCGGCAGGGCCACCCCAAGGTGCTGGATGTTATCTCCACCAGTGGCTGCCAGCTCTATAAATCCCAGTGTTTCTGGAAAACTCCCTGGTGACTTGTGCCATGGCACAGAAAATGCCATTTGGCTGGGGCATATTTTCACCTTAATTCCAGCAGTGCAGTGTCCCTCTCCAAGTGCCTCTTTCCTGTGCCTCTGCTGTGGGTGTGACACTCGCTGCATCCCAGTTTGGACAAACAGGATCCAGTTTTCCAGTGTGAAGGTGGGAGAAGTTTAAATGGGGGAAAAAAAGGGGTGGGGGGAGAAGCTGGCTGATAGCGATTGTGCTGGAAAACTGGATTTGAGGCAATGGGAATTTAAGTTGAATTATCACAAACGCAGTGTGGAAATATTGCCTACCATTAGAAATCCGTGTTTCTGTAGGGATGGGGATAGCAGTGGGGGAGGGAGGATGCAATAAAGCTCCATCCAGCTCGCTGTGGTGAGCAAAAGAAACCATTTCACTCTGGTCATGCAGAGGGGGCTATTTTGAGAGAGTGCTGGGAAAAAAAAGGTCCAGAGCAGTGGCAGTGTTGGCCCAAGTTAAAAATACTAAAGTCTGACAGGAGAGAGGCAGAACATCCCACAGGAGGGCAGATGTCAGTAGAGCCTCCAGCCATGTTTTCCTCGATTTTGCTAAAAGCCAAGAAGGAGGAAAACAAAGCCACTTGCTGTGATTTTTCCCTCACTTCAGCCTCTGACTACAGCTCCTTCCTTGGGTGTGCTCAGGTGATCCTGGGCAGCCTGTAGGTGCTCGGTGCTGCTCCAGAGAGGGCTGGTTTGGCCAATCCCTGTAATGTATCCAAAACAGCTGTCATTTCCCGCCTTTCCCTTGCCCAGCCCCTTTGGGGTGGTGGCAGCATCCCAAGGATTTTCTGTTAGACACAGAGGTGCTTGCCAGCTCCTTCCAGGCTCAACAGCTGCCAGAGATCAGAGGGGCAGATGATGAGTGTTTAATTACAGATTTGCAGAGTTGCCCCGTGTCCTTGGCCGGGGCAGGGGCGTTTCTGTGCTGCTGCCCCCAGAATAAGGGATCCCCTCTCCAGCGGGGACCTCAGAGGCACAGGTGATGCTTTTGGTTCATCCCCCTCATCCATCTCTCTGCCTTGTGGCGGCTGCTTTCTGCTCCTCTCTGTCCTGGGACAGGGACATTAATGAGGGGGATTTACTGACCACTTTATTTCCCTATGATCCCCTGGGGAAGCTCAGGAGGGAGAAGAGACCTAGGGCTGCTGGGAGGAGAAAGGGCAGCCATGACATGGACAGATAAGCAGGATGCAAGGGAAAATAAGCTTTAGCCCAGTTGGCAGCAGCCCATCAGCCAGGCCCAACGCCTTGGCTGACCGTGATCCCCAGAAGGCCATGAGAGAGGTGTTGGATCCCCAAACCCTGCCTGGGAGGCAAAGTGGACTCACCTGTGAGTGAGCAAATGTGCTGGCTCCCTCACTGCCAGCTTCCCACCTGTTCTCAGCCCCTGGAATGGGCTGGCTGGGTTGTAAATCTGGACAAGGCTGTGTCTGGAGACCAGTGTGGGTATCGAGGCAGCACTGGCCTCTCAAATGAGGTGCTCAACATGCAGAGCAACAAGAGGGAGGATGATCTTCCCCCTTCCTTGCCACCCTAATTTCCAGAGGAAGCGTTTTGTTTATATTATAATGAAAGGGGGTATTTTTGCTCTGGGAGCTCAGAGCAGGCTGATGTGTGGTGGCTGCCCATCCCAGGCATTTATTTTGACTTCAAATACAGCTAGCTGCAGTTATTGGAATATTCATGGCATTTGAACCCCGGACATAAAAGGGCAGCAAGTGACCTGACAGCAACAGCCATGCTGGGTTATAACACAGCCCCACCCACCAGGCTCCAGGAAAGAGAGAATTAAACCCATGGTGAAGAGGCAGTGGCACAGCCAGCACAGGGACCCAAAGACTCTAAGACAAAGTGCTCTTCAGTGGGTTGCCAGAGACATATCACAGTTGGGATCACAGCCTTTCCAAGCAGGATGGTGTCTTCCAGACAGACATCAACTTGGGAAGTCTTCAGCTCATGATCAAAACAGGCCATGACTATTTCAGCCTCATGCCTGCAAAGAAAAACACAGAACCACATGTGCCTATGTAGAGTTTGGCTGTCCTGTTCATGTTCTTGGCTGGTAGCTCCTGGCTTTAAAGTTCTTTGCCGTTTGGAATGGCTGAGGTTGGAGGGGCTCTTTGGAGCTCGTCCAGCTCAAAGCCCAGCTCAAAGCAGCCTTAAAACAACCCCACTCCCAGGGCTCCTCCACTGCCTGCAGCCTGTGTCACCTGTGCCCTGGCTCAGCAGGTGCTGTTGAATCTCCTTGTTTGGAATAAAAGCCCACTTCTTCCTGGAATCCTGATGGAATTCACAAGCTGGCTAGGCCAAGGACGAGGCAGCATGGAGTGACACAGACCCTCCCAGTGCCCCAGCCTGCCTTCCCAGGCCCTGCCTGTGGAAGGAGGCAGCAGCCCTGCGGTACACCCTGTCACCCCAGATTCTGTACAGGAGCCATCCAAGGCCTCTGTCTCAGGCCCTTCTGTTGAGGCCTCATGAAGATGGATTTGAAACATTGCTGTAGAGCTGCATTTGAAGAGGCTTAAAGGTGGGAGGTTTCTTTAAATACAAATACCACTCGGACATCCTGAGTGGTCTGTTTAAGCCCAGCCCTGCCAAACTCGTGGCCTGTTCAGCAAAGGGTCCTGAGGAGCATCTTACTGAAGTCAGGGCACTCATAAAGTGTCCTCTGAGACTGTAAAAGGTGGGACCCTGCAATGGGCTGGCTACAGCTCAGCGTCTTTCCAGCCTCACAGGGAGTCTGTTTCCCTTTCAAACAGCCTTAAACCTAAGATTTAAGGAACGACTTGCCCGTAATCCCATGTCTGTACACTCTCTCACCCTTGGAATGCACCTCGGGCACTGGAGGCACAGATTAAAACCAGTGGCCAGACGAGGGGTGACATTCTGAAGCAGCGCTCGAGCCCCAAGACACTTTCCAAGTGTCTTTATGCTTCCCTGATGCCACCAATGCGACTGCCTTGAATTTTTTGTGTGTGCTGCTGGCTCTGACATTAATTCCTGGCATTAAGTGGTGCAGGAGTGAGAGGGGAGGAGGAGAGGGGTTGCAGAGGGACAGATGGGCAGTGGACATTTGTGGGACTTTTTTGAGGAGGAGGAGGAGGAAAGGGCTTTAAGATCCCTTCCAACCCCAACCATTCTGTGACTGGGAAGTAAGATCCTGACTGACGTGCTGCTCAACTTTGATACTGTTGTAATAAAGAAGAAAAGAGAAAAAAAAAGAAAAAAAAAAAAAAGACCCAAAGCAATAATGAGCAGATTAAAGGAATTACCCTTCAGGAAAAAAAAACCTCCAGATTTTCTCAGAAAGCTTATTTGAGAGGTGATGCAATAAATAATTTATGGTTAATAGCTGCAAGCTGGTGGGGGTCCTTGGGATTACCTGGTGTTGGAGCAGGGCTGCCAATGGCCCTAGGGGATGAATTTGCTCTGGTCCCTGCAGCTCCCTGCAGGCTCACCAGGCTGGAGCAGTGAAGGCTGGGCTGTGTCCTCATGCTTGTCCTCATGATCTTGTCCATCTTGCAGCCAAAACTTAAAGAGAAAGAGATCCTAAATTAGTGGAGTAGAAGAAGCTGAGTGCAAATGCCATTTGTTCTAGGGGCTGGGTGCAGAAACAGAAAGTTTCAAGGCCTTTTTTTCCCTCTTTAATGCCTGAAGGCAAACCAAAAAATGAAAGGATTGCTGTGGGTGAAGGGCTCAGCACTGAGCAAGGTGGGAGCATTGCTGCAGATTTCAGGAGCGCTGGTGGCGTGGCCAGAGCACAGCAAGGGGCTGGGGCTGGGCACCTGCATGTGCCAGGCTTAGAGCAGAGCTGCTGCCCCCAATCCAAAACACAGAGTATTTACCCTGTTACCCCGTGCATTTTTGCAGGTCCCAACTGCTTTGCAGGCACCACGATAATTCCCGCCGGCATCGAGGTGAAGGTGGACGACTGCAACATCTGCCACTGCCACAACGGGGACTGGTGGAAGCCGGCGCAGTGCTCCAAGCGGGAGTGCCAGGGCAAGCAGGCTCTGTAGCTGCAGCCCCCTGGCCAACAGCCTGCTCACGGTGATGGTGATGATGGCGATGAAGGAACGGCTTCAGTGCTGCCCACGCGTCCGACCTCCCGCCAGCTGCAGCAGGGTCCCAGCCCTGCGAGGGTGCCACACGAGCAGAGATTTGTACCCGCAGGCAAGGGCTTCCCTGTGCCCCCTGCAGCTCTTCTCCTGCTTTCCACACTCTGTGCCCGGTGTCCAGGTATCTGCTCTGCTGTTGAGATCCAGTGCTTGGTAGGGATGTGCTGCTCGGACTGGGGGAGGACAGCAGGAAACAGCCCATGCACGTTCTGGGCCTGGCGAGGCCTCCAAGACACCGATCGATTCACTGCTCTCACTTTCTACAGTGTGGATCGTGAGGTTTTTCACATTTATTTATTTGAGGGTTTTTTGCTATTGTGATTTTTTTTTTTTTTTAAAGCCTCTTCCTAAGCTGGGATCATCGGGACAATACAGCTATGAGTGGAGCAATAGATGGAGCATTTTTATTGTGTCTGTAAGCGCAGGTGGGCACTAAGGACAGGAGGAAGGTCAAAATTTAAAGGGATGGGGGGTTTTAAAAAAAAACCCAACCGGAATGTAACCTGCAGCAGGACGGAGGTAGATGCACAGGTATAGACCGGAAAGCCAAGACACAAAGCTGTATCTGTGTTACACTTTCTCCACTGAGTGGGGACAATAAAGTCAAAGACACCTACACAGTCACCGTGACCTTGATGGGAGCAGAGCCCACAGCAGCTGCGTGGGCAGGCTGGGCCAGACAGCCAGAAGGTGCTCCATGAGAGCAGCATCTTACCTGGGTTGTCTGTGTGTGATTCCTGGCTGGGGCAGCAGTGGTGGAGCAGAGGGAGGAGGGCCCCAGCTGTTCCTGGTTCTCGGGCTGAGCATGTGCTCACCCGCCTTGTGTCATCCCGAGGCTGCTCTCGCTGGAGCCAAGGGCAGTGTTTCGTTGCCTTCAGCGACAGCAGGTCACAATTAAAGTATGGGACCCACCAGCTCTGAAGGTTTCCAGGGATGTCCCATGGCTGTGGCAGCACTAAACTGGCTCAGCTGGCAGGTAAGACCCTTTGCTGTGGCGAGAGGGAGCTGCCCTGGCTGTCCCTGGGAGCATCCACACTGCTGGGGATAGAGCAAGCCACCGTGCAGTGGTTCTGGGCTGGGCTCCTGGTGAGGGCTCTCTCTAGAAAGCAGCTGCTTTCTGTCCCTGCCTGCTGGGAGCAGAGGTCCCCGTGGAACCCCCAGCAGTTAAGGTTCCCGTCGGGCTTTTCAGCACTGGCACCTCCTGCTTTCTCAGGCTGCAGCTTCCCAGCGATATTGTGAAAGAAAAGCCACCACTGTCATCTCCCTGCCCTGCCTGCCCAGGCGAGCACAGGGGCCTTTCCCATCACTGTCCGCACTTGGTTCCCTGCTTTTTGGTCAAGGCCATGAGGGTGGTGGTGCTTATTTTGTTCAGAATTCAGACTCCAGTCCAGCACCTGCTCTCGACAGCGACGGCAGCAAATCCTCCCCACAGCATCCTCACAGAAGCGGATCAGCACATCGGGCTCGGTTTATACACACTGTTGCCTTTATACTTTTATTTCTTCCCCATTCTGGTGGTTTTCTGGAGGGCAGGGGTGGGATGAGCACTTAGCACAGTGACTGCTGTTCTGTGGCTGAGCTGGTACCATTAGAGACATCATCTCCACATTTCTTTGTAAGCTGTTGCCTGTCAATGACTATCCAGTTTCAAAACTTTCAAACAATAGTGTGCCTGAAACTAGTGAGAAAAAAAAATACCTGTAAAAATGGGAGGGAGGGATCCTAGAAACAATATTTGATGTGTAAAAGACTATATTATTAAAAAATTATTTTGTTAAATATAAAGTGTGTGAACCAGCAAAAAAACCCCAAAATTACATATTTGTGGTCTATTTTACTCTGCTGATCAACAGCTCCTCAAGCTCCCAATTCCCCATCTCATCCCTTGCTCCAGTCCCTGTCTCTCCACAGCGTTGGTGAGTGCAGCTGGGGTGGGAGGAGTTTGCTTGGAGCCCTGGAAGCAGCCATGAGAATCCCGTGGATGGGATGGGTTGCTCAGTAAACCAGCTTTGCTTTGCCAGACCAGGATTCCTGTCTGGGGAGCTGCCACAGACCAGTGCAGCTCCCAGGCTCTCGCTTTAACCTCCATCTGGTTCTGCCTTTTACTGGTGCCATTTTATATTTGATGCCATTTCCTGAACACGGAAATTTGCTTTCAGTTCACAAACTGCATTTGGTACCTCCAGATGCATCATTATTTACACTGATTAGTAGTTACTCTAATTAATTACAGCTTAATTACTGTAGTTAATGTTTGTACAGTGCCTGGAACAAGTACAGCACTATATGTGCCACATATTATTATTTTCTTCGTTATTAATTAAGCACCATCTCCATTCCATGCTGTGCTACTTCATTATTTCCCAAGGAGTCACAGTAGCGCCCTTTTTCCCACTCGGGAGTACGTTTCTCCCAGCTGCCACCAGGATGCTGCGGTGCTGGATTGGCATGGGAAGAGCAGTGGGATTGCTAAGCAACATGGGGATGCTCGGGTTTCTGCCCTTCACTCTTTCAGGGCACCATGTCTACAAACAAATGGCAGTAAAAAGGCTGATGGCCCCAAGGATCATGCACAGGGAGGGAAAAGCCGTGCAGATCCCATCTTGGATGTGTCCGCAAGGTCTCCATGGCTCAGACTGTAGGAGGGAACTGATTCCTCCAAATCCAGCAAGGTCAGACACACAGTCCCACTGAGGGATCCCGTGGCTCTTCCCAAGCACCAAGGCATCAGTGGGACAAGGGCTGGTACCACAGGGAGAAGTGAAGGGCACAGATCAGATTTTCTGGGACAACTTCCACGGTTTATGTGGAAGAGTTGCCAGTCATAGGTGGGTAGTGTTTCCACAGCACTGGGGGTAGCCCCAAAAATCATTGCCACCAGCTCTGCTTCACATCAGCCCTTCTCAGGCCAGGGTGGATCCAGAACTGAAATCCCATCAACATCTCCAAATACGCTACAGATTTTCATCCTCATCCAAATCTTCCTTTCTGCCTTTTTTTTTTTTTTTTTTTTTTTTTTTTTTTTTTTTTTTTTTTTTAATGTTGTAGTTCATTTCTGCCTTTAATTAATCACAGCTCTGGGCCAGCCAGACCCATTAACTACTCTTCTCATTTAGACCTTTCAGAGATGCAGTTGCAGATGCAATTTAATTTGTTGACCCGTGATCGATAGCAATTAATACCATCTCTTTAATCTTGTTGAAAGGTTCGTCTTGGGCTTCCCGAGGCTGCCAGCTGAAGGGAAAGGTGCCTGATACATATGTTATCAGATGGGGGAGCACAACCTCCTCCGTGGGCACTGTCCTCCCTGTCCCCCCAGGCTGACACTTGAAAATACAACAGGTATTTGTGGGAGATGGAGAAGAGACGGTGGATAAAGGCAAGGGAAGATGCTGAGGGGTAGAGAAGAACAGGGGGCTTGGTAGGGCAGAAAGTAGGGACAGGTAGAGTTGATGGGTTGGAAAAATGAGGGGAGATAGAAAGGATACAGAGTTGGAGATGTGGCTAGAAAAGGGAGCCAAAAGGACTGGAGTTGGAGCAAAAGAGCAGGTCAGAGAGTGGGCAGCATAGAGGCAACACCTTCAGCAGGAGCAACAGCAAATTTTGCAGAAGAAACAGACCCAAAGTCAGAAAAAGTCCTTCCTCTGGGGGTTCTTACACTCAGGCCTCTCTGACATGATGCCGTTTTTTACCCCCCAAATGCAGCAGCTGTTCACAGCTCCCTCCTCCTCCTGGCAGTGGGAAAGCCCATCCCAGGAGCATCACCTTTCCCTGTCCTCGTTAATATGCCATTAGTCAAGATTGTTTTATAATTACAGAATTATTTCCTGCACACCCCGGGGGGGGCTGACTGAGCTCCGGAGCACAGCAGGGTGATGTCTTTCTTCCCCAGGAACCTGCAAAGCACACCCCAAACCAGGCTAAGGCTGGGAAAACCCCAAACTTTGGGCACTCTCCATCCTACCTGTGCTCCTGAAGCAGCAGCATGTAGTGGCTCCAGTGGCACACAGCTGAGTGCCCTGGTGACCGTCCCCTGGATGCCACTGCAGCAACGCCTCTCCAGCCACAGCTCTGCTAGAGGTAAAAGCAAAGAGCAAATCTTGGGATTCCAGCAGAGCAAAAGCAATAATGTGTTTCTCTTTGGTGGTTGTTAAAGGGGAAAGAGGGCCCATGTGGATATATGGCAAATGAATGCCCTTTTCATAGCAGAAGGACATGGGTTTGCAACAGCAAGTCAATAGAGAAAATGAAAAATTTATCAAGAATCTGCCTTCCTTGTGGTGTGGAAACTTAGCTTTTAAAACACAGGGGATAGAAGGCATGGAAAGAAAGTACTTGTATTTATATATTTAGGATCATAGAATGGTAGGGGTTGGAAAGGGCCTTTTAAGGTTCATCTAATATACCACAGGGATTTATTTATATTTGCATATATACCTCCTTTTTTTAAGAGAAACTATCTTTTTACCATGACTAACACCAGTACCAGAAAGAGCCCTGCTTTCAGAAGATGCCAGTTCATGCCCGGACTCAGCCACACACAAAGGGGATAATTATGCACTAGGAAATTGGAAGGGAAGACAAAAGCCAACAAGTAAGGTAAGCCACGCTCCTTTGGGATGGCACAGAACGAGATGGTGTCCCTGTCAGCACTGGCTGCTCATCCCTGGCGAGGCCATGGGGACAGGTTGGACCCATCTGCAGAGATGGCCTCATCTTTTGGGCAGGCAGCTGGGTCTTACCCATGGTTGCTCATGAGACAGTTGAAGTCTCTCCTTTCTCAGGAGTTCATGTCCTCTACTCTGTGGTGGCTCCCCTGGGGCCACTATTTCATAGAATCAGGGAATGATGTGGGCTGGGAGGGACCTTAGAAATCATCCCCTTCCACCCCACCATGGGCAGCAACACCTTCCACTGTCCCAGGTTGCTCCAAGCCCTGTTCAGCCTGGCCTTGGACACTTCCAGGGATCCAGGGGCAGCCCCAGCTTCTCTGGGCACCCTGTGCCAGGGCCTCCCCACCCTCACAGGGAAGAGGTATCTACATTTAATGAATTAATTATTTTAATTAGTTATCTGCATCCCTGGGAGCTGGCATTCTCTTGGCAGTGGGCTTCCCACAAAAGAAGGCAAGAGCGTAGGTATAGCAGCACCAAGTGACACTCGGACAGTTTCAGGGAATCCTTCCAAGGCAGCCTTCCCACTCAGCTCATGGAGCAGCACTGGAGCTGGGACCTGAGCCTGACCTTTCTGCACATCACCCCATGCTGGTGGCCCAGCCAGGCAGGTGAAAGGAGCCTTTCTGATGTTGGCATCAGATACACAAAATGGTGATCTGGGGAAAGGATGGGGAGAGAGGAAGAGCAAGCATGAGCTATTAGACTTGTTTCAGTGGGACAAAGCAGGATTTCAGTAATAATTAATGCCACTATTAAAGATCCTCATTTAGATTGTAAGGCATCTGGCACTGGGAAGGACACAGTGAAGGTACTTTTGGTCATTAAACACACACGATGTTCCATGCTGCTGTTCTCTTGACAGTGATAACCCATGAAAGCTTAAAGAGAAACCACCAGCCCACTCCCCCTCCCAGTGATGCATTGGGATTATCCTGTTACCCCTGTGGAATCTCTCTTCGGGTATTCCAGCAGCAGCTTGGCTCTGTGTTTGCAGAAACACTCAAGTCCAAGCCTAGGGAGTTTGGGAAAAAAAATTATTAAGAATATGGAAGGTAAAACTCCAAGAAAGTAGGTGAAAAAGGGGGCTCACCAGGCTTTACATTGTCCTTCCAAATGATGTGTAATGATCATAGACTCACAGAACAGTTTGGGTTGGAAGAGGCCTTTAAAGCCCATCTAATCCAACCCCCCTGCAATGAGCAGGAACACTTTCCATTAGACCAAGTTGCTCAGAGCTCCATCCAACCGGGCCTTGAATGTTTCCAGGGATGGAGCAACCTGTGCCAGGCCCTCACTGTAAAAAAACATCTTCCTTATATCCAATATGAGCTGACCCTCCTTCAGTGTAAACCCTCCTTGTGCAACAGGATGAGAAGATGAGCGGAGATGGCAGACAGGATGGAGCATCCCACCACCAGCAGGCTCCATCCTTTGCAGCCTCAGGTCCTACCCTGGAGGACTTCAGGAGAGGCTGCAATAAAGCCAGGGTGAGATGTTCAGCTGGCCTGCTGAACAAGTGTGGCCTGGAGTGTTTGTACTATCCCCAACACTGCCACCAAGGACCTGGTGAACAAACACCAGTTTGGTTTAAGAGACAGGGGCTGGTGGTCGTTGCTCTTTTCATTACTAAGCTGGCTTTGGTGGATGCACCCTCCACCTTGCCCGAACAAGTTTTCTGGACTTCCAAGGGCCCGACTCTCTTCCTGTAATTTGGCTGTATTAGCCTTTTCTCTTTTTTTTTTTTTTTTTCCAAAGGACAAAAGCTTTGGGAAAGGGAAGAGATAAAAATGTGAGGAACTTGCTCTCCTGCAAATAATCCACTCCCATACACACTGAAAGGCTCGTTTTGCAGTCCATTAAGCTCAAGTTAATGCAGGTAGAGCATGTCTGGCATCAAGAGGATGGTAAAGGTTTCGGGGTTTAATTTTACTCAGATGGAAAATCCTATACGTTCCTGGCTGGTGTCGGCACTTCTGCAGCAGAGCAAACAGGCCCCGCAGGAAGCATGAGGCCAAGGTTAAAGCACTTCTAAGTCAAGATACTGTGATACCCGAAGAAGCAATTTCCCATTGTATTGCGAATCTTCTCACACTTTATTGACGTGAATAGAAACTGTGAGCCAAAGGGGTGTGTGGGGAGCCATTGGAGCTGCAGATGGCTTTAAATTCCCCCTAACTTTCCCTGGATTCAAGGTTATCCTCCCGCCTTGCCGCGGGCCTGCACACTCAGGCTAATTGCATTTCCAAACAAACACTGCCCCTCCCTGCCCCGCCAGCGTGAAAGGAAAGCAAATGAAGACATGCCTGGATAATGAAGTGTGTTTGTTATCATGCTGGGAAGCACCATGGGATATTTTAGCCCTCCTAAAAAACACCCTAAATCCCACTGGTTTTGTCAGCAGTGTGAAAAACAATAAATGGAAGGAGGCGCAGGTGCTTTGGGCAAGGGAGCAGGAGACACTTAGGGAAGGACAATCCTTAAAATCATGGCACAAGTGCCATGAGACCATGGGGTTTCCCTGCCTGCTCCTCTTGGGTGCTTCCAAGAAGATCCAAGGCTGGTCTCCATCCAGCTGGAGCGTGGGGACCAAAGCCCCATTTACAGTCCTACTTCTCTGCATCCTTCTGGATTTGAGAAAGTGGATCACAAACCAAAGCCATCATTTCCTAGGCCAAAACTCCCTCAATGTTTGTGTGCTACCTGTGAGTATGATGCCTTGTAGCAGACATACAGGAATTTTTTTTTCTGAGGAATCATGTTAAGAGCAGAAATAAGAAATTCCCAAATGGAAGACAAGATCCTGCAGGTTAGGTCAGCATAGAAATAGAAATTTAGGTGGAAGCAGACACAGATCCTCTGGAGGACTTGCGCCAGCAAGGGAAGCCACTGCCCAGGCTTGGCCTGTTGCACCTCTAACATTGAGCGGGGCACAGAGAGGCTTTGAGAAACCCACCCACACCACTGATTTGTTCTGTCATTTTCTCAGGCACACTCTTCAGGTAGTGTTACCCTGCCAGGGCATTTGGCCTTAACTTTTGAGAGTAAAAACACTCTTTTGAGACTAAAAGCACCTGTAGAACATAACACATAGCAAGCAGTTTGCTACCTCCATGTGCAAGGGCCATCAGAGTGCAACAGTGCTGGAGGGAAGCCTTGAGGTGTCACAGCCTTTCTGTTACCCATGAAGAGAAAAGAGAAACCAAGAAGTTTAGAAAATGTGAAAAGAAAGGAACATGAGAACAACTGAACCACACTCCTTTCAAACAAACAGAAATTTGGACCAGAAACTGCTCCTGGAGAAGATGCAGGGGCAAAAACGGGCCTCATGAGGAGATGCTACATCCAGCACCAACACCAGGTGTCTCTCCCCATTCCCAAGACATGATCTTAAAATCTCCATTCCCCGCAGGAAATTATTCCCATGGCAAGAGGCCACTCCATCCAATTTTCTCATATCTATTTGAATTATAATGGTATTTAGTGATAAATGTATCTTAATCTGCTACCAGGTAATCTGCACCACCTCTCTGCCCCTGGCAACCTCTGCCTTTTGCAGGTAAAAGTGACCTTGGTACCTTTCCAGGTGTTATTTAGATGCACTGAGCAATATCAAAGCAACAATGGCTGGATAGATCATGCCAAAACCCAGGACAATTTAGTGATATTAAATTAGCGCACAGCCTCAAATTGCTAAAGAGAAGCAGCCAGTATAAAAGTGATGCAACTATCAATGCAACATATTATGAGTTTTATTCTTGCTGTTTTTTATTAACAGATTTTTCATCCTTGCCCTGCTGTGGAAATGCTGCGCGATAAAGGGTGAGGGCTCGCTCACCTGCAAAACAAGAGCTTTATGGCTTGGCCTGAAATAGATCATTTGCAATGACAACAAGTTCTGTTAATAAAATTGGGGGCTAGGAAATCACAGGGAGCTGTGTTTCATATCACTGCAAGAGAGCTAACTTTGGGGAGGAAAATGAAATGTTAACCAAAAAGCCATTTCCAAGAGAAATAGTCCCTCTGTACATCATCAAACTAATAAAAGTTACATGCAGTCATGTAACAGAAGGAAATTCTTCCTTCTCCTGGTCACAAATCATTTTAACCCCATTTCTTCATGTTCTCAGGCTCAGAACACAATTGCAGGCTTCTATCAGCTTGGTTGGTGAATTTATGCAGCTCTTTACTGCTCACCTATTTCTCACCTTGGTCTTTTTCATTAGTGAATCACGGAAGCATTAATTAACTTTTAAGAGGCAGATAGCAGGTTTGTTTTTTCTTCTGTGTATCACTTAATCAAAGGTGGGCCCGAGTTGTTCAGTTTTAAGTGGAAATCCAGAAACGAAGAACAGCTACTTTTCCAGGTTGTGCTTTACATACCCAGCAGGAAACATTTGAATACAAAATTTTAAATGAAAGGAAGGGACCTAAAGAAGCATCCATTTCCAGAAGAGGCCCAGCCTTTACCAGCTCTCCTGCAGATGCTTTACAAGTTAATTTTTTTGTGGAAAATAAAACCTACTGTAGTGACTGAAGAGGAGCAGAGCTCTTTTGAAAACCTGACTCAAGGCATCAGGTTTCTGGAAGTCTTGGCAGCAAATGAAAAGGGAAGTCTGGAGATGGGGGCTGCTCTTTGGTCTTGGTGACTGAGGAGTGGAGGAGCTCTGGGGTGGACAGCTGTGGTCCTGCACAGCTTCACACTCTGGGAAATGGAATGGCCTGGGCAGGAAGGGACCTTACAGCCCATCTCATCCCACCCCTGCCATGGGCAGGGACACCTTCCACTGTCCCAGGTTGCTCCAAGCCCTGTCCAACCTGGCCTGGAACACTCCCAGGGATCCAGGGGCAGCCACAGCTGCTCTGGGCACCCTGTGCCAGGGCCTCTCCAGAGAAGAGTTTCTTCCTGACTCTAATCTAAACCTGCCCTCTGTCACTTTGAAGCCATCACCCCTTGTCCTATCACCTCATGCCAGTAAATGGCTTGTGCAGAAGTAGTTTGAATGTTCAGGGGGAACAACTGTATTTTATGGATTAATATAAAAATTCCATTAATCATTATTGAAGCAATAAACACTGTAGGCTCAGCACTTCTGAAAAGTCTGTTTTCAAAGACTGACATCCTGAACTGAGATGGAGGAAACCAAAGTACCTGAAGTACTTGGATGTGATTAACTCAAGGGCTCAGGCATGGGCTGCAGCCTGGGTATCTCTGGATCCTGACCTTGATGCCAGCCACTGGGATGTCAGAAAATGCACAACAATAACAGAATCACAGAATCATTTTGGTTGGAAAAGACCTCTGAGACCACGGAATCCAACCTGTGACTGATCCCTACAAACACCGAAGGAGAGGTCCTTCAGGGTGGAACAGACCTCTGCCTTCTCACCAGGCAAACCCTTTGATGGGCCCTGCTAAGGCACAAATCACTGCATGTGTGCCACCGTTCTAAATGAAATGTAACTGCAGTAACAGATCTCAAGTGTCCCCCGAAGGCACGCAGTTCAATATTTATAATCACTTAATAAACACATGAGAAATGGCACAGTACAGCCCTACATAATCTGTGTGCAATGATCCTTGGTGACAAAGTTTAAGTGACCAAATCCTTTTCCAGGTCTAATGATATTTTGCTCTAGTACGCCAGTGATATATCTCATATGGCAAAAATAAAGCACTCATGCATAAAATTAATACAGTAAGCTCTGAAGTCATAAAGCTTTCAGTGTGTGATATATGAGATGAGAAAATGACCAACATGTAATTCAAGTTCTCCCAGCACCTTATTCCCAACAGGTTGTAGGGTCACCTGGGCATTGCATGATCAATCCAGGCTTTTCCAGAAGGATATGAATTATTAACCAACAGTTCAGGACCCATCTGGGTCACATGCATGAAATGCCCTGAGAGAACACAGGTGGCAGGTTCTCCTCATGGAGGTCATATGTTTCTGCTCTTTCCAAACCTGCATGACAAAACTTCCAGCAAATTGCTTCCATCCATTTTGCTCCCCTCATTCCTTTCAGAAGGGCTCATGATGTGACAAAAGGCCTTTGGTCCAAGTCTACTTGCTGAAGTAGCTGGGCCTCTTTCTAGGCAAGCTTCCCAATCGAACAGCAGAAACACAATTCCCATGTTGGCCTCCAATATAATTGGGAATAATTTGTTAGAAGTCCTCAAAAAGCATGACAGCAATGTGCACAAGCAGCCTATGCCACCCCCTGCTCCCAGAAAGGGACTTCAAAGCTCATCCCATTCCAGCCCCTGCCATGGGCAGGGACACCTCCCACTATCCCAGGCTGCTCCAAGCCCCATCCAACCTGGCCTTGGACACTTCTAGGGATGGGGCATCCACAGCTCTCCGGGCAGCATAATTACACCCAGTAGTGAGAACTATTGCAATTACCTCTCTGCAGGTGTGTTGCACATGTGATTGCAAGTAACTCAGGGATCAGAAATCCAACCCCCGGTAAGAGCACAGACACCGCTTGCTCTGACTGTGGGTGCAGCAGGAATCCCACACAAGGACATGCTGTGGACTCCATCGTTCCACAATCCAGCCCGTGTTTCAACCAGAAAAATAATTATCCTTTGCATGCAAGATGATCAAAGTGCTTTAAAAAAAAATCAAACTCCAGCTCCTCAATCAGGAACGCTGCCAAGCTATCGAATCAATAGGTTGTTAGACACTTGAAGTATGGGATCATGTGAAAGCTATCAAATGATTTCTTTGTTAATAAACTGCTACAGTAATTACCATTAGAATGGGAATGGAAAGATATGGATCAGAAATGGAACACTGTGAATGGTTTCTCATTAAGTGAAATTAAAGCCCATGGGATTTTTTCTTTTCTTTTGGCCATGATTCAGTTACATTTTGAACTTGCATGCCCAGAGCTGCTCATGCACCCTGCTTTGTATGCCCCCATTTCACCTAAAAATCTTCATGTCACTGAGTCTTCAATAGAGAGGTTTTTTTGTCTACCTCCTCTCCCCCAGTGGCAAAGGGGACAGGGAATGGGGGCTACAGTCAGTGCATCACACACTGTCTCTGCCGCTGCTTCCTATTGGACACGGGGGAAGCTTTGGCAGCTTCTCCTACTCCCAAAACCTCACTGTACAAACTCAATACACACAGAGACAGGAGGCATTACAGCACCACGACCCAAATTACTGACTTTCAGTGGTCTGCTGCTGTGCTAAAACATAAGGTTTCAGTTAAAGAACGTGGCAAGCTCTTCAAATCATAAACACATCAGGAGGCAAAACAAACAGTCAGCCCAGCTTCAGCCCTCCCACTTGCCACTTGGGATCGTTAGAGTATTAGATTTTTTTAACTGAAAAAGCTTGACCTTGTCTAAAATGCAGGTCAGAGAATGCAATGAGATACTCACAGGGTTCAGCTTCACTCTAATTAGTGGGACAGAAATTGTCATGCTGGCTTCAGGAGGAGGAGGGAGAAAACCACTTGCTGCAGGTGGAGGAATAGTCTGGCTGTCAAAGCCAGCTCATCTGCCCACACCACCATCCCAACTTCCCTGACATCCCTCCTTCTTCACCCTGCCCATAGCTGAGAGAGCACACAGAAGTAGGAAATGCCAAGCAAGTAATCCTGAGCAGGTCTCAAAAACCCCAATCCTTTTAAAGAGGAAGAGAAAGGTTGTGGAGGCTGGAAAACACCTGAAAGGTGTCATTGAACATCTGCAAATCCCACTTCACCCGTGGTGCTTAGACAGGACAATATTAATAGCCCCACAGCTCTGCACATACAGAATTTCAAGTGCTTCCAGACCCTTTCCAAACCTAATGTATTTAATGAAATTGGTTGTCTTCTACTAGCACATAAAGAAGGGGGGAAAGAGGACTAATGGATGTACATTAACCTTTTGGTACTAGATTTCCCGATACTAGCTACTAATGCAAAATGCATTAGAGGGAAACGCCTGGGAACCAGAGTGTGGAACTGCTGTAATGCTAGGAAATAAGTCTGAAATTCTGAAGTGGGCACAGCAGGGACCCATGCAAAGGTGGTTGCAAGTGCAAGAAGATCAGAGAGCTCTCCAATCTGCTTTGCGCAGAGAAACCCTGCAAAATAGGGTCTGGAGAGGTGAAGATTCAGAAACTGAGCTTTGCAGGTGCCCCTTTATAGCAGGGGAATTTTGTTGCTCATCCCAAGAGCAGAGCTTTGGAACCCCTGTATAAAACCTCTTACATTGCCACACAAATGTTGATGGGCAGTGCAGTACATGAGCTCCTTCCCAAGCTCTTGTGCTGGCCTGGGCAGCACCACAACAATGATTTCCCTCCTCCAGCAGGTACAAAATTCTCTTTTTTTAAGATCATCTGTTTGAAGATGAAAGAAATACCAGGCCTGGACACAGTGTGAAGCTGGAAAAGAATAGGTGGGAGTGACCATGGCAAATGAAGGGACAAAGAGCCAGTACTGCCTTGCCTGGCCTTCAGTAGAAACTGTGGTTCCTTCCAACTTGTGGATCTTAGTGTGCCACAGCCACAGCAGCTGAACCACTGCAGGAGCTGCTGCATCTGATCCCTTACTCACTTACGTGTGAATTTGAGAGCTTCAATTGTGTTTTGCATTCACAGTCTGTCTTTGCAGTCCAAATCCTGCTTGAAGTACCTGACTGCAGGCTCTCAAAACCAAGGTGAAATACAAGGCAGTGTCCAAACCTGGTCCTGATGGACAGCTGACTGCAGCTGAGCTCACTGTGCTCCTTCTTGGTGCACACTAATAAGGACTCGTGCTGTAACACAAGGGCCCTGGAAGGAGAAAACAAAAGCAAGGTTATGGGCTTTTCCTTGGATTTGACAAATGTAGATGGAATGCAACAAGAGCCAATCAAATCCTGACCCCTTTCCTCCCCCACACTTTCCCTGCCCGTTGATTAGAGTCCCTCAGTGGCCACAGAGATTGGTAAAAGCCTGTGTGTCCCACACGGGCCCTGGGTGCAGGGTAGGCCCAAACACCAGCCAGTTCCTAGGGCAAGTCTGCTGACCTGCTGATTGCCAGGAAACCAAATCTGTAGCTCCAAAAACCTGAGCTACGTATGGACAGGCCACTTCTGAGCCCTCGACACTGCAGTAGCTGCTAGTTCTGTGTAGGCAGTTCATCCATCTCTCCTTATTGAGTCGTTTTCATCAAGTACTCTTGAAAGAGGCCACAAAAAGCCATCACTGGAAAAACCCCAAATGTTTATTCCAGGCTCTTCCCAGACGTTTTTACCACACCTTGTGCAAAAGGTACACAGCAAGCAAAGAAACAGAGACCAGAAACCTTGTACTGTGAGTGGCGTGAGCTGGGGAGAACATCTGCCTCCAATTCTGCCGTTAAACAAAACTGTGACTTTAATTTAATAAAAGCCTTCTGCTTACAACCACAGATAAAATTGTTCAAGCTTGGCTGGGTTTAAAACCAGAACCTGGCACCTCTTCAGAAGCACGTTAGTGAGCTTAGGGTAGAAAATCTTCCCATTCTGACAGACGCTGCTGCTGGGAGTCAACTGCTGAGAGCAGGAATGAAGCACTGAATTGGGCACGGGCTCCAGAAGCAAAGCACACGGGGGTCAGGGGCAATATTTGCATTAATAACAATATTGTTTTGCGAGAGGGCTTTAAAAATTACTCATGTCACTAAGAGTGGCTGGTTTGAATCCAGCCATGCGGGTGACCCTGGCTTTACACAGCCAACCTGAGGGCACACGAAGGAGTTCAACCCAGAGAACAGCCTGGCTCTTCCGCCCCCTCCCAATGCTATCGTCTCCTGCTCTCCTAGAACAAGCCTGGGGGACACAGCCAGGCAGAGCATATGGCATTCCCTTGCCACACACGGGAAGAAAAAGATCCAGCACTGCAGACTTATTGAATTAAACATTATTGTGGCTAATGCAATCAATAAAGCATTGATTGCATTATCCATATTAATATTTAATTCAATTAAAAGGCCCACAATTTTTTTAAAATGTTCCTTCAGATCTTTCATGCTGCAGAATTAAATTTTGCTAGACCATGACTTCCAGCTAGACCCAAACTATAGCTGGTCTGGGTTTCTCCTGGCACCAGCTGCTCAAAGCTGACACTTCCAGCAGAGCGGGAGGAAACCATTTCCCTGGTCAGGCTGCCAGTAGCACCCAGTACAAACCCTGCAGAGTGACTGGGACCCCCTGTCAGGGCATTGGGAAGCACAAAGTCGTGTATGGCAATCCAAAAACCTCAGCTCAGAGGCCTTCCTATTGCAAGTGAGCCCCCAGAAGAGGCAGCCTCACAGCCGCTCCCCCCACCAAACAGTCTGGATCGTCTGAGAATGAACTCCTCCCAGCTGTGGAGCAGAGCTCTTCCCTCACCCACTGGAGCCAGACATCCCAACCCCTGCTGCACAACAAGCCCTGGGCAGCAGCCACCCCGTGGCCTCAGCATCTCAGAGCAGGGAATGACAGCAGGATCTCACACACGCAGCGGGAGCTGACGGCTCTCTGCTACTTCATCAGAGCAGACCTCCTGCCAGGAATTAAATTGAAGCACACAAAGTGCATCTTCTCCATAGGAAAAAAAGGAAAAAAATAAATAAAGGTGGGGAACCTTCCTCCCCTTCTTCCATCTGATTACACACAAAATGTTCTGCTTTTAAGGGCAATTTAACACCAGTTAAACTACTGTTAATTTAAATCAAACAAGTCTGAAAAGAAAGAACATGCTGCACTGCTATTAAAAACAACTGAATCTTCATTTGTTCCATTGAGACACTGCTGCCCACTTCCATGCCAATACTATCTGGCTATCCAAAGACCTATTGCTGTAGATTTTAAGCTGGTATTTAAGCCTGCTCTGTTGGTTTTTTAAACACAATGTAGCCCCCTTAGGTATCAAAGATTCAAACCTTTCCATCAAACTGCTTATGGGAGTAAAGGCAGAAAAAGGACACCGGGCCAAACTGATTAATTCCAGTGAATGTGGCATCACATCCCCCCCATTTCCAGGTGATCTTTGAGCCTGGAAGTACAAAATAGCCTAAGGAGGAAAAAGGAAAAGTTTTGTTCTACTGTGTTTCACAGACTGGTCCTCAACAAGATGCCAAGATGCTGCTAACCCACTTTGCTGGCAGTTTAGCCAATGGACAGGCCAGGCCTGGCCAGAACAGCTCCTGCCCAGCAGCTCTGTCAGCACCGCAGGGCTGGCAGTGAGGAACTGATGTTTCCCTTCTCTCTGCCACCCTGGCAGCAAAGCTAGCCCACAGGAGCTGGAAGCAGCACAGCAAGCACAGGCAGGAGGACCAGATGATCCCTGTGTTTATACATTTCCCCCAAATAATGCACACCAATGTGCAGTTTTCCACCAGGCTGCACTTCCATGCAGACGGCTTTGTCCTGAGCAGAATGTGTGCAGCAATTTCAATAGCCGAGATGCAGTTTTCCTGGAAGACTGCCACACAAAATAACTGTTCCAGAAGAGGTTTGGTCTTCAAGCGAAAATGCTTGAAACTCATTAACCTGATGAAGAACTTCTTGCCTGTGAGGGTGGTGAGGCCCTGGCCCAGGTTGCCTAAAGCAGCTGTGGCTGCCCCATCCCTGGAATCGTCCAGGGCCAGGGACATTTGGCGGGACTTGGAGCAACCTGGGATAGTGGAAGGTGTCCCTGCCCATGGCAGGGGGTGGAATGGGATGAGCTTTGGGGTCCCTTCCAGCCCAAGCCCTTCTGTGATTCACAGTATTTTTGATCAAGATCAATAAAAACATCTATAATCCAGAATGCAAATCTTGGACTTCTATCTCTTCATATGAGGTAATGACCACTAGCCGATCTTTAAGGTCCCTTCCAACCCAAACTATTCTATATTTCTATGAAATGCCCCAATCATGAGTGCACATTAAGTACATGCAGGTTAGCAGGAGAATACTAATATAAATTTATGTTACAGCCAAGGTTCTTTGTTAACCTTTAATAGATTTTCTTTGATAAAGTCATCTACTCACCATTTCTGACTAAGCCAGGCTACTACAGCCAGCAGGGCCACAAGTCTCTCACACTTCCTGAAATACCTCTTCCATTTTGAGCCTGCCTCCTACTACTTTCCTTCAGTGCACCCCGGTTTTGGACTAGAAGAGAGTGAGAAATGATCCCCACACACTCCTTACCACGTGCCTCGTGAGTTTATAGCCTTGCCTTCAGGAGCCAAAATCCACCCAGTGGTTTAAGGGACTTGATCTATACTTACTCCAAGGCTCTTTACCAAGTGCTATCCCTCTGCTTTCATCAATGAGCAATAGCAAATTAAGCAGGGTCTGTGTCACTAACCTTTGTGTACTTGCAGTGCTTCACTAGGTAGTTTAGCACGTGCTGTAACTCTGGCATCAAAGTCTACTGTGAGGCTCTTCAAGGCTACATCTACATAAGCTGATCACACTCTGAATTCCTGCAGAGACCTGAAGGAGATGGGCCAGAGTTAATCTTGGGTAAGGATCTCTCCTCAGTATGACATGCAGTGATTCTTCATGTGATTGGAGAGAAACTCTGCTTGGTAACACAACTGGATTCAAGGGAACAAGGATGAGGTTCAGAGCATGGTTTAAAAAAGCCCAAAACATTCACGGCAATTTTCCAACTGAGCTTCTTTTCATCTGCCAAGGAACAACGGCTCTTAAAATCTGTAAAAGTGCTGCCTCTACTTTAGGACAGAGCAGGATTTCTTCGTGGCACAGAGCAAAAAAGCTCCATTCTTAAGAATTTTGCAGAGATTCACTGTCACTTTTGCAAAGAACACTGCATTAAGTATATTGATGTGCTATGAAATGCCAAGTTAAAATGTGCTATAACTGTTAAGACAAATACCCAAGTCCACACAGTATCGACTTGGTACCTCATTCTCTGCCAGTGTTTATCTGCACAAAACCCCATGCCACATTAATCCCAGGGGCTGTTCCATTTATTAATGAGCCCTGCACTTAGTGAAGAGCAATGATGCAGTCTGGCATACTCCAGCACCTCAAATCTAGCAGATGCTATTGTAAATTGTACCTGTTCTACCTGGTGTGTACAGTTCTAAGAGTTCTACAAGGCACAGGATCTCCGGCAGCAATGGTTACAGAAAGCAGCTCCCTCCTCTGCAAAAGCAGCTCTCGGGTGCGATGCACGACCCTCACAGCAGTACTGAGCTCACAGAACTCTTGCACTTTCATTTACCTGTTGAGATATATATGGGATATGCACTGATGCTGCAGCTAAGCTCATGCAATAGATGCACCAAACTTACTGCACACGAAGAAGTTTCATTATTACAAGCAATACAAAAGCAAACTCACAAAACTTTTGTTTTATCCCACAACCGTCATTCTTATTGTATATTATTACAAGATACCATTTTTCACGTACAAGTTCACAAACAAAGGCAATACAAAGCTACAGAACTTTACATAAGAGCACAGAGTGAGGGAATAAGACTCTGACAGTTACTTGTGAGCAATTATGAGAACTATTGCAATGAATATGAAATAATCAAATATTCATCCAGTGCAGCCAGCTGTTCAGGTGCAACTGTACAAAGTGGAGCACAATTCTTTTGTGATCACTGCATTTTTTTTTCTTTAAAGCAGCCATGAGAGAAGCCATCCAAATTTACAAAAATATTTATTATAATAATTTAATAAGGATCCAAATACTTAAAAGCCTTCAGAAAATATAACTGAATTCTAGTTACTGGTTTACAAGCATGAACAAGGATACAAGTGAGTAAAGCATTCATCTTTTTACAAATAAGTAAATTTTAGACCAAGATTTTTAAATATGGTGCTCTCAAAATTGCCTACTTCCAGATGGATTCAGACCATCAATTAAACTTTGATTTCTACAAGACTTATCCCATGCCAAGAATTTCCAGCAAAATTCAGTTGTAAGAATTTATAATAAATATCACATGTCACCTGACATGCCTGCACAGATTCAAATGCATGGGGTCCTTTTTTTATAAAAGAATACAAATTCTGGCCTGGAGTACCTTGATAAATACAGTAGATCCTTATCAATGGATGTTAAACACAACATAAATAGGGTCATGCTCAATCGCTTACAATGGGCTGGTTCAAATCAAGAAATCAAAACGTTTCATTTTGCAAAATCTCAGTTACAAAATGTCAGTGATTATTTATTAAGCATTTATTAGGTTGAATGCAAAAATAAAGCATACTAAACAAGCCACGGCACACTTTTCAATCCTCTGCTCCATTGTATGTTCATTTTTAACACCATACCAGTAATCCTAGTAACTCAAATGCTCAAAGCCATCCTGAATCCAAAACAGAAATCACAGCTTCAGAGCAGTGTTTGCCAGCATCCCAGCTGCTCAAGATTCACCCCGTTTTAAAGCCTTGCTCTCGAGATGTTCACTTCACAGGCAGGAGCTGAAATGACATCACACAGTCTATCAGCCAGCTGGAGGGGGCCATCCACACCTTGCCCTGCCGGATTTTCTCCGGCTGGAACTTGGAAGCCACGTCATAGATCACATACTGAGTGCAGAGCCTCTGGTCAGAAGTGGGCTCTGCGTGGTAGGCCACTATGTTGATGCTCTGTGTCACATCACTGTCCGGTTTGGGCTGCCGGACCAGAACGTGGCCTCCTGCTGCTTTCACCAGCTCCATCAGATCGCTCTTCTGGTGCCGTTTGAAAGATCCCAAAAAATAGAAGTAGCACCCGTCAAACAACTTAGGCAGCTATGTGGAAGGAAAAAAAAAACAAAAAACAAACAAGCATAAATACAGACTGCCATGACTGAACAGAGGAAAATGTGGAAAGGAAAAAGCAGTGCATACAAAAAATCTTACAATTTCAAATAACCACCACTGGAAACTAGAACAGTAACTTAACATGCAAGCTTCTCAGGATAAGTATGCAATCAAGAAAAGCTTGTTTAAGTGGTAAATTCTTGCTTCTGTTTAAATACTTTCCAGCACAACAGAGTTTGAAATACGAGTTAGGAATATTTACAGCTACTGTTCCAATGCAATTAATAAATCCTCCAGTGTAATCCAGCAAGTAACCAGGAATGAACCCAGTTAAATATAAAAGTTATATTAACTGGGTTATATTTAACCCAGTTAAATATAAAAGCCCTAAATAAACACAAATAGTAATAAAATATTTTTCTTTCAACTTTCAGAACTAGGTTCTAAAGCCGAGCAGAGAAGGGTGAAGCAGCATCACTTCCTGTCCCATCCAGTGTAACACAGTGAGTGCAATACAGTTTTCCCCTGACAAGGTTACAGCAACATCTCCACTAATGGAGCAAAATGACAGCTTTATGGGTGTTCACGGCTCTTTGGATCACCTTGCACATAATCAAATTTCTGTACAAGACCACATTAAAATTTTACATCTCCTGCACCTTTGCGTGTGGCAAAGGGCAGAGCTGCCCGAGCCCAAGGTCATCAATCCAGGCTGTCTGGAGCAATAAAACCCACCAGCTGCTCCCGGTTCAGCCGCCCTCGCTGGGGGCCACCTTGGACTTCATACTTCTCTTCCTGTTCTCGAACTGAGCTCTGTAGACAGGCTTGTACCCCTACAAAAAAACACAATTAGGGAGGCAAAAATTAGGGACCCCATGTTTTCAGAGAGGCATGCATGCCATTTTAGGGACTAAAGAGTTGTGGTAAGATAAAATGATTACAATGCAACACATTACATCCACACAGCAGCAGAGTTTGTGTGCTTTAACAATTTGCTTTTAAAACCTGAAAAATTTAACAACAGTGCCTGAAGATGCAAGTGAGATGGAGAGAAGTAATGTTGCACTAAAATCAGCACTATAAACACCAGGAATTATTAGCTCTTCCTCTTACCCTCTAAAGGTCAACCACTTAATGTCAAATGTCAAATTGCTGATCACTGGGAAGCTCAAAGCCAGTGTGCAGAGCCAACATGGCAGTTATGAAATGGACACAATTGCCTGATAAAGAGCAATTACAAGGCAAGCACAAAGCTGCTTCTGAGCAGCTACAGCCTCAAATAACAAATCAGATGGGATTTCAGGGTCTCCAGGATCAGCACGAACTGGAGATTTATGCTGGGGTTTAACAGTGGCATTCGTTTCTGTTAGCACTGCTGCATAATGAGATTGTCTTTTAGAGTCAACATGTTTTTACCTTGTTTTAAGGCCAGTTATTTTTTCCAATGGAGAATGCATTGATGCTAATGCATTGCTAACATCCATAAAACGAACTGCCTGACCTCACTCCAGGGAGAGGAATTGCTGTGGTCACCCATTCAAGGATGGAACATTTTGCCTGCATGTACACTGCACTCATTAATAAAAATTAGGCAGGAAAAAGTTTGCAAAGCTGATTCTGAAAATGGTTCCATGAGGATTTACAATGTGGCTGAAGGCTGTAACTTTTATAGCACCTCACTCCTTGCACAGTGTTTCTAATTCACGCAACTTATTTGCACTGGGAAAATAGGAAACCCAGAGTATATAAAAAATATAAACTGAACAAAATCAAAAGAGAAATGTGGGGGGTTGACCCTAAAAAGAAAGAAAGCCCAAGGCTATGAAGAGACATATCACTGACAAAGGCACTTGGATGCCATAGCAGTAAGTAGCCAATGGATAGGAATATCTAATCTGGAGAGATCTTGAAAGAAACTCTCAGTAATTTGCTGTCAGTTCATACAAACTCACAAAATGCAATGGAAATTCACATTTTGGGTAGTAGAAGTCATTCAATGTGCTTAGATCAAAAAAGAGAAACCCCTACAGAAAACCACAACTGGCTGAACACTGCAGCAAATAGCTCCCTCCATGTACAAGTATCAGATTGATTATTTGCACTTGTTCATTCCTTCAAGGAAAATTAACATGAAGGGCAAACCTAGTCATGGATTTTCCAGAAAGGCAACTTACATATTCATTATTGATAACAGCAATGAATACTGATAACTTAATTTCAGTACTCATAACTCAAAAATAAATCTAAAAGCTATTTCACATTTTATTTATTTATTTTAAATCACCACAATTCAACGAGACTTCCTGTGTCAATGTGCCTCTAACTTACACTGCTATTCTTTCCCTCCAAGGAAATACAGATATTAATGGGTGCCACTTACAATAAAGGAAGAAGTCTTATCTAATCTTAAGAACAGAACTGTCCATTCATTAAGGGCATGTTTTATTTCAATCTACCATCAAAAGCTCGATTTCAAGGACTTTCACTACAGAGATGAGGTTTTTATACAATAAGTACATCACAAATTGAGCATCCAGCGCCAGCATCAGTAAATGAAGCAAATGTGATACAAAAGTAATAAAAGACTGAATGAATACAAAAGACTACAATGTCTTTTTGAACTGCTGCTTGCCTGGAAAAAAAAAATGAAGGCAGGGAAGTGACTAATGTTAGCGGAGTGTCGATGTCATAGAATGCAAAATCAGCGAGGTCTGTTTTGCATACATATGTCAGTCCATTTCATACTGCCAGGTCCTCCAAGGAGCCTGAAAGCCTCAGAATTCCTTGTCATATGGAATTACAATCCTCCAACAGAGCCAGAAGAGAGACTCATCCACCTGTGTCCTGTTTGCACTGTGCCCACAAGAACCACAAGGCAGACAGCTGTTTCCTAGAAAATCTGGAAACGTGCAAACGGCCAAGTGTCTGCATGATCAGCACTCTCATTCATTTTTTCTTTCCCAGCTAGAAACAGGCCAGATCTGTGTCTTAACAAGTTTGTGACACAAAACCTACGTATTCCACATAGCATAAAAAGCCATGAGGACCATACATTCTCAGTGCCCAGATGTCCTTTGATATAAATATGTTAAGAGGCCTGCACACACACACACACACTGTCATGGAGCAACAGACTATCTCGGGTTTTTGGCGATGGAAAAATTGTACAATTGCAATTACTGAACATATCTTTCATGCAAGATGTAGAAGGAGAACATAATCAGTTTTGATTGTGTTGTGGCGTCATTTTGAAGCAGCAGGAATGTACAAGCTTTACTATTCTTCCAGGAGGTGGTATGACCACCACAAGATGATCCTGTGCTAAAAACAACAATATCCCAATCTCACTCTTGAGAGAAGGCATACAAACAGATTAGAGCACACTGCAGGCCCTTCTGACCTGTTTTTTGGGGGTTTTTTACTGCTAGGGATTTTATTTTCTGTGAAAACTGAGTGCTTAGTTGAGTCCATTCAGTCTAACCCAGGTCTTTTCCTTCGGTAGGCATTATTAATTTTAAAGCTGCTAACATATATAAGTGGCTGGATAACAAGACAGTTCCTTTTAATGGTCTCTTCATCTGACTATCATCCTGATTAAGAGGACATATAAAAGGAAATAAAACTCCATACTTTACTCAGAGGTATATCATACTGCTGCTTTTACAGGGACTTTTCCAGAAGCTCTTTTGACCTTGCATCCCCCTTAAGTCAAAATCACCCTTTGATTTCAAACAGGAGCCATGTTTAATCGGCTCCCAAAACTCCTGAGATCAGACTCATTTCTTTAGCACTGTATTGAAAAGCCACCAGTGAGAACCTGATGCCAAGACAACGGTCAAATGAATGGACTGAAAACAAGTGGCACCCCAATTCTCATGGACCAGAGCCGCCTTGCAGTGCCAAGTTGCAGTGTGCAAGCACTGCTGGATAAAGCTGGCCTGGCACAACACCGTTCTGCGGCCAGATCCCCTGCGCACAGGGGTCATGCAGAGTTCTGCCCTACAAATACAGAACATCAGAAGCTTAAGAGCCTCCTAAGGAGCTGATTTCACACTTGGAAGTTTTAGATATAAACAAGGTCGTTTGCACCAAATTCTAGCAAAGCTCAAGCCTGCATTAAAGTCCCTAGAAAACGTGGCAGAAAGAAGTTTCAGTTTAATGCATCCACATTTAGCTTGGTGCCACCACATTTGGCAAGGGGAGCACTGCTCATTTTTTCCCCTCATTAACAAGATCAGTAAAGCATCACCACTTACACTGATCCTTATCACCTCACTGAGCAGCTGCCCCTGCCTTCTCACCTTTGAGATCTAAGGAGCAAACAGGTTAACAGGGTGTCTACTCTAACTGACCTTTGATACAAGTGCAGCTGCTAGGACTGAAAATAAAAGAAACCATTATCTGCAAAATTTAAGATCAGAGCCCTGTAATCCTTGTGCATGTAAGTCTTCCTGGTTTGTAATGAAACTAACTGCATCAGCAAAAACAACTTGAAGAGAACAAAGTACAAAAAAACCTTGTTGCCAAGAGCAAGTTGTAATCACCCACATATACCCAGGGGTAGCTTGCAGTAACTCAATTAGCCTTAGTGAAGTTTTGTTGGATTTGCCTTAATAAAGCAAGGAACAGGGGTTAGTCCCAAAAATCTCTTAGAATGGCTAAAAGTAATTTAGGAATACATGACAGCAACAAAGAAGATGAAATACTACACATCCAAGATCTAGTAGAGACTCCAACTGATACTTCCTTAGTTCAGTCTGTGCTGGGTTTTAAAACTTGCATGCAGATTGAGTAAAGCTTGGTGAGATTTCTTTTTCCTAGAAAAGGAAGAAATCTGAACTGAGAGAAAGCTTTAGAGGAATTTGGCATGGCTGGTTTCAATTTGTTTTCATAAACAGCATTACTGGCCTCTGCTACAGCACAGGAAAGAGTTTTTATACTGTCTCTTATATGCTTATAAAGTGACTTCAGACTCAGATTTTCATGGAGCGAGGTAGAAATCTCATTGGTGAAACAAGAGCAGTCCATTTTCTCATCACATGGAAATGACACAAGATCTGCAGAGACTGAAGTGAATCTACTTAACAATGGTAGTTTACAAGTTAATCCAGGTGATATTTATTGAACACGATGGAGCAGATGCTTAGGAATTCCTGAAACATTCCCAGAAGCTGGGAGCATGTGATAAGAAAATCATTCCCTCACTTGAAGCCCCAGGTGTCCTATCTTTCTTGAAAAAAAGCACTATTGGCCACAGCTGTTTTCTGAAGTGATCAAAGTGACTGGAGGTAGCCCCTCCTAAGGTCAGGTTAAATTCCACCAGGAGTGCTCATCCTCTGGATCCCATCATAGGCTTTTCCATTAATGAAGTTATATTTCCTATCCTCTTCGTTACAAAGGGCTTAATGCAGTATTTTTTTTTCAAAACCAGAAGTGAGCTAGAAGAAAGGACTACAGAAATATGAAAAACTGAGTACCTGGAGGACACAGAACAGAGGGAGCTTTGGAAACACCAAGGTTTCCTTTTCTTCTAGACCTTATTTCAAACCAACCCACTTCCAACCTCTGCAGACACCACACTTAAGATATTCTCACCCCCATTTTCTCCTCTGCAAACCCCAGCAGCTTCACAGTGTAAAACTGGGAGCTCCTTTCAGCAGGTGCAGGCACTGTGGGAGTGCAGAAGTTCAGCCCCTGCTGCTGTGAAGCACTGCCCCGAGCTGTACACCCAATACAACCAGAACCTGCACATGCACTTCGGAGAGCTCCAAAGCCTCTCAGAGCTCTGAGTTCTTTTGTAGGAGGCAGCTGAAGAGAGTTTCCAAGTGCAAAAAGAGCATGAAACTCCAGTGATCAAAAGTTTTTTCAGTGTTTTAAGGAGGGAGGCCTTTGCTGAGAATCAGCCAGTTTATGCATGGAAGATGTTTATGCATGGAAGAGAGACAGTCCAGCCTGAGGAGCAGTCAGCTCAAGCAGCTTGGCACTCCTCTGCTCAAATAGCCTAAACAAGGATGGGCATAGAAAATTCAGAAAGATGTTTTCACCTTGAAATGTCAGTCATGCAGTCCCCTAGCTCTTCCAGTCAACTCCCTGTTGTTCCGAGTCCTTACAGGAAAAGCAGTTTTTTCTGCCTCCTTATAATGATCAGAGCTGAATCACTGCTGCTGCTCCAGGTAAGCAAAGCAGAGGAAAGAATGAGCAATCAGATACTTAGAATTCTGCCAGATACTTCACTGCCAAGACTGACACAAGCTTGTTTCAATGCATATCATTACCGAGATCATTCTTCATTCCCTGCTTTAACAATGACAATAACTTTAAGAAAAAAACAAGCTGAAAAGCTATTAAAGGCTTCTGCTGGTTTTAATTACACTGTTCTATGCTCTACATAAAGCTTAGAGGGAATACAGTGATACTTGAATCTTTGTCTCAGGCCACTTGCAGAAGGATAATGACTCGCCACTTCGTGCCCTATTACCATCCCAGAAATAATAAAGGCAATAAAGTAATGAAACCAGTGAAAGATATGGCCAAGGGCAAGGAGCACAGTGACAACACTGCCTCAATTCAATTCTGCGCTGCCTTGGAAGCGGATGTACTGCTGACAGTGTATTACATACAGAAAAGGTGGAAAAGCAACTGCTGAGGTGAAATTTTTCATCTGTGAAGATCTAATATTGCTCAGTGGTGACATCCTTTCATCCTGATCTCCCACCTGAAGACAAAAGGGAACCCCAAAACTGAGGATATGTACCTAAATCTTGGCTCTCCAACACTCAGCTCAAACTCTTCTGGAAAATTCCACACTATGTCTCTACCAATAGTGATGGATGCTGGATCTATGTGCACGGGCACACGGAAACATCCTAGAATCATCCAAGAGAAGGAAACTGCTTTTTATAAGAGAAACAGATTCACAGCCTGCTGTAACAGAAGAGTTAACATAACAGACTCTCCAACAAAATACTGTTTTTGCAAGCTTGTGATGTTTTTTTAAGAAGTGGTATAATGTATAGGCTATAAATATAACTTTAAGGATAACAGTCAAATGCAGCTTACCTTGTAGTAAAAAAAAATTCAAACACTCACTTATGCATAGTCAGCATTTCATTAAGTGCCTCACTGAGCTTTGTTTTTTCAAATATTTTAGTGAATTTTTTCAACATGAATTCACTTTAAGTGAATGGTTTAGAACGGTGAACCATAAACAACTTCTTGAATTTATTATATAACCAGAACATGCACATACTTTTGGAAGTTTATTTGCATCACATTTAAGGAAACTTATCCAAATAGAAGTCAAAAAGCCACGATAAATGGAAATGGAAAAGAAAAGCAAGGACCTCTTTTTCCTAGACAAATGTTCCATCAGCAGGAGTCCCATTATTTGTTATAACAATCTTTAACTTGTAATGACTCTGAAGAAGACTGATAACAGACTGGTGGGAACAGATGGAGTGGTGCTGTTAATTATAGGCACTTAGCTGCATCAGACCCCATGAGTTATTGCTAACATTTCCCACTAGGGAGGAGAATCACTCGCTTTTAAGTAGTATGTTGCTTACTAAGCTGGGAGCATTAGCAGTCAGGATTGTACTAATCAGTACCAACAACATAAAATAAAACTCAACTGTGGAAAAAAAAACAACATAAAAATATTCCCTGAAGTACCCTCAGACTATTTAATATATTTTTTTTTCTTTTCCAATCACTTCTACATACAAAAGTTCTTCCACAAAGATTTAAATTCAGGTCTCACTAATTAAATCTCCCTACCACTCAGAAGTTTTCGAAGCATCTGACTAGCAGGAAGATGAAATGAAATAAAGGAAGCACATAGGATAAACGGTATGCAGACCTTCTGGGTTGAGTGAAGCCAAGAACCTGCCAAGAGATTCACCACAGAAACAGAGTCTTCAGTTTTAAAAATAAAAAAAGCATGGAACAAACTATCTGGAAGCCAAATGAACACCCCAAGTCCAGTGTTCAACCTGATGATGTGCTTTAGTTCGCAGCTTCTGAGGCTTCGCAGTGTCTTCATCAACATTAGTGACCGGAAAATGCAGACCATTAAAGAATCTGTATGTTCTGATGTTTAGTCACACAGTAGAAAACCGGAATGAAATCTGTCTGTAAGTTTTCCACGGGTAATTAACTCATTTGTAGTGTACTTATTAGCTAAAGGGACTTAGCCATAAAGGTCAAGGGGAAGAAGATGGGTATTGCAACTACTGTGAAAGCAGATACTAAGAAATACATCAGAAAGTATTAACAGAAAAGAAATACATCAGAAAGTATTAACAGAAAATCAGAATTTGGGGTCTAAGTCCACAGAACAGCTGTACAAAAAAGCACTGTATAAACACTAATTACAGACTCCATGAAAGACGACTGGCATGCTAACCTGGGTTAGCAGTTACAACCTTCAATAGAACTCAGCTTACATGTAAACATAAGCTTACTTCCTACATGCCTTGAGCATATATCCCAAGCAAGCCAAATTCTCCTCTCAATTTCAATGCAAACTGCTCATAACCAAACCTAGACTTCAATGACATCCTTCCTTTTTTCTCTCTCTCTGGATATCTTCCATATTCTTCCAAATCAGTCTTAATGTAGCAATGAAGAAATGGACTCCCTAATGGTACTTAGACTATGACCTATCCAACACAACTAATGATGAAATACACTCATTTAACCAAGGAAGTAATAGTTATATTTAATTAAATGTATTTAATTAAATTTCTAGTCATTCCAGAGATTTGAAAACAATCCCCTGCACTTTGTGTTAAGGTAGCATTGATATTAGGGCAGTTGCTGAAAAAAAATTTCTCTGGAATCCCATCTACAATTTCTGGTTAAAAACCCCAAAGAATCCCACATATTTAATACTTACATTCAAACTTGAGGACCCAACATCCAGTCAGAACAGCCATCATGCATTTGACAGTACTTGGCATTGGAACATCAGGGATAACAAGATGAGTTACTAGGAGAAAGATTACATCAGTAAAACTAAAAGCACAGAAAAACCAGAACCATGCCTGGCTGAAAAGCAATCAATCATTATTTCAAGAATAAACACACTGTAATAATTTATCAACCACTCTTTCCAGAACAAGGATGTGATTTTTGAGACTATGATACGAGTTAGTAGAAGGCTATTAGAAATTTTGTGGGTTTCAACATACACTTGCTGTGAAAAAGGGAAGTCATGATTTTATACTTCTATGCTAACACTAAAATCTTCAGATGAGGCTTCAGTTTATAGGATAGTATTTTTTTTTCAATCTTTTTAGAGTTATATTTAACTCTAACAGGAATCCTACTACAGGACCTCACTGCATTAATACAAAACTTACAGAACTCAAGTCAAAATTCCAGAAGTGAAAGATGGTAGGGGGAAATTAAATTACTTTGGCATTTTGTTCACCAGCACTCCAGAAAAAAACTAACAGGAGGAATTAAGACAATGTTCCCATCCTCAAAGAGGGAAAAAAACTCCACCAAACCCCATAATTTGGGTTCACCAATCTTAATGATTGATGATCAATCTTAATGAAGAACAAAATCTGAAGGCAGGTAGCATGTGAGAAGATGTGTAAACTTTTAGTCAATGACGCGCTCTTTTCTCATGGCACCATCTGCCCAAGGCTCACTTCTGGACAGTAAAAACTTTACAGGATGTCTCACACAAGCAGAGAGCTTAAAGTTGGTAAAAGAGGTGTAAAGAGAAGAGGTCTCTGAGGAGACTTTGGGATTTTAAATAACAGACAATAAACTGCCAAACTGTGGCTCCCCAAGAAACTTCCTGCCTTGGTAGCCAGACAAGCTTTGCACGTGTCTACATGCAAAACACACCATCACTCTACTACAGCTGCAGCTCAGGGATTTCAGAAACCACGCATGCCAGGAGCGATAAAAAAACCGTGTTGGAGGTACTATCTTAAAGGATAAAGTGCAGAACTGTAGTTACTTATATTTGGACAGAGACATTTCAACAAGACTACCTACCTCTGCTGTTAAATTCAGTGTACCTCTGGGCCTTCAGGACGGCTGCTAATTTGCCCAGCAATTTCTGCTGCTCCGCACTAAGACTGCTCCCCAGTATACCAAGAGGTCCATTTCTTGGCTGGCTGCAGCTCAGTGCCTGCATGAACAGAAAATTCTGCAATAAGCTGAATGTTTGTTTGGGAACATAAGGAAAGCAACTAACTCATTGGACAGCTTTCTTTTTCAAGAATAAGCATTTTGAAACACAAGTCATGGCAAGCTTAGCGGACAGGGTTAATGAATAAATCTCCATGTAACAAATCAGCTCCACAAGAAAAAAGCTTCCCGTTAGGGGTACTTCATTTAGCTTATGAAAGGTACCAAAACAGTTAATGGATCAACTTTTTCTCCCTTGCCCTTTTTGGTGCTTTTTAAAGACACTGGGGTGCACACATAGAGCTGGTTGCACACTCTGTAAGCAGCCTGGCTGACTGCAGCATTGAAAGAGAAAAAATTTCCCAATTAAGCAGTAAAACCTCCTATTTTCAGCAAAGTATTAACAATAGATATGGTGTTGAGTAACCCATATAATTAACATCTGCATTTCCTCTTAGTGGAAGTCCCTAGTGCTTTGCCCTTTAAGCAATGAATGCTTAAGTGGGGTTTTTTATGTGGATAGTACTAATGTAAAGTAAGAGGAGCTTTATGCTGACAAGGGTAAGACACTTCAGCTGCTGGATTTTCCTAAATACTCCAGATTCCATAGCACAGACACACCTTTGAGATCCTATCACTCTATACAGCCTCAGGCTCTGGATGAAGTCATCCACGTGAGCCAGCAGCCATCCCCTGGCACACACTCACCCCAAAGCAAACGCAAATACCAAAATTATTTGTTTGGGACAGAAGAGCTTCTTACATTTGCTACAGGTGGAAGGAACGACCACATTGGTGCTGGCTTAGCTGCAACAGTTTACTTTTGGCCACTGGGTATCTTGTGCCTGCAATGAGGAGGGATCATAGCAGGCTGTATAGGCTGGGGTAGATTAGGGCTGCTTCTATCAGCCAGGTCAGCTTAATCCTCATTCATTAGGAAGCATAAAGCATTTCATAATGCAGTAACTTGTTAGGTCTAAATAACCTGATGCTGGTTACAAGCCCTGAGAAGTCTTTGTCCAAAGAAGGAGAAAAACAAAAACCCCAAAACAACCTCCCAAAAGCTATTTTCAACTGCTGAGCTGATATTTTCAATGTTGGACAAAGAATGATAGTTGAACAGCCTTTTAAAGGCACACAAAAAGCACCTGGAACAAAGACTGCTGCTGCTTGCGGACAGTTTGGAAAGTAGAACAAATTTAGATATGCAAAAAACCAACATCAATAGCAAAGTTCAAGCAGTGATACTTGAGGAACAACACAGGCTCATTCTCCTATAATAAAACCACATTACAAGAAACATCCTTTGTTTTCCCAGATAAAGCTGTAACATAGAATTTCATAGCTTGTCAGTGTTCCACATACATCCTAGAAATACTGTCCAAAATAGCTTCCTGGCCTATTTTAAATCTCCCTGTAAAGCAGGTGATGTACTGTACTTACACCCAAGCCTTCAATTCTTTAAGGAAGAACTTATGGCTTGTTTTTTTGTTAAAAAGCAAAACACAAAAACAAACCCACACAGACATTTACCTCAGAGGGCTGGTTAAGTGAAAATGATTCATTCTTCACTGGCAACATTAGCACAGATTTCATCTTTTCACTTTCTGCATAGTCCACAGGCCGCAGACCAAATATATTACTGGCAAAACAAGCACAGATGGGTTTAAGTAAATAAAATGTGACTTGATTCTTAACTAACCAGGCATATTAGCTGGGTAGCTTTCCCTCCCACTTTCTTATTAATATGTAATTTCAGCTAAAAGCACAAAGCTTCAAGTAAGAATTGCATCCAAGACAGATGGATACTGAATTACAAGCTGTTGCATTCAGCTGAGGAGTAAGGGATGTTCAGAGCAGAATGTTCAGTTAAATAAACCACAGTCCTTGTTAAACTGTTTCAAGATGCACTTTGATATCATTTGCAAGACCCAGAAATTTCAGCTTTAATCTTTCATTGCAATCATATAACCAAGAAATGTATTTTTGGCTTATCCATTTACCATAAAAACATGTCAGAAGATTCTACATAGAGTATTAAACATGGGAGCTTGATTTGGTTGTGCTTTTATGGGAAAAGCTATCTGCTTCCTACTTGGGAACCACGGCTCTCTGGCACTTCCAAAATCTGAGTATGCATCTCATTTTCCCTCACTGTGCTGTTCCACAGAACACATTATAGCCAATTCAGTCTGATTTCAGTTGGTTTGCCAATTTTGCTGAATACTATTGATCATACGTGGCACCTCATAGTTATTAGTTGTGCTTCAAGACTGATTTCCTCTTTTAGCACTCCTCAGACAGAGGTGATTTGCTATAAACACATCAAGCACAGCCATGGCTTCAATTTCTTCTTCACACACCTCTGCTGCTGCAGGACAGTAGTGAGGGGAGGAAAGGCTGAAATTGCAGAACAGGTATAATTGCCATTAGCAAACAGGAGCCTCTGCCAGCACTCTGGGGAAATATTCTGCTTGCTTTGCCCTTTGTGAGAATAATGGCTGTTCCAGCTGATCCTCTTCTCCCCACCTCACGGAGCTCTGGCTCTCCAAAGGCGCAGTAAGAGCTCGTTATGGAGGGAAAGCTTGTCACTGAGAACAAAGCCCTGACTCAGTGTCTGAAATCTGGCAAGCTTAGTCATCAAACAATGAAACATTTAAAGAGGTCAGAAAACCACTGCAGCTTTGAAGAGCTCTCTCTTAGCCACACATTCCTGCGCAGAGCAGGAATCTAGGAAGCTTTACAGGGAATTCCACATAAGGCCATAACCCAATTCAGTCCAAAGAGAAGCTCAAATTACTAAGTCTCCACTCTGACTTAACGGGGAGGCTTTGGCCAGCACTAAGCTGAAAGAGGTGTCTGACCACAGCACCTTTCTATGCCCCTGGCTGAGCACTGCTCACTAACACAGCCCCTGGGGAAAACAACAATCCACAAAAATCCCCCCCAGAAAGAGGCCAGCATGGTATTTTACGCTATTACCAATCCCAAGCTCTTCTGGGCTACTAATGAGCACAGAGCCGGCATAATACAAACTCTGCAGACTAAAAGATAATTGGTTAAATCTCTGCCCAGTCCTGGGAGTTGCAGCCCATTAAATATTGTCATGCTGTTCCTGCTTTGTCATGCATCATCAGGGAAGCTCTTGCCCTTTCTTTAAATAAGGGCTATATTCCACTCAAACTGCTGCAAGATAAAGTTCCTTTGAACAATGCATCCAGAAAGGGGGGGAAACATATATATATATCATCACACACACTAAAAATCACCTTTAGACTAGCTGGCTGACCTTTCACTGCAAGCTAAGCAGAGGGAGGAAATCACTGCATGTCAGTAGTAGAGGTTTGGGAGTGCTTTTCCCTCCAAAGGCACAGTAAGATTCTTGACTGTTGGGAAAAAAACTCATGAATGTTTACCATAGATAAATATAAAAATCATCCCAGTTAAATACAGAACATTTTTTGCCAATTAAATGGTACAAGTAAGAGCTCCAGCTACTCCATCTGTATTCACTTACAATTTTTTCCTACAGTTTTAAGCTTGTTTCAGTTGCTCCTTACTAAAGAATTCTGATATGCTGTCCCATCATTACGCAGCATTGAAGAATGAAGGGCTATTTATAGCATGTTAAGGTGGCACAGTTAAATTGTGACAAACTTGGGAGCTGAGGTTTGAAAAAGGAACACCAGCACAAGAGATGGTTTAAGAGTTGAGAATATTTGCAACTAAGCCTATTGTTGAGCTTAAGGAGAGTGAGAAAATGTAGCTGAAACAGGAGAAAAGAGGGTTTACATAATAAAAACCAATACAAGGAACACATCCTAACAACAGATTTTCAAGTAGGATAGTGTTGTAATTTACTTTCCAAAGAAAAAGGGTAAAAACTATATTTGTACTTTTTAGTAAGGCACACGAATGGGAAACAGAAGCTTTGGGCAAATATGTGCTCACAACCCATCTTTATCCAACCCAGGTGAACAAGGGAAATCATCCACCTCGCTCAAAGATGAATTATAATCCAATTTGCAAAACGAAATTAGACATGCACGTTATGGCCACCCTAACACACAAACAGCGTTTTCAGAAATACCAATAACTCTGTGTGCTCCTCCTACAAATCTGGGTTTGTTGGGAATGGGTCCAGCGCACATGATGAGATGCACACTCAGCAGGAAGACACGACTGTTTCTGCTAGAGAGAAATTAGTGAGGTGCTTTAGGTGGAATACAAGGTCTCCAAGGCATCCTTCTTTCTACCAGAATGCAGATGGGCTTGTTGGAAGTTTTTTTTGAAACCTTCAAAGTCAGAGGTACCGTTGGATGCAAGCAGCCTCCTATCAGCCAGTCATCAAGGTACTGAATAGTCAGCAGAGGGCTGTTACAGCCGGCACAAATCCAATCAAAGAGAAGGATGGCTGTGCTGAGAACAAAGAAGAAGTGACTCAACCAAATCTGCCGAATATGACTTTCCATGAGATGACATAATATTTTTAATTCTTTGTAATCAGGAGTTTTAAGCCATTCCATAAATCAAATTTTGCCCTAGCCCCACAAGAGTTCACTATTGAATGGAAATCTTTAACTAGGTCTCAGTGCAGTATCCACTAACTCCCATGTGGAAATCTGACTGGCTCAGGGCTCTCCACGCAGCACCTGGATTTTGAGAATGTGCTAAGTAGAAGCCCTTCCTGAACCTGACAGAGGGAAGAAAATCTCATCTGTGTAGCCAGAAAGACCATGTGAGATACCAAACGGAGCCAGGGTTTTAATTAAGCTGCTGTCAGCAGGAAGTTCGACATACTGTCTTGCACTTAGACAGCAAAGACCTGCACCACCTTGACTCAGAATAAGCAGACAAAATGATATCAGTGTCATGGCTCTGATGCCTCCTGGAATGACTGCAGGTTATAATCATTTTTGTCCCTGTGCCATTCACAATTGAGGACCATGGTCTACCCCTAACCATTCCCACAGGTTTGTTCAGATACAGACTCACAACTTCCACACCTAAAAAACCACAGCAACACGACAGTTTTTACTAATGCTAAACTTATTGTGCATGAAGAACTGGAAAGACAGCCCATTTGAGTGAAAGCATTTAGGAAGTACTGTGAAATTGCAAATGCACAGATCTAATTTTTCAAATCACTTGGCTTGCTGTGAAGCAAGGAAAAAAGACAGAATTGAAGCACGTTGAAAAAAGCCATAAAAATAAAAATTAGTTATGTGTAGGAGATTAACTTAAAAAAATTAACAGTACCAGTAGGACAATTAATAGGTCCACTGGTCCATACAATATTTTTCATTTGTAGTTCATATCTCTACCAGTCAGTGAAAACTTCAATGGCAAATGAAGTGCCACAACTATTAAATCTCACAGATTTTTTAAAAAATTTTTTGCCAAGGAATAAGGAAATCCCAGGATTACATTCTGGCAAAAGAGGAAGCCCTCATCTGTACTTGCTTGGTCCAAGAGGTATGTGGCTGCTTCCTATTATATAGAGCTATTTCTTAATGCACTATGAGTTAACATGAAAGGAGAAAAACATAGCCTGAAAGGCACTTGGAATGAGATGCACTTGGTGGGTTTGTGAATATCTGATACCTAAATCCAAAATTGCGAATTCTCAGCTCTCCAGATAGGGTTGTACCTCACCCACTGAGGTCCCTCAGGAAGCAGCTCTATTTGTTTCCAGATATATCCTACATCCCTCCACAGACAAGTGGGTCTCACCTGCCTTTGGACCTGTTGTCAGTCATTACTGCACATCTTTAAAATATATTTCATCTGGCACAACTGAGTATCATGCTAAATTTCAAAACCACTGCTCTAAGCAGGCTGCTCAATGCAAGCTCTGTTTTTATTCCAGTAGATTAACTCTCCAACACACAAGGGACATTAAGACACAAAACTGAGTTAATTCTACTGTTAAGACAGCAGAAAGACATCAGTCACTTTTGTGAGGTTTCATGCTATATATGTCATGGTGTCCCAAGTAACATTTGAACACATTTGTCATGTTCACATTTTACTTCACTTAGCTGAAGTAAAACACTTAAGTAACTGCAGTGAACTAATCAAACTTTCCTCCCCACTCCTGTGAGATAAAGAAGAATCACTTTATCCCATCATATTAAGGAGGGCCCTCTCCTGGGCTGAAAGTTAATTCACTGAGAGCCTGAAGAGCCTACAAAAGGACTAGAAAGGGTTTTATACCCCAAAAAGAAGAAAAAAAGAGTGAACTAAATTAGACCAATTTATCAGTTTGACAAAATTGGTTTGGTATAGTCTTAGCTCACACATTGCACACCTCTCAAGTTAAAGCACTCCTCAAGAAAATAAACCTTGGAGAAGAGATCCAAGTTCTACTCCTCACTGCTTCAATTTCTACTGTGAAGATCCTAAAATAATAGTGTGAAGGTGAGCATTAAGTACCAAGAGGCCAATTATAACTAGCCATAATGAAAAGAACTATAATTGCACCATTTTAAGTGACCAGCCTAGTTTTTTAAAACTGTGGTTTGCTTGTTTCAGGGATCTAGGAAAAGAGTCACTGAAGAAAAACAAGCTTCTTGTCAGATGTGACTCCATTATAAAGTTACCTGCATCCACTACAAAAAAAGAATTAACTAAACCTTCTATATGAAAGAAGGTTCAAGGTCCACTTACCTAGACAAAATACAACCACTGTTTAATTAAGACCACAACTACCAGAGGCAGTGGCAACAAAAACATCCTGTAAGATTTGCAAAGTCATGGTCCAGGGAAAGATCACAGCACAATTCATTGCTGGAAGCTATTAGGGCACAGGAGGGAAGGGAAGCACGAGGCATTTTTAGGTGTCTCAGACACACTGCTCTTGTTTCTATTGCGTCTTGACAGTGTTTGGAAGAGGTCAGCAGACTCTCACTATGCAAGCCTGAACACTTTGCTTGTACATCTATTTCTGTGTCTCTAATGCTCTCTGTAAAATGGGGGGGGGACGGACCCCAACCCCTTTCCATCATCAGTGCAATTGCAACACACACACAATGGCATTTCAGCCAGAAACAGAGAGCCTACAGAAGACCTGGAAGCCTCAGTCATCCCAGGAGGGATGGACAGGACTGAATTTGTGCCACACCACCCCTGGTTGCTTTTGTCAGACAAATCACACAAAGATTAACGGCAGCTAAATTTGTTCTCAGAGATTTTAACTGAACATTATCTACATTCAGTGAAAAGTTAAGGCAGGGCTTAAGGTTTACATAAATTTCTCCTTCCCTGATTAAAAAGTTTCTGTTTCAACAGAGTCATGTTTGCTCATGTAGAATGAGCTGAAAGAGGTTCAGCTTCACCTGTCTGTGTGAACACAAGCAGCAGAGACCAAGGCTAACAGGAGACCTGCCGAGTCCACTGCTGGCACTTGGAGTCTGGGCTGTGCAAACCCACCTGAGCTAAACCCTGTCACAACCTTGCAGCAAAGCTGTTGGCTGGGATACGCTTTCAAATACCAGACAAACAAGTGGTAAGTGTGACACAACCACTTCCTCATATTCAAGTGGCTTGAAAACCTCTGAAGCTGTCAGCTTTTCCAGGTGCACCAGTCCTTGTTGTTCAAGAACAAAGTGAAGACGAACAATTGAACCTTGTTTCACTTTTTCAGGCTGAAGTCTTGAGAGCTTGTTGCTTTGTTTTGGCCTTTTCTTGCTGTTTTTTAAACTCCAATATATTCGAGATTAGGACTTTATGAAAACCCTATGCTTTCCCACAAAGCACCTTAATTCTGTAAGCTTCAAGAATGTGAATATTGAGAGCTGAAGTGATTAAGCTGAACTTGTTTATGCTTCTTCATGCGGCTGCCAAGGAGACACGTATCATGCAAGGCTTCATCCTGTTGTGTTACTACACACACACCCCTATTGAAAACTTGCATTGGACTCAAATTTATACACACAGGCCCTGGCACAACAACAATACAACACCTAAAATCACATTTAGCACCTGAAATACTAACAGGCTGCAGAGTTATTCATAGACTAAAAGATTATTTAGAACCTCCTATACACAAATGCAAAAATCTTCAGGGGACTTAACTGTATAGAAGTGAACTGAAAATACTACTTGGCTGCTTTTTTTTTTTTTAATTAGAAAATGTATCAAGGATTAGTGCCTTGATCCAGAATGGCAAAAATGAAAAACAGTTCCCAAATCTCAGCTTGTGTCTATGTTATTTGTGAAAATAGACTGGAGCAAGATGCCTTCTGCTAGCAAGTAGTGTAGTAGAAGTAAAGAGACAAAAAACAGCTGCAGCAGTTCAAAACCCATCTAGCTCAGCATCTTAGAGCTGACAGCAGCCATAACAAGATGCCAACAGGAAAGTGTAAGATTAGGGTGAGCATATGTTGTTACTTTCCTAGTGCAGCCTTCAGTACTCCAACTATCTATGACTCAGGCATCCTCAGCAAAGCTTTTGGACAAAGCCAAATGGAAAGGAAACACCCGCCTGTAAAAGCAGGATATAAGCACAGCAGAGCACACGTTTAACACCCACACCCTCACTTCATACAAATCACATTCATTACTAGCTCTGCTTTCTGTTCACTCAACATGCACTCTGGATGCTGTGGCTGCGGTTAAGGGCAGTAACATTCCACCGGTACTCACACTGCATCCCGGGAGGCGCCGTGCAGGAGCAGCAGCTCCACGATGCCCACGTGGCCGTTCTTGGCAGCGTCGTGGAGCGGGGAGTCGTTCTGGTAGCCCGTGGTGTTCACCAGGGCCCGGTGCTGCAGCAGCAGCTCCACCACCTCCCTGTGCCCGTGGTTACATGCCTCGTGCTGGGTGGAAAAAGCCAGGAGGGGAAACTCAGGTGAAACAGTATTCAGGAAAGGATTTCTCTCGTAGCACTTCAATCACTTTCAAACATTCCGTGAATGATTGGGGAAGATGGCGCAAGGATACTGCATTACATTCCTGACAGGAATTAACCCCAAAACCCAGCACTTACAAAAAGCCCCGAGAAGAACTGAACAAAGGCCAATTGTGTGCAAATTAGACTACAGGGGAAAAAACCCTCCAGATTACAGGCTATCAGGAGTATTCTGCACAAGAGGAAGAAGTCATGGTTGAAAAGAACCTTTTGTTTATTTTCTGTAATTCAAGTGAGCAATTTTTTCACTCCACTACTTGATGTATTTCCAAACCACTGAGGACATTAGGAACCCATAAAATACAAATACTGTTTGGAACTGATCATTTTCGAGTTATCCTAGCTGTAATATCTGCATTTGCAGAGTCACAGCCTGATCGATTTCATGGCCTGCCCTACACCCCAGCAAAGAAGAATTACACCTGGGCAAGTCAGTAGTTGCTAATGAATTCTTTTAACCTTGTTTATCATCACTTCTTCACTTAGCATAATTCTTTGTCACCTAAATGTGTGTGAAGGGAACTAAAATATGGGAAAGTAGGGATAAAGTGAAATCTGATTAGAAGACAGACAGGAGCCTTCAACACTTACCAGTGGTGTCCAGCCAGCGTTATCTTTGACATTGGGATCTGCCCCATTTTTCAGCAGCTGCTCCACAGCTGCTAAATCACCCTACGCAGGAAAAGAACATAGTTATGAAAAAATAATGAAGAAAATACAGATACAACACAAATTTGAGAGATGCCCAATTATAAATTCAGCTGCAATAAAAATGTAATGATAAAAGCCTTCCATGTAGATATTAGCAGGATAACAAAAGTTCAGCTGATCTGGAGACCACAGTTTATCATTGCTGTTCATTTAGAACAACTCACACATTTTACATAAACACATATTTCTAGAAAAAACAATGCATGTAACAGCATCAACTCAAAATACATGGAAAAGTTTGTGCTAGTTGCCATCTGTCCACTAGAGTCAACTGCAAGGATTAGAGTCAGTAACATTCATTGAGAATTTCCTTGTCCTTCAGACTGGATATTTTCAGGCTAATCTAAATAAATGGATGAAAATATAGATGAAATAAATTAATAAGCCTGGCAAGCTTCTAGAAATTGGTTTTCCATGAAAGGAAAAGAGTTTTATTTAACACTGCAATTACTGCTTATGTTGAATCTCACTGACACTTTCTCTGACAGTTATCTACCAAAATAGTTTTAATTTGCATTTTGGAAAAATGCTACTTTAGGCTTTTACTATAAGCAAGGAGGTGTGGAAAGGGTGGAAGCTGATGCAGAAGCTACAGAACGAGGCTGAATAGAGATGAGGCAAAGGAAGCAAAAGGGCAGAATCTGTGAATCAGAGGTTTTGACACCCTGAAAAGCAAAGTTGGTAATAAGATTGGAGCATATCCAGATGCAGCTATAAATAGGTAAGGAGAAGGTGCCTCTGGAAGCTGAGGCAAGGAGATCTCTGCAGTGCAGGCCTCAATTCTTATTATTTTAGGCAAAATAAAACATTTCAAGACAACTTCTGACACTTTGCCTAGACCAGGGTACGGTGATCCAAAATGAAGAGAATATAGAAACTGATATCTAGCTCTTGCCAAGGCCAAATATACAATATAAAAAAAGATCTGAAGGAGAGAAATTTAATCCATGATATACATAGAGTTCGATGCCTTTAAGTACTGTAAAGTCAAGGAATTTCTAGGTGCTACTCACAGCATGCCTTAGAAAAGGTGAGAGAATATTAAATTAAGCTTTAAATAAAATACAAATAAACTTAATCCGATTTGTAATCTTTACTCTAAGTTAGAAAAAATATTAAAACAGACTGCTGTGCAAAAATAAATCCAGCAAGCAACAACTGTAAACTCAAAATTCAGCAAAATAATGCTGAGACTCACTGGCTCTTTACAACCATCAAGCAAATTAGCACATCAGAGATAAATTTTACGCATTATATTCACAACCTGGATGTCCCAGCAAAATGTTACCTTTCAAAGCAATTAAAGGATTCTAGCGGCAGCAGCATATTCTTTATGGTTGCAAGGTAACAGACATACATCAAACCTGAGGAGTTATTCAGAGGCAGCCAAGACAGCGCTCAGCATTAAGATCTTTCCCGACAGAGAGAACACACAATTATCTATAATGAGCAAGAGCTGAGCTTATCATTTAAAGTTCAGTTTGCAAACATGTGCTGCAAGGGTTTGACATTTCAGGAGTACTCCTTTAAAGCAGGAAGCACAGCTAATAATTTGTGTGGGCATCAGATACTATCACAGCTTTTCAGATCAGTTGCGTGAACATTGATTTGTAAAACATCGCTGCAGCTTCATCGAAAGAAACGTTGCTGGTGTGGACACCAGAACTGACAACATCCACTGACTTAAATCTGGGCCCACGTCAAAATTAGAAAATTGGTGTTTTGCTGCTTACAGAAGATAAATATTGTCATCATGTCATCTGTAAATGGAAGCTGCTCCCTACAACTATCACCAAGCACTGAGAGTGACAGCAGGGAGGGAAAGCTGTCAGGAGCTGTGCAGTGACTGGATGGGTGCTGCCAATCAGGATTACAAGAGAGATGTTAACAAAACAGAGCCAGGAGAATGTGCCTTTTGTGTCCTCAGAGGCTCTTCAGTCAGTCACCATAATGTGAACATTCAGCTAAAAAAAGCAGAAGGCGAAATTTCAAGTAGCAGATCACTAACAGGCGTGTTATCAAGTCCCTCCTGCAAGCAGGACCACAATCACGGAATCATTTTGATTGGAAAAGACCTATAAGATCATCAAATCCAACCATAAATGCCTCTGACCGTGTACTGGATCTTCCAGAGGCTGACAACAGGTTTAGATGACAAGTCAAGCCAAATAACGATGATCCAAGAGTAAAAAAAAGTATGGGGTTTTTTTTACATTGACCACTTCTATCAAAGTTGATGGAATTACTCACATTTCTGTTAATAAAGGCTTTGCTAAAGTCTAAACAAGGAAGAGTAAGGACCAAATAGGTACAAGTCCCAGACATAAATACATCTATTCCACACGTCTTTCCTCCCCAAGAGAGCAGAATAAACTACATCTATTAGTACGGAATGACTAATTCCAACATGCTGCATATAAAGCTGTGCTTTGACTAAAGCTGAAATTAATTTTGTACATTTAGTTCCTTGAGTTTACTTGATGCAGGCAGGACATCTCCAGTATCCACTAAGAAGCCATAACCAGGTGACATGAGGAGAGCCCCTCTTAGCTTGTAGCAACAGCAGAGTGGAAATGTTAAGTGGAGACACTTATTGTTCAGAAAAGGAGAGCAAGGCAAACACCAGGTAGAAAAATGCTCCTACCATTAAGAATTCACAGGCAAGTGTTTATTTTGAAATCTCATTATCAATGAAGGATTACATTCAGCTCTTGAAGGGGCAGGAGCTACTGCAGAATGCAGAATGACCCATTCAGAAGGAACAAAGCAAAGGACACTTTATGCTCATAACAACGCTCAGGTGTAGTGACAAGGCAGTAAAGCCATGGCTTTGCTGTGCCTCGGCACCACAGCTCGGGAGCTCGGAAAACCAAAGAAGCAGGAAAGGCACTGGGGCCATCTGTCGGCAGACCTGGAGCCGGCAGTAGCTCAGAGAGAGAAGAGCATTTACACAGCTTTACAAGCACTTCCTCCCAAGGAGAATTTAGTTCCTGCAGCCACAGCTGGCAAAAGCCCAGGAAACCATCTCTCCTTGACTTACACAAGGTTCTCGGGTTTGGTTTTTTTATTTTCCCGCAAGTCCTGATTTTAATGCATACGGTTAAAAACTGCAAGTGTCCTTTCAGTCCTATTTTAGAGGGGTTTTTTTTCCATTTTGCCCTTTACAAATTCCATTAATCAAGATATTTTTCACCAAAAAGACAAATTATTAAATAAATGAAAACATATTCTAGCAGTTAAAGAGAGAGATCCAAAGAATTGCAACAGCACATGAAGATGAAGCTAAAAACCTCTATCCCTTCAACCAAACACTCCTTCCTTTATGTACAAATTTAATCAAGCAATGTCAATCTTTAGATCAAACAAATGAACAAAAAAAAACCCTTTCAAACACACTGACAATTGCTTGTTTAAGCTGGGGGTGGGGAGCGGGAACTAGATTATTGACAACGCATAAATGGTCAAGGAAGATAAATATGAATTAAAGTGCTTATAGGAATTGTGAACTGTTTTCAGGAACCTGCAGGTTTCTCACCTCAAAATCCTTCAAATTAATTCCCTCCACAGCAGATAATTTCCTAATAACAAACATACAAGAAGCTGTGCTTAACCTTCAGTAAAGAGAAAACATGCAAGAAGTTAACCTGCCTGAGAAACAAGACAAGTAACAATCAAGCATTATCAAAAAAGAAATGGCAATTTGTTTCCAAGCTTTCAAATCAGCACTTGGGAAGATGGATTGCTTTGACTCATGGCCAGTTTTCATATTCTCAAGTCCTGCATTTGAGTCCATTGCACTATTTCGTATTTGTCTTGAGCTTGTTTCTCCAGGAGGGGAGATGTTCTTCTGTGACCCAGCTCTCACCCATGACACACACAGATCCAGAACCAAAGGCAAGGAACTGCACAGCTGACTAGGTCAGACACCTGAAAACAAGATTTTAAAGCCATCCTGATGTTGGCCATCACATGCTCACAAAACCACATTTTCTCTGCTCTCCTTCATAATGTGCCGTTAACTGGCAACAAAGCAATAAAAGGAGCAGTCTCACAGGTTCAGAAGGAATTATCTCACTGTTATCTTACTGTGTTTATTATAATGACCATGATGAGTCCAGCACAGCAGGCTAGCCATGGGTGAAGCCTTTCTGTGGGTGCTCCTGGTCAGCTGTCAAAACGAAAGGGTCCCAGAACAGCAGGTAACCAAAAGCGGTCCCAATACACCATCTCTCTCTTCAAACTAAGCAGATGCTCTGCATAGAGGCAATTTCATCTTTCCTCAGAGCAGGGACAACTCTCTAATTCCTTCTAACTTGAAGCGTAACAAGTCTTTTCCCAGTTACCTCCCGTCCACTCCTTGTCACACTGTGGCTGCTGCCAAGGCCCTCTGTTACCTTCCTGTGCTGCAGCACTGTCCCTCTTCCTGGAATCCACAGGGGCTCGATTCCGCTGTGCTCTGCCCCATCATCTCCCTTGGCAGAGCAGGAGAGACACAGGCACCATCCGGACCCGAAATGCAGTGCCAAGGAACTGGGGGGTTTTTCTCTCCACGGTAGATTTAAAACTCTGCACAAATTCATTAAGTGGCACTGTGCTGTGTTTTAATTGCCACGGAAGAGCTGGTCCCGTGAACAATCTGTTATCTTACTGTAAAAAACTTCCCACGTGGAATGGCTGTTGATTGCATTTCCCACTAGTTTAGAATACTCAGAGTTGAATGGGTCACATTTTGTATTTTAACTAATTGGGATTTTTACCTTTAATGACTATGAAGATAAACGCGACTGCTGTTTGCTACGGCAAGAATCACATTTATTTTCAATTGTTTGTTTAACTCAGCATTAAGTTTACCCCCACTAGAACCTTTCCTGAGAACCCTTTTGATTTCAGTAAAATAATAACTAGTAGTAGTAGCAGTAGTAAATGGGGACAATCCCTCAGAATCATTAGAAGCAGCACAACACTCCTACTTCTCATGCCTGCTAATGTTGTTATGATTGCTTTTAAATAAGTAAAAGGGGAGAATTCAATGAGATTTAATTAAATTCTGGGTATTAGACCCTAACAGCTAATGAAAATAATACAGATTTACGTTTATAATTAATGAAGTTGCAGAGAATTAGACTGCATTTTACTTTAGGGGAGGGTGGTAGCTACAAGGCTGTTCCCCTTTACACGCATGGAAAAACATTACTGGCTGTGAAAATAACAAGAAAAAAAATTGCCCACAAAAAGAAACTGGAAGAAAAATGCTCCTTTCAGAAAGAGAAAAAAAAATTACAGAGCTATTTTGAAAAAAAACAACTACCTAAACTAAACCCCACAATGAGAATACACAAAGAGCATAAAGCCTGGTATTTTCAAGACCAGTTGGAGAAAATACTTTTATCAGTTCCATACAGGGCTCCTGCAAGTTAAAAGATCAGAACCAAGAGATCACTTTCCTTGTGTTATTTTAGCTCCATTTCAAAGAAAACTTTGGGATCACCCTGTAGCCCTACCTAGCTACACAAGCCTTTGCTAATGAGCACCTCAATGAATACGGAGCTGATGGCTAAAAACCACAGCAGAACTAATGAGGAACAGAAGCCATTTCCCACTTCAGCTCAATAATTATAAACATCAAAAGACAACATTGAAAGGAATTCACACACAGGACTGAAAAAGCCCATCCCACTACCCACACTCCAGCTGGAAGTCAGCTTTTTTTTGGCTGTACCAATGCCCGTAAGGAGTGCCAGTAACACCACTGAACTTGGATAATCAAAACATGTTTATCCTTTTTGTCTATGGCATGAACTGTTTAATTTTTCCTCATTATTAATCTTCAAAATGCTTTGCAATTAAAAACCACCTTATTGGCATATCACTAATATGCCAATACTCGAAGTCTCAACAAGCTGCAGGGATGCTGTTTTCTTAGATGAAATATCTGTGTTCCAAAGAAGCATCAGGCATATTGCTGGAAACCATACATGTGAGAAAACTTGTGAAGGCAGATCCATTTTCTTCAGAACCAGTCAATCATGACTGTATTCATTACAAATTCCCAGAAAATCACGGAAGGGTAATTTGTAAACAGTGTTTTAATAAAGAGGAATATGTGGGACTTATGACGAGAGGTAACAAGAGATCTCTCCTTCAAAGCTCTTGAGTCCTGTGAGGACAACGTTTCATTTTCTCCCCCCTAATTCCATATTAATGACATCAAATACGAGATCGGAGCTCAACTCAGCTCTGCTGACACTTCCATTTAAAAAGGTCTCGTGCAGCAGGAGTGGCTTATTAGAATGCCTTTGAAAGAGGACACAGTTATTTATCACGAACAGCCTCAGTCTCACCAGACAGAAGTGCTGTATAAATGTCAGGTGCTTATAGAGGAATCAATTCTTCCAGTATATTCAGTTTATTAACCACACAGCATCTCTATTTTATGATTTAGCACAAAGTACATTTAAATTGCCAGACTACACACTCTTTGAAATGACCTCTCAGGAGGGAGCTGCCATGAGTGCATCTCATGAGTGGGACAAGTCTTACCCAGCTTTTACAAAGTAACGGGCAAGGACAGCCCCTGCAAAGAGCAAAGCCATGAAGTTCAACCACACCAGGAACTGGTTAAGATAATAACAGCAAAATGAGTGACAGGTGTCATTCCAAGAATAACACTGATCTTACATAAAACTTAGAACATCCCAACCCTGTCCCCTCCCTCTGGAGCATAGGGCTCAGCATGGGAATCACAGGGTGCAGCACCTCATTCCCCAGGAGCCAACACTTGCATCAGGTGGTGGATCTCAAAGCTTACGTAATAGTTAACTAACGTTTCATAGACTTATTTTTATGTAGGTAATTCAGATCTTGTCCTGGCTGAGTTATACAGCTCAGGTTGAATGGATCAGGATCGCTCGGTGAGATCTGAAATACTTCCTAAACTCCTTATGACAAATCAGAGACAGCTTTCTGGCACACACAAGGCCAAAACATTTAAATGCTTATCACTTCCTAGAACTCACAGGTATAACTGACACTGTAATGCATTGACTTTCCAAGTAGAATCATCTTTGATCATTCCAACAGTCATTTCTTTATGAAATCAGAGAATCAGATTGGAAACTTCCCAATAAACCTAGAAGAAAAAGATCACAAAACGAGATTTCCCTCTCCAAAATAGGATGTTCTGAAGTAACTGGTTTCCAGAATATTTTTAAAACAACATTGTCTCTGTTTAAAGCCAAACTAGAAGATGATGGTCCTACCTTGATGGAAGCAACATGGAGCCAAGTCTCTCCTTTGTAATTTCTTCTGGCAATTGTGTTGCCACCAGGGGATTTCAACACAGAAGGACTGAGTGGTGCTGCTACTTGACTCCAAGTCTTAGAAGTGGATGGGCTAGAGGAAGATTGTGAAAGTGAAGGACTGTTTATCACATGAAGGGCTGCAGATCTTCTTGTCTTCCTTCCAGTGTCCGTGAGTTTGGAGGCAGAGGAGGAAATCTGAACTGGTGTCTGGTGTTCAGCTGCTGGGGAGATGGGGGAGCCCTGCAGTGACTCCTCTGCGCCATCGGCCTGCCTGCCTGACTTCCCAGGAACACCTCTCTCACTTCTCCTTGCTCTTTTAGACTGAGGAGTACCCTGAAGTCTGGATTGCTCCCTTCCACGTTTCAAAGGCGTAACTTCATTTTCTATTGACAGCAATGTCGCTGCAGCACAGTTTTTCTCCTGGCTATCTTGTGCATAGCACACAACCTCACTGTTCTCTTTCTCCTCTGGGGATTCTACCTGTGGTGTCATTTCCACATCTTCTGTATTTTTGCTGGAGTCAGCTTCCTTTACAGACTCCTGCTGAGGTCTTTCTTCAGGACTCTCTGGCTCTGGAGTGCACAGCACCACTGGTTGACTGCAGATAGTCACACACTTTTCCTTGGGCGTCTTCTCCTCAACTCCTTTCTGCTCAGGTTTCTCTAAGCTCCACTCTTTGTTAATGTCTGCTAGATGTTTCTTCTTCGTCTTCTTAATTTGTCTGTGGGTTGGCCTTTTTGTCGGCTTGGAGGGCTTTTCATGAGGAGGAGAAGGAAAGAAATCATAAACTGAAGATGTGCCTTGACCAAGGTCATTGCTCTTAGTCTCAGCCTGACACCTGTTCACGATGCATCGAATCTTCTTGCTTCTTGGGCTGAGCCACATTTTTATCTGTTCCTTCTTGCTCTTTTTTCCCAAGTCTGAGTCAGTCAGTGTGGATGTATCTTCTGTAGAATCTAAGTGCATCAGGGAAGAGTAAAAATAATTATGGAGTACTCTTCAGAACCTCACAAAGCAAAAAAAGATGGTAACAACAACTGCAGTAACTGATGAAGTGTTACTAAATACAATCTAGGAGTGCCTTCATTCCTTTTGAGAAGACACACGCAGTGACTTTAAAAGCCCTGGCAAGGTCACATGCCACACTGGAGTTCTGAGATCCCAGTGCAGCTCCAGCTATCCACTAGGCATGTGAGCATCCTGGCAGAAAGATTGCTTCAGCAGTCTGGGTTCACAACACAGACTGTGCACACAAGAGTTCTGATCAAGTCAGAAAAGGACAGAAGTTGGCTCTCCCACTGAGTTTTCCTTGGAAATAGGTTTAACAAAGAAGCATGTGCATACACAAAAGAGCACAGAAATAATTTTCTAAAGAGATACTACAGTTCATCCAAAGATGAAAAGGAAGAACAGCTGTAAGCAAACAAAAATAAGATCCTTGTAAAATGTTGAATACTCCTGAGAAATTTTAACTGATTCCACAGATAGAGCAGATGAATCAGAGAAATGTATAGAAAATCTCTAAGCAATTGTGTCCCGTCATTTGATCCTTCACCCCTGGACAGTAAATAATTTCAAGGAAGCTAAGCATTTTGATGATCTCAAACATTTCTTTAAAAATATGCTGTGGAGCAATTTTATAAATCACATCGTGCAGCATATTACAAATCAATGACCAAATGACGGAAGAATATCCTGTACTCCCAGCACATGAAATAACAGTTGAGAACAAGGACTATAAATACTGTCCTCAATGGCTTAAGAATAAATTAAGGAGCATAAAGTGACCTCTAAGTTAGACACTAATTTAATTTGACAACTTTTTTGGTGCAAAAGAACTATATCAGATTTTTTACCAATTCCTTTATCGAAACCCAAATGATTTTAGATTATCTGGACAAGTCCTCCAAAGTAAATGCACAATTCCTTCCTCCTGTTGCCTCAAACCTCAGGGACTACCACTCACAAAAGTCTTGGTGATTTATAGCAATCAAACACAAAACCAATACAAATTTTGTTATTTTCTTTTTTTTCTTGAAGCAGCACTAAAACCAAGATTAGCAGGGAGGGGAGGGTTTTAAGCATTCTTGAAATAAACTATGCAAAGTCTCAATTATTAAAAGTGACAGACACTCACTGCAACAATCTATCACTTTCACTTCAGTGCATTAACTTTCTATGGATAATTTATTTTCTCCACACCTTCTCTTTTTTTTTTGGTGTTACTAACTACAGCCCGTTTTTCACAGCAAGCTGGGATAAACTCATAGCAGCAAACACACTGGTTCCAATCCCTTAGTCACAAAAAAATGCATTTGAAACTCCACTTAAAAGAGAACTGTGTAGCTAGTAATTCAACACTAAAACAGGCATTCACAGTTTTATTTTAAAGCAATATTGCAAAGTTAAATGTTTCCTTAATCTTGATTTCAATCACCCTACTTACCCCTCGAATGAAAATGTTACATATTAGATTTAGCTGGAGGAATATGTAAGCCATCAGACCAAAAGTGTCGTTAAGAATACAGCTTGAGGCTACTTAATCAATCATTTAGGCATCGAAAGATAATCATCAAGTACAGAACTGCAGCTATTTGGTTTTCCTCTAAGGTTGGGGCTTGATGCAAACAAGAAAAAAAGCACTGAAATTGAGACTGAAGTCTCAGAACTAGCTAGCCTTGAGATCATATCCAATCTCATTCTGACAATAACATCTAAAAAAAGGAAGAGCTTGATTGCAAACAGATGCAAAATATAAAACACAAGTCACTATTTACTTGTCTTGCCTTCAGTGTTTACACAAACTAGCAGATTTCCTTGTAAAATATTTACCTTGCTAGAATTTTCAGTCAGCCCCAAATAAAGAGAAAGAATAAAATCGGCTCGCAGAAGTAATTTGTGCAACAATTTTATGATGGCTAGAATTCTTTTTGATGTGTATAGCACAACAAGACTTTAAAGTCCAAGTGACAAATTCAATCAAAGGCACTGTCCTTCAGAAGTATGATCTAAAGCAGCGGAACACAATGAAGCATTTACGCTGGACATACCACTTCTGGCAGCAAGAAAGCCTGCAAAAAATCCACCATGAGTCTTCCTAAAGTGATCTGTTCATTACTGGTTGCTCAGTGGGGTCTTACTAGTCAGGGTATTAAAAACCTCCTGAAAATACAACATCATGCCAAATAAATACTTTCTCGGGGTTATTCTTCCTCACCTGCAACTACCTGAGGTGTAAAAGAGCATGCTGCATGTTTTAGAACAGGGAGGCATCGTGGGACATGGTTAAAAGATCCCCATATCCTGACAAAGAGACCCACCCCATCCAGAGGCAAGCCCAGGGTATCTCCACAGCCTGCTGGGCAGAGGAGACTGCATTTTCTGGTTTTTCTCAGACTCTGCTACCCCTTCCTCCATTTCTAAAGTGTACAAGGGTAGCAAGCAAAAGTAATTTGGACAAATGGCCAATCTACCTTCCCTGAAAATCGAATCTTTTGATGGACCCAGAGCTGTGAGAGGGAGAAAGAAAGAGGGGAGACCCAGTGCCAAGAAGCTAAAAGGAAGTTCTTATGGTTTAATATGTAAATGTTAATTTATATAAAGAGGGTATTATCTGGTGGCTAAGTTCATTCAGTTAAAGTACCTTCAGAGAAAATTGCTCATAATAAAATCAATCCCAATGAATTCTCTGCTGTCTTCTGAATTCCAAGTCAGAGCTTGGATCTCAACAGGACTGAAAAAAATTACTATTATGATTTTGATTTAATTATCTTTTTAATACATAAATGTCCTCCCAAAAATTTTTAGAGATGCATTTAGACAAGGTAAATCAGTAGAGCATGCCTTACTAATCCTAGATTTTAAGCATCTGCAACAGCATATAAAGAGCATCCACAACAACAGTATTAGAACCAGCCTATAATAAATGCAGTAAATATAGTCTCTGTTAACTATTAAACGTAACATTCAGATACACAATATACTAACTGAATTATTTCTAAATTAGAGTTATTTGCACATAATAAGCCCGAGTTTCTCAACACTGACATTTAATAGAGTTGGGTTTCTTAAGTGTTAAAAGGGTTGAGAGCAGACAAAAATACAAGGAGATAGTCAGTGCCTTGCAACTAGAGCTCTATCTCCAAGTTCTGCTGTAGTGCAATAACAGGCTAGTGCAGGGGAAAAAAAAGGGAGCAATTAGAAAATGTGGTTTAGCTATCATTAATCTGCATCAAAGGAATATAATGATGCACATTGTGTGCCTTTCAAATTATTCTCTATTACGGGTTTCAGAACAGAAGTTGAGAAATCTCTTTGACAAACTAGTCCCTTATTAAAAATCAAAGGGAAGAGTTTTGGTACCATCTGTGCAACATTAGTGCCTTCACTGAAGAATGATTATTTTGCAAGTTAAGTATTCAACACAGAGGGGAAAAGCGAGAAATTCCAGCTATTCAAAACCTCATCTTTAGATATTATGAAAAATGTCATAGCATCCATGAAATGCAACGTAATCTGTTACAACAGGAGTTCAACATCTTCTTCTGCAGTAAATGTGAAAGTAAGTCATGATACTATAAAGGCTGATTCAAAGTTGATCTCTCTGACGGCCCACCAGCACCAACAGGAGCTTAGGAAGCTTTGACCAACACCTGCAAGATGTAGTTCTGCATATGAAGAGTGGATGAAGCCTTTCTGTTTGATGTGTTAAGAGTGAAGCAGATTGCTACAAAGAATAAGGTAAAATCAACTACAAACGGCTGGTGATGGTTCTGAAAATTTACAACAACATCTTCTTTTTAAAGAATATTACACATAGAAGTCTGCCTAAGTATTTAGAACTTCTCTTTCAAAATCATCACTGTCAATCAAAGTCTCCAGTGCTTTAAATACATGATGTCCATGGCGATGTCCATGATTCCACAATTACCCACCCGTGAATCCCATCATCCCACCAACGTCAGTCTCAAGGCGTCTTGGACGCTGCAACATTAGAGCTAAAGTTTCTGAGCTCATCTGTGGTGCCTGCAGCTAGCTTCCCATTATGCTTGGGAAGGCACACCACAGGGCAGGGAGAAGGTCAGGCAGCTCTCCTCACCTCGCCACGGACTAAGGATATAAAACCTCTAACAAGTGAATTAATGTGGAGGCTCAGCATTTGCTACCTATAGCTTGAATCTTCCACCTACAGCTTGCATTTTCTAGCCAGTTTCAGGTTTGTTGTTTGTCAGCTCCTCTTCAGTCACCCCAGGAGTGTCATTTGCCGTGTTTCCCTCTAATTTAAAAGGGAAGTATTAGCTGTTTTGTGCTGTCTTTCATGAATTATTTGCTGCTGTTTCTTACAATGCACATGCTGCTTGGCAAAAGCTATTCTTATCCCAATGGAATACCAAGTAAGATCCCTCTCATGTCTACTGTAGAACCTCAGGGTACAGGGATTTTTGTATTTGAAATATTCAATGTAAGCTTAACCCTATCCTTTTCAGTCACAGCAGTTCTGTGGGGTTTTTTTAAAGAAAAACACACAACTTACTGCATGCACGAGCTCTGTCAGAGACTAAATATTACGTAGTAGGATGCACTTGCATTAGAAATTTCAGTGTCAACAAGGATCTCAAACAAGACTTAGGACAAGCCAGAACTGCCTCAAAACAAGGCATACAAAGCAAACATGCAAAAGGGGCATAAAACAAATATATGGAAATATTCTTTTTTCCAACTGCTTCTCTTCCTTTCCTGCACAGAAAGATTGATTTTTCGGTCTATTTCCTTTACTGGAACATAAAGTACAATTTCTGACCTTCTAACACAAAAGAGAAGAAAATATTGTTGACAGAAGTACAGGGCTGTAAGAACATGAAAGCAAGTCCTTAACAAGAGAAGAAACCCCGTGATTCTCCAAACCCAAACACATTGCACTTTGGATACATTAAGTTCAAGGCAGACATTTATGGGAGGTGATGGATTTGCCAGAGATGAGGGACAAAACATCCTAAAGAATTTGCTCTCAAAACCTCTAAAGCTACCATATCCTGTGACTTTCAATCTTTTTCTTTTTTCCAACACACAGCTGGCTGTTCTTAGAGGTGTGCTCATTTACTTACGAATTCAAGCCATTCCTGACAGTGAACAATTACCAGCTCAGGAGGTTTCACTCTCAACCCTGGTATCACACATCCAAAAGGCCACTGTACTAATCCCTCACCACACTGCAAAGACTACAAGTGACTGACAGTCATCTCCCACATCAGTTCATATAAAACACTCTTGTAAACATCAGTTTTGTGTGTGCTTTTAAGTCAGGAGGGATGCTGAAAAGAGCCCCATGTAGTCCTGCAGCCTAGCCACACCACACAGACTTTATTTTAGAAGAACTATGGGATTAAATGTATTATTCAACTTTTAGTACAGTTAAACATCAGACAAATTTTTAAGAGTTAATCCACTTCTAAGAGTCCTCCAAAACATCTAAACAGTATCAATAATGCTACCACGTTGTATTTTAAGTGCTTTATTTATAGCATCACAAATAGTTCCTCTCAGAGATTCTCTTCCAAGGGTGCTTTTAAAAGCCTTCATCACTTAAAATGTTTCCCTGAAATCCTATTTAAGCCATCATCTGTTTCCTATGCTCCAGAAGATTTAATCACCATAGGATTTTATATCTATGTAAAATGTATTCCTTTACACTCGGATACAGGCTTCCAGTCTCCTCACTTAAAATGTATTTTGATGTCAATAAAGAGCTATTCCATAAATGAATGAAGGTGCTGATGGGATTAGACATAGAAAAAGGAATCTTTAATTTAGACAAACATATTAGGAAGCAACAATGAAGGAAGAATTACCTTTTCTGTATCTGACAACTAAATGAATGTTTTCGAAAACTTGGTATAACATAAATGCTCCTCTCTGAGCTTGCAGAAGAAACACACAATCACCTACACTTATTTCACTACAGTTTTTCCTACTTTGACAAACAGCCTAAAATTTGATAGAGATGAATTCCCAGAGTACATTCTCTGCAATCTTCTAGCACAGTCAGCAATGACAAAACTTCACTGCGGCAGACTAGTGGATTGTTAGGGACCAGAAAATAAATGAGTTAAGACTTGCTTTCTTCCCCTTTTAGGCAAGGAACATGGATAATTTTCCCCAAGTGCAAACACCCTAAACTGAAAATTACTGGGACAGCAGGCACAGCTCAGTGCACAGAGACCCAAGAGGCAGGAGAAGATATGCATTAATTTTTTAACAGGGCCCCCCTAATACAATGCAGAACATCACACATTGGGGCTCCCATAAGACGTGACAACCTGTGCCCCTGGTTTGTGCCATGTGACTTGGCAATCTCTCCCACTTTCATCTAATTTTGGAAGGCAGATTCTAATGAATTATGGACTAACCTGCTCACATGGATTTCTTAGTAAAACAGATTCAAAGAACGAGCAATCCATACAGACAGTTCTCTTCAAATCAAATTTTCCAAACATGATTTGGAAGAGCCTCTCGGAATTTTAAGCAGCGCTGCACTGCTCGTTCCCTGTAAAGCCTGTGAGATGAAGCAGAGCAGCCCGGGCTCTGCAGCCACCAGGGCTGAGTCTCACCTGAGGCACCGGCACCCAGCAGCTGCCGCAGCTCGCTGCAGAGCTGGATCATGTCATCCAGCTGCCGGTTGATCTGCGCATCCTGCACCCACGCGGGCACGTGGCACACGGGGCACTCGATGCCAACACAGTCACCCACGCACGATCTGAAAGGTGAATGGAAAACCCGTTATCCAGTGTGAATTATCTACTGTACCTGCCATCAGCTGTGTCACAGCCAAGAGCTCATCCAGAATCTCTTCATTTAGCATTGACAAACCACTGTTGCAAAGCCCCCACGAGTTAGTCACAAATGTAGGACAGGACATATTTATCATGGCAAGTGACAAGCTGAACATAATTAAGCAAGCCACTTCCAGAACCTCGTCAGGACACTGTCGTGAAAAACACGGTGCCTGGTGACTTCCACACTCACAAGCTGCCCCAAATTTTCAAAAGCTCCACTGCTGTTTGTCTCCAGGTAACAATTATGCTCAAACAATTAAAACTACACATTCTTTTACATCTGCTATTCTGGAGCCTTCCATTTTTAAACAAGTACCAGAAAGCCAACCAATAGTAAACTCTCATTTCCCTTTTTTCCTACTTAAGATTTGCTTAATACTGTGAAGAAGTTTCACCTGTGAACACTCTTCTGTATGAAATCCCATGAGGATCTCTATGTGCTCAGAGTATTTTACCACAGCTCTCTTTCAGAGTATTTGTGTCAGACGACCATGGTGGGATGGGCAGGGAAACAGATTTACTCAGTAATACTACTCTCCCCCTATTAGCCTAAAATCTTTTATTCTTTCAATTAGGCCACTGAGAGGACCTTATGATTGGCCACCTGAACTGCAACCTTCAAGGGCCATGTCAGGTCTCACCTCCTATCTATCCTATTAAATACAGGTTATAGTTTCACACAGCCATGACTGAATCCATTTCAAAAGTCTCAGTTACCTTACCACTACTCATGTAAAAATCACTGCTAGGTGTGTTTCATGCTTTAAACAGGGAAAGACCCTCGTGGCTGAGACACTGCTGTGTTTGGGAGACTGAAGCACAGCTCTCAGCTCTGACATATTCTAATGACATTGACAGATCACTTGGAGCAAAGGGAAGGGCTGACCAGGTCTCCTCCTCTAGGGAAGCTTGCCTCAGGTTTCCCAGCCCTGTAAAGGGCACTGCAAAGGAAAGGCAGAATGACTTTTAAACTGCAACATCTCTAATTACATGTAGCTGTTGGGGTTTTGTAGTTAACTGATAATGACTGTAGGTAACCTAGCACAGCTACTCAGCCAAAACTGCAGCAACTGATCTTGACAAATATCCCTGTCCATAATAAAACCATGCTGAAGGAGAACCAGTTGTTTTATGTGTGACTTGAGTACTGCAGCTCATTAGTTTCATATATTTCACTTCTTATTTCAGAAGCCAGCTCCGGCCAACCTGGAGTTCACCCCAACCCTTCCCAGGTGTGTTAATAAATATCTGTCTTCAGCAGTGGACCAGAATCAGTTTGCATCAGAGTGCTGCAGACTGGATCCATGCCCCACCTAATTTGCTTCTAAACAAATTAATCTAAACTTCCTTACATTTATTTTAAAAAATAGCCACTGCCCAAGACTCAGTCATTATAGGACAGATTAAATTGCTGCTAAAAGGTCAGGCACACAAAAGAGAACTAAACAATTACATTTATTAAGCCACACATTCATATTTAAAAATAACTTGTACAAGTTTTTGGGGGTCATTTTACCAAGTAATCTGCAGACAGGTCATATAAATGAAACAAATAATTTAAAAAAAATTCCTTTAGACAGCAGAATCATAGAATAGTTTGGGTTGAAAAGGGACCTTAAAACCCATCTCCTTCCACCCCCTGCCATAGGCAGGGACACCTTCCACTATCCCAGGTTGATCCAAGCCCTGTCCAACCTGGCCTGGAACACTCCCAGGGATCCAGGGGCAGCCACAGTTGCTCTGGGCACCCTGTGCCAGGGCCTCCCCACCCTAACAAAGAAGAATTTCTTCCTAATACCCAATGTAAACTTGCTCTCTTTCAGTTTGAAGCCATTCCCCCTTGTCCTGTCCCTACGTGCCCTTGTGAAAGGTCCCTCTCTTCAAGAAACTTCCATAGCAATTAACAGCCACAGCTGGGAAAGAACGTATGTGTCTGGAGAGAAATCATTTGTGCATCTTTTAATACATCCATACTGGGAGAAGAGATGCTGAGGGCATCTATCCCATAATCAGTTACTCCTTAATAAAAAGCAAGGGAATATTCTGCTTGTATTTTACCCTTCAGGCCTTCAACACTGTGAACTCCCATTAGAAATGTGCAGCTGAAGACAGAGAGGGGATACACATGAGGGAGGGAGGGTTTTCCTCAGCTTTTATTGACATAGTGATTATGGTATTAACAGGAAGCAAAGTCAAGTATCTAAACTGGTTTACAAGCAGAGGTTAGATGCTCTCCATCCTAACAAAGGTAGGATTTTATCAGGCTGCTTACACCTGTGCTGTGCAGAGAAACTGTTTAAGATACACAGCTGACCTTTTAACTCCCCATGTTTGCATGTGCACGCCATGAAGAGCAGTGACACACAGGGCAGCCCAAAGGTTCCAGCACCTCACCCAAATGAGATTCTGGGGCACTCACTTTTCAGACTCTGCCTGTATTGACGATGCAGTGAGTTGACCTACAACAGGTGACATGACCAACACCCCCTCAGAAGTACCTTGTTGGAAGAATGTTTCTAATTCAAGTCAGTTTTTTTAACAACTCAGATTATTTGACCAACTCTAAGTAGAGATAATCCTGCTATCCCAGGGTGTTTGGATGCGTGTGAAAACTGGAACAGATATGGAAAGGAGGCTGAAGGAGCAAAGTCTTGGTAGAAGGCCAAAACAACAACAAGCACCACCCAACCCTCTGGGGCAGAGGAAAACCACCTTGGAAACAGGAAACATCTTTGCAAGCTACTCTTTTTCTGTTATGTGAGGAGAAAGGAGCTGAGGATGATGAGAACTGTGAGTTGTTTTGGAATTCTACCCTACTACAAGCAGCCAACTCCCTCCATCGGACTGAGGGCTCCCTTCACACCGGCCAGTATCCTGAAGCCTAAACCTGCACTCCGGCATGGCACCCAGAGGGGAACAGCAGCTCCCGCTTTCCTCTCCCCCTCAGCCCCACGGACGGGCCAGAATGCACCACCGGTGCCCATTTCCCTGTCCTTTCTCCACAGCACGGCGGCGAAAGGGGCGGTGGGCGGGCGAGCCCCGGTACTTACAGGCAGAAGACGTGTTCGCACTGCCCCAGGGACACGGGCTCCCGCAGGACGCCGGCGCTGTGGGCAGAGGAAGAGAAACGCGGCACTTTTAACACGCATGGCCTCCCGGTAGGGACCGTGAGGGAAAAGCGGCAGGGGGAAGGGAAAAGGAGGACATCTATTACCAGCGAGAGCAGCTCAGCGCTTTCTCCAGCCGCCCCAGCGCGGCACGGGTGTGGGACCAGGGGTGCCCGGGCGGCGCCATGGAGGGGGCGGCGGGGCGGAGGGGGCTGCCCGGGGCCGGCTGGTTGCCCGAGCGTCCGCGCAGCGCCTCCCTCATCGTTTCTCTGAGCGCTTCCCTCAGCGATTCCCTCAGCGCTCCCTCATGGCCTCCCTCCTCAGCGCTTCCCGCAGAGGTTCCCTCAGCGCTCCCTCATGGCCTCCCTCCTCAGCGCTTCCCTCAGAGGTTCCCTCAGCGCTCCCTCATGGCCTCCCTCCTCAGCGCTTCCCTCAGAGGTTCCCTCAGCTCTTCCCGCCGCCGCTCCGAATCCCCCGCCCGCCGCCACTGCGCAGGCGCGAGAGCCGCGCGCGCTCCCCGCCCTCAGCGCTTCCCGCGCTCCGGGAGCGGGGCGGGGCCGCCCGTGAGGGGAGGGCTGGGAAAATGGCGGGCTGGGCGAAATCGGGGCGGAGATCCCAGAAACGCGGGGTCACTTAGGGGGTGTTAGGAAATAGCGGGTGCTAATGTCTTCACAAAGGACTCGATGGGTGGAGGTGTTCAGTAATGATAGGAGAAATAGGCTGTTAATGTCTTCAGGAACGACTAAGTGTGAAAGAAGCACTCGGGTTCTGGAAGAATGGCTGTGAGGGTCTTTGGGACCCAGACAGTTTAAACTTCTGAATTTTAGAGTAATAGGAGAAATGGGTCTGCACAAGTCTGTTGCAGGACCCAGAGAGTCTGAACTTTAGGGGAAAATGATGATACGTATTCAAGGTGGTTTGGGAAGTCTGTGCCTTCCTAGGGGGAAAGGAGGAGGGCAAATGCGGTCGGGAGTTTAGGATAAAAGGAGGCTGCGTCTTCCAAAACCTCAAAAGAACCCCACGGGGGTATGGCCCAGTGGACTCTCTCCTTTTATTCGGATAAAGTTGCAGGACTCCATGTCTCCTTGGCTGGTGTTTCATGGCGTGATTTTCCACCCAGCTGGGAAAGACCTCTGAGACCATTGAGTTCAACTGGTGACCGATCCGCACTGTGCCAACCAGAGCAGAGCACTGCGTGCCAAATCCAGTCATTCCTTGGACACCTCCAGGGGTGGGAACTCCATCACTCCCTGGGCAGCCCCTTCCAGTGCCTGACCATGTGAAGAAATTCTTCCTGATGTCCAACCTGAGCCTCCCCTGGCACAACTTGAGGCCATTTCCCCTTGTTCTGTCCGTTGTTCCCTGGGAGCAGAGCCCGACACATCTTTCCAACGTTTGTTTATCTATAACAAACATGTCTTACACAGCATAAATATCCCCTACCCAGACAGGGCCTGCGACAGGTGGGTGGACGTGGCATCGTGGTGCTGATGGCACCCACCGCTCACGTCTGGCACCCAGCACACGCACGGCACCTGCCCTGCGCCAGTGCCTTTCCACCCTGACTTTAAACATTTCATTTTCTTCTCTCTCTTCTACCCATTCCTTAGCTTTCTCTGACAGAGATTCCTCACCAGTCACCATTCTTTTGGGTTTCCAGAGTGGGTTTTCCTTCAGCCTGTGTGTCCTGCAGCACCCCAGGCTTCAGCCCAATCTCCCACTTTTTGCAGGCTGCTGTTTTTTAGGAGGTACTTCCACAGAGACGCAGCCCCCGCCATCCCTCTACAGCGTAATTACTGGAGCACATAAAGCAGTTATAGCAGGAATTTATCACCTTCAGGTAGAAATACTCCTGGCCAAGTAAAAGATAGAGCAGGAATGCCAGGAGCAATTTATAACGGGCTTACTGACATTTCACGTGGAGAAGCTCCACCAGTGAATAAGCATCAAGCCATAAATCTCAGAGAAAACATGATTAAAGTGAACGAGTTATTCTTTGAGGGAACTTCATCATAAAAGGACATGGCGGTGTGGAGCTGCAAAATTTGGTTGGCGATAGCCATAGAAAACAGCCATCAGAGGGGTGTGCCAGCCTTGCCTTATCTAGACAGAAGAAGTTCTACTTAAATGGGTGTTAAATCAGGGCTGAAAGTATATCTTAATAAGTTATTAATGCCTTCCAAGAAGGAGGTTCTCCAGTTTTCAAGTGTCACACTCTTCTGCTTTCATAGCTTGTTCCCTCTGTGTCTCCTGAAGACCAGGGATTGTTTAAATTGTGAATTTTATAATTTTTTTCTTTATTTATGGGAGGCTAAATGTTTATCTTTGCTACTAATATGAGCCAGAGGGGCAGGGAAGTGAGCTCCACACAGGATGAGGAACTGTGAAATCTCTCAGCTCTTTGGATCTGAGAACTTCTGCTGCTGTCGTCTGGGGCAAGCTGACACATCACAGGGTGAAGCAACATCATGCTCTCTGCATCCATGATAACTCCCAATCCCTGTCCGTGGGAGGGGAATCCATGGAGGCGCTGAAAGGTCAAACAGCAGCCTTTGCAGGTGACACCGTCCTCACAGAATCACAGCCAGAGCAGGATGGATGCCGGCGTCCCGAACTTCACACGCCTCGTTTCCCTGGCGCAGAGAGCAGGGCTGTTCGCTGCCGTCGGCAGCGCAGGAGCTGCAGCAGCGCTCCGGGATCCAGCTGTGAAAAGTGTGGCTGTGTCTCTGTAATGGGCCGTTGTCTTGTGGTGCTCAGGGAGCCCTCGCTGCGTTAATAACACGGCGCCGTGTCCCCTCTGCTGATCCGCCAGGGAAGCGGCGCTGGGGAAGGAGCAGCAGGCACGAAGGCGAGCGTGGAAGGCAACAAAACCACTTCGTGTTACCAAGCGCCCCTGGGAAGGGGCACGTGTAGGTGTTGGATGCTCCCAGGCAGTAGGCGGGCTCGGATGTGTGTGTGACACCGACTGCAGTGAGCGGCCTCGGGGCACAGCATCCTCCTGGCCTATCTTGGAGGAAGGAAAGGGGCAGGCACCGGTGCCCCGGGCCTGTGCCGCCCAAAGAGGAGCTTGTCCCCACGGCCTGCAAGCCGGGGGACTGTCACATCCCGTGGTGCCTCTTCCCATCCTGTGTGCATGCACCAGCACACCTGGATGCCGGAGGGGGACGACAGCAAAGGACACAGCTGGACAAGGCACCCTCACTCCTTTCCTTGGGCTGCAGGGAGTGGAGCTGGGAGAGGGACCTGCTCCCTCATGTCGCCAAAACCAGCATAAACTCACAAAATAAGCTAAGCCAGTCATTTTCCCCTTAGAAATGAAGAGTTGCCAGGTACAACTGTAACATCCTACTCCCTCTTACTTGGCTCTTGTGTGCTCATGCTGTGCTCCAAAAACCCAGCTCCCAGTGTCTCCCAGTGCACCAGGGATCCTGAAAGGTGGCAAAAGGCCTCACTGCTGAGATGAAACTTCAACGGTAATTTGAAGCATTCCGAGCAGATTACAAACACCACTTGATCCATAGATCTCTTGAGTCAACCTGGCATTTATGTTCACAAAATATGAGATGCCAATATATACTGTATAGGACAGTAAACCAGATAAGTGCCTCCTCTTCCTTTCCTCCAGCTGAAATATGTTTAGTGTCTCTCTCAATAAATCCACTGGTGCTCACATAGTCTCCATTGTGCTGAGACATTATGTGGGAATTTACAAACATTTACAACTAAGTTAAACTGAGGCAAAGCACTGCCCAGGGCAGCCTGCATCTAACAAATACTTGCGTTCAAAAAAGATGTAAAAGTCACAAATGATTCATTCTCCTTAATTTTATAAAGGTTAAGGAGTTGGTGCTCTTGGGAATCTAAGAAATGTCTTCTTCAGCAGTGAATTACTGCAACCAATTGGATAGTCAGAAGCAAAAAAAATGATGCAGGGAACAGAGGGAAACAAGAAATATATCTCTAAATTTGGTTTATGCAGTATTTAAAGTACAAGTAAAGCCATTCCAGGCAGTATAAGGCCCACACACTTTAAAATAAATTTGTTGCATGACAGAAAGCCAGTAAAAGGGTTTCAGCAGTGGTGTGATATAGTGAGGCAGCAGTGTTTGGTGCGTGCATGAATCAGCGGCCCCGTACCCCGCTGAGGCAATGCTCATCCTCGCCATGCTGGACTGGAAATGTGATTTCCAAACAATGCTGAGCTCCTGAGCCAAACCTGTGTTGAAGGATGGGGCTCAGCTCCCTGGCTAATGAGGAAGGTAAAAAATCCTCATCTACCTCATGCTTCGTTTCAAAGCATTGCCCATCTGGTAAAGACCTTTTTATGGAAATACACTGCTACCTGATATTTTATTCATTTAGCGAAGTTACCCAGCTGTTTTTCAACAAATATACAATTATTATGTGATTCATCTTGTAACAGGAAGGAGTGCACGCTGAGGGAGGCAGTTCCATTGAGTTTTGCAAATCAGTTATTTTCCCAGGGGTTAAAAGAGCCAAAGCTCTGTGAAGAGGAGATCCCTCTGCTCTCATCCACCTGAATACAGAGCACATCCCACTTCACCCTGCCAGGAAAGGGTGCTCAGCTCAATGTGCTGAGCACCCACAGCAAGCAACAGAACGGATCCTTTTCATCAGAGAACTGAATAAAAAATTGGAGAAGGAGCAGCCTCTTCTTTGAATTCCCTCTCTCCCCAAATGTCTGAATCAAAGGTTTTAACAGGCTTACTTTTCTCCTCAGGCCACCCCTCTGGGGCCAGTTGTGCTGCACACCCAAAGCCCCGTGAGCTCACCGTGGTCACAGAGGCATGGTGGGCTGTGGCGCTGGCTTGACAGACACAGGGCTGCTGAGATCATCCGGTGCAGTAATTGATTAGGGCTGTTAGACTACCAAGTTATAAGATTTCCAACACTGAGGATTTGATCCCTAAAAGAAAATAATAATAATAACAATAAAAAACTCTATTACATTTTCAGACTAAGCAGCACAGTCAGCATTGCATTACATGACATTAAATTATTCCTCCAGTCTCGATAGCAGGAACATCTGTTGGTGTTAGACATGGCATTTTTAATTAAAGGCAGCAGCAGAGAAGCCTGTGGTTCATTGGTTCTGCTTTCACTGTGCGAATTGCTAAATCCAAAGGGCACTTGTACAAAAGATTTGGTCAGAGCACAAGCTCTGGACCCAGTGCTGTAGAAGCACAAGCAGAAAAGCAACAGAGGTGATAGGTAATTTCCACCTGCATCCATTGGGTCCATCGCCTGGCAGATCTCTGTCAATGCCCAGATGGGTCAAAGCTGTGGGGCATTTTACAAAATTTAAATTACCCTTCTTTTTGACCAGAAAAGGGGTTTCCTGCAGAAAGGCAAATAATAAAGGACAGAAAAGCACAAGAAAACCCTATGCCCAGCCGGGGACCACGTTCACACCTTTGCTGCCGTGACTGCTGATGTTCCCCTGCTCCAGTGCTGGGGTGCATGGATGAATGACACAGACCCTCCATACCAAGTGGTGCGCCCCTGGAGTTTTAACTTCCAAAGGAATAAAGGTTTGAACAGGGAATAATTTGCATCCCCCATCAGCTGCCCTCCCAGAACTCTGGCTCTAAGCAGGTCAAGCAAGACCAAAGATCCCCATCAGTCCTGCGATTTGAGGGATTTCAGTGTGGCTAGAAAATGCCCAAAGCCCCTGGCTGGGTGGATACATCCAAGACAGAGCCAACCAAAAAACAGCCTTCTTGTCCTCTTCCACCTACCACCACCCCAGGGCAGTCCCACGAAACTGGGTCAGGCTAGGCAGTCTGCTTTGATGGGACCCAGCCTTTCTTTAATAAAAGTGGAATTTAAATCTGTTTTTTAAATGCCAGGTCCTGACTCAGCTGGGCAGGTGAGCAGAGGAAAGCTCTTGTCCCAGGCTATGAATGGTGGAAATGTCAGCCCCACAGACACGTGTGGCTGCCTTCCCGTTGGCACCGAGGGGGCCGGGATTTCCCTCGGCGAGCCCCACAGATGGTGTTTGTTTGCTCAGCCACCATAAAAAAGGAAAATATTTGGTGCAGTCTGCTAGCAGACAGAGACAGACATATGGTCGGTGCGAGGCAAGCCTGGATGCTCAGGAAAACACAGTCAAGGCTCTGCAGTGGCTTTTTAGATATTGGATTGCGCTCGAGTTGAGTGGGATACAAGTCCAAGAGAACCACTGAAGAACGTGGGTGCAGGTTTTGTACTGCTGTGGCTTGAACCCTCTTATTATCCCCCCTCTAATTAATCTTATTATACTATCCCTATTGTGCTGGAGTTATTATTATTAACCCAATTTTAATTTATGCAAACCTCAGCTCTGGCTCAATGCTTGGAGAAATTCTCCCTGGTTTGATGTCTGTTCATCTGGCACACAGAAAATACAAGTTAAAAATGATGGAGACCATTAGAGGCAATTACTTGCGTTTTTGGACCTTGTGAAGTCAAAGTGTAGGTGCAACATTGCTTTTGTTCTTTTTACCTGTGACTGTTTTTAAATGTATCATTGCACCTTCAAGCCTAAGGAGAGTCTTTGGGCAACCCCAAAAGATAAAATTCTTTTTTATTTCCCTTCCAGTTGCATTTTAAAAAATGCAAACTGTAATTGTTTCCCAGACATCAAGGCCTATTTCTTCATCGGGACTAACGGCCAGCTAAAGCAGCACTGGTGACCTCCATGAGGTTGCTCAGGGATCTCCACACCCTCAGTCAGGGCTCAGCATCTTCAGTTCCACCAGGATAAAGCAGAAAACCAGGACTGACTTTGGGAAAAATTTGCTGCGATTTCTTAACAACAAACCTGCCTCACTTAAAAAACTCCAAGTTGTTTTGCAGGTAGAGTAGACCCCCAGCTACACCTGAGTGCTTCAGCGCAGAGACAGATGTTGTGTCCAAGCACCGAGATGAGGATCCCTGGGCAGTGAAGCTGTCACCACCAAATCTAGAAATGATCTGTGGAGAGGGATGGAGCCAATCTGGCATGAACTCCACACCCAAAACACCAGGTACGCTCATGTTGGTGCCCTGCCAGCCTTGCTCTGGTGCATGAGTGTCTCAGCCCCACCTTTTAGCTTGAATAAAGTCAAATCAGGGGGAAAAATTATACAGCAGCAAGGAGTACACCTGGCATTTCTGGGGAATATGAAATATGTGGGTAATACTCCCTTAATGTAAAATAAAATGCTCCTTCCCTGCTAAGCCCCTCTTCCAAAGGCAGGAGCAGAGGGCTCCAGCATCCCACAAAACCCATGTCTGGTGCTGTTTCAATGTGAAAGCCGGAGTTCACTGCAGATAAAAAAATAAGGAAACCTATGGACTTACTGCAGAAATCCATGGATGCAATGCAGTCAGTGCCAGCACTGTGCCCTGCAGAGGGGCTGGAGGGAGGGATGGGGGTGGCCAAACAGGTCCAAGACCTCCTGCTCTTGCTTTCCCCCTCAGTGCTGATTTACCATGCCATCACAAGACAGGTTTGGTTGGGCTGCAGCTTGGCACAAACTGTTGGCAGTCCCTCCCGTGCAGAGCTCCCAGAGTGTTTTCCTGACTTGTTTCCTAACTGGAGGAAACTAAGGAACAAAAGCCACAGCACATCTGTATGTGTTTACAAGTAAAGGTATGTATTTTGTAAATAGGTGAGGATATTCTTTTTTCCATACTAATCCATACAAAATCCAAATTAACATGATAGCAGTTCCTGATGATTTATGTTGTTATAGTAAATAACAGCAACTGCACGGCACTTAGCTGATGATTAATGATCCTTATTTACAGTGTGTTCAGCTCAGGTCTGCAGTTTACACTTGCAAACATCAAAGGAGAGTTCAGCTTTCCTTCTCTCCTCTATTTTGAGGCCACGTTGTAAATCCTGTACAAGCAGCCTTGGCAGCTGCATTTTAATCCACAAATAGGATTGCTATAAACTGCCAGAAGAAACAGCAGGCTGACCCATGAGCCATGGGGGCTGTTTCCCTTTGGCCTGGGAGCAGGTCTGCCTTCTCCAGCCTCTGCAGGGAAGAGAGCCAAACCGTGGCAGTGGATGACGCCATTGCACCCTCCCCTCTGAGTTATCAGGGCCTGTCACTCAAATGTACCATGCTGCAAGAACAACCCCTGTTTCTGTGCTCTGGTTTTCCTACAATCCCTCCTCTTGGTCCACCTCTGAGGGAAGCAGGATGGTTTGTGAGCTCCTCTGCCCTACCAGAGCCAGTGGACGCCCCCAGCCCTGCACCCACACTGCCCCATCCTGGGGCAGTGCTGCCCCTGCTGGGATCCCCAGCCCTGAGCCGTCCAAACCCTTTGGACAGGCTCCTTTTTCCTGCCCCACTCTGCTAACAGGCCATGGGGATGGGAAAGCCCTGGCACAGACCCTCACATTTTCATTAGATGGGTGCTGAGCACCTCTGAATGTCGCAGCTTGGGTGGATGGGAAAACAGCTTCCCACATCCTAAGGTGATTTCCAGGACTTGTATAGCCATGTAGGCTGGAGTGTTCCCTTACACAGCCCAAGCCAGCTCACCCTATAATTCCTGCTTGAGCCAGAGCTCAAAAATGCCAAAGGGGGTGGAAGTACAACACAGCAGCTTTGATTTCTCAGGATGAGGCTGATGAGTTATACAGGAACTTAGCAGTCCTAGGGGGGGCACTGGCCTCTCCCATTTCACTTGACGGGAGAACTGGTGCTGTATTATTCACAGGGGCACTAAATTAGCATCATACACGCACCGATTTCAAGCCCCGAAATCACCTCATGTAGGATATTCACAGCGGAAAAATAACCCCTATAACATCAAGGCTCTCCAGGGGAGCTGTGAAAGTTTCTTGCTCTCACAGGTCACTGATAGCCACCCAGTAATTACATTTTCTTATATGCTGGTAGAGTTATGTCAGTCTGGCACACAGGATTTTGGGAATGGTTGCAAGATGACCTCAGTCTGAAGCTGCATCCCTCTGCTCTGCTGCCTCCACTGTCAGGAAAGGCAGGGCAGCTGGCATGGAGCAAACCATCCTGTTCCTCCTCGAACATCTCCATCCCTGCAGGTGTCTGGGGGCCCAGCTCTAGCACCTTTAAAGGTTGCACATGCTTGCACACTGCCTAGTTTTCAGCCCAAATCCTCCCAGCAAAGGTCCCCATTGCTTCAGTGACACGGTATTCTCTAATCCAGCCTGATTTCACACATCCCAGTTTATAACCTAACCCTGAGGAGCAGGAGGCTCCCTCAAACCGACAGCCGGGTGGTTTATAACAAACATCCCAGCTTTGCCTTTGCTGCCATCCACCGATGTGTGGCAAAGAGCTGATTATGGGGTAAAAAAAGCCTCTTGTTGAGTCTGTAATGAGGATGGTCAAATGCTGAAGCTGCAGGAAGCAGGTGAAAGGAGAGGCCTCACTGCCCATGCCCCGGTAGGTTCACGAGGGCATTATCACCATGTGAAGCACCAGCCCAGGAGGAAATGCTCCCTTTGCAGGGCTGCACTCCTTGGAGAGGCTTTAATAATTTCTGGGGAGGCTCTGAAGGCTCATAAAAAAAATGAATAAAGGAGTCAGGCTGAGCAATTGCTCTCCTCCTCTTTATGGCAAGCCCGGAGCTGCCCTTGCCTGGCTGATCAGGTACGGGGCTCCGATTCCCCGGGTTCCTGGAGCAGAACGGATTCAGCAGCACCGCAGCTGCTTTGCGATGATGGATGGGAATGGTTATAATTGTTAATCTGATTAAGCCTATGGTCTCAACTTTTGCTCATTTTACTGACTTTGAAGGTACTTAAAGAAACCCTTCAGGACGAGCACAAGAAGATGGATGAAGCACCTGCATCTCTCAGCACCTCTCAGAATTGATCCTAGGGTGCAATGTGGTGCAATGTGATGCGAGTTTGCATTAAAATGGGGTTCCTGGGTTATCTACACATGCCAGCCCACAGACTTGGGGGTACAATGGACAAAAGAGAGTCTGCTTCAGCTTTATTTTCTCTCTTAGGCAGGATTTTAAAGAAGAATCTGGGGGAGCAAGGCATGGTTGCACAGCCTGCTGCAGTCCAGAGCAGCCTGACTATAGGCTTCTACAGGGACTTCAACGAAGGCTCCAGACCAAAGACCACACTCCAGACTCACAGCCACTGCATCTGGCTGCTTTGGGGCTGGCTTTATGCTCAAGCTTAAAGGTGAAGAGGTATTTTGGGTTCTTTTACCTCATGTAACTCCACTGCGATGGCTGAGGGACACTTAGAAGCACTCCGGTGTTTCTAGCAATTCTTAGTGTTTGCATTGTTAATTTTTTAATGAGTTTTCTTATCAAAGTCAATTCTGATGCTTTAACTTTCATGGTTCCTGGAGGCAGGGTACATTCTGGCACTGCAAGAAGGAAATGTCATGTACAAAAAAGTGCGAAAAGCTCTTACCTTTTAGAGGGACCTAGATCTTAATTGTTTTCCAGCGATTGTCTGTTGGAGAAAATTGCTCTTGCAAAGCTGAAAATGGTTTCTGTGTTTCTCATCTGCCTTGCTCCCAGGCCAGGCTGGGCCACCCCAGGGGTTCCTCCCCAGGGGAGCAGCAGGCCACACTTGGTGATGCAAACCCAGTGTAACTCCTCTGGGGCCCCCATGGATATGGGTCACCGGGCATGCTTCAGCTCTGTGCTGATGGCCCTCTCAGCACGTGTCTATTTGAAACTGAACTGGTGTAATTAAAGGTACGCTACTAATTGGATGTGCAACCCTAAGGGAACTCCTTTAATTGCATTTCAATCTGGTTGGTATCATTTTAACTTAAATTCATTGCTGTCTTGTGCAGGAATAACCCAGCTGGGTCTGGTTATGGAGAGGCAGATCATCCTGCTTCCTCCTTGCTGTCACACTCTGGATGCACTTCAATTTGTTTGTCTCTGGCTGGGAAACAGGCAGTGCACACTCAAGCAGAGGGCTGGGCAAAAACCCTTCAGCTGACAACCAGGATGTGGAAAGTAGAGGGCTGAGAGTTCACCTTGACCTGCTAATGGAGGTAAGAGCCTCAATTATTATCCTATCTTCACTTGGATTTCATCTCATGTGTGTTACCATAAATTGTTGCAGCTGTCCTTTGCTTTTTCCTTTGTCAGTGAAGTCAGTAAAGACCTGAACTCCTTCTAAGAGATGCTTCATTTCTACCCAACTTGCTGGTCTAGTGGAAAGACTCACTGTTTAAGACTGAAGCACCCCCATTATTCTGCAGGCTGGGGAGATGGTGGGATTGTTGCTTTGAGCCTTACCAGCTCGTGGGAGCGCTGCCATTTACTTGTCTTGCCATTTACTTGTCTCCCAGCATGGGGCCTTCAGGATTGCTCTCCCTGGTGAAGACCTTGTTTCCAGAAGGGTCTTCCAGCAGCAATGAGCAATGAAGTGGGGACTGCACTGCCCAGAACTTGGGAGAGGGGACTGGTTTCAAGCACTGCTCCATGGGTTGCAAGCACAAGGATCTGTGTCCTTCACCTTGGGCTCAACGAGCAGGACTCTCCCATTCTGGCACGTGCCAGCATCCAGGTGCTGCAGGACTGTACCGTGCCATGGGGCAGGCTCCGGTGCCAGAACTCTGATACTCCCTGGGCTTGTCTTGTGCATGCTACAGGTACTTTGAGGAGTCTGGTCTGGCCCAAAATGGGCCGTACTCCCCATTCTGCTGCCCATGGTGCTCCGTCGTTCCCAGTGCTGTGTATGTGAGTAGCATGAGGAGCACAGCCAACAGCAAGCACTGGCTGTGTCCCTTACTAATGTTGTTCTTATTATTTCAGTGCCATCTTCCTTCTTTCCATCCTCTCCCTGAACAACTAAATTAATTAGAGAGATTTTTTTTTAATTTAAATACTACCATGGAATAATAATTCTGGTGAATTCAATTTTTTTTGTCATTCCCCACTGCTGCTTTTCTGTGTTGTGCTCACTTTTAATATGCTGTTGATACTTTGTTAGAGCTATGCAAGATCACAGCTGTTGTCTGCGAAAAAAAAAAAAAAAAAGAGTAAAATCATGCTATGTGCTGTTGCCATCCAAAACCCATTTTTCTTTCTCCACCAGCTCACAAAATAAGCCTTCCCCTATTAAGTGAAGAGACAGATATTTTTCTTGGCTTGTAAAAAGCCAAAAAGCCTCACAGCAGCTTCAGTGAAGCTGCAGCAATGGAAGGAAGCTGCAGCTCCTACCACAGGCTAGAGCCCCATCCTGAGCCTGTTATGAGGTAGGATCCTGCAGATTCTGGATTCCAGGAGTGACTCCCCACAGACAGCAGGTCTGTGGGCACCACCAGCTCCGGAGCTTTACCAGTCACTGAATTTTGTTTACCCAGATGTGTTTGTTTGAGCTGTAAACATGTTTTCTGAACTGACCAGTAACAAAAGCACTCCTGCAGCTCTCATGAAAGGACACAAAAAATGTCATTAGAGACCTTGAATTTATATTTACAATATTTTACTTAACACTGGCTACTCTGGACAGTTCTCCTCAGCCCCTGCCAGACCCTTTCTGATCCTGCAAAGCCAGCCTTCAGTGGCTACTTGCACTGACAGTGAAGCTGAGGAAGGATCAGGCCAGGGAAGCACCGTACTCTCAACAGCACAAAGTGATAAATTAAGGAGAGCCAAGATGGAGATTTGAATCATCGTCTCCGAGTCCACACTCCAATTACAAACCTGACTTCAATCAGCCTCACAATGCATACAAGCAATTCTGAAATTCCTCCTTGACTCCCTGCCCCTGGCCCTGTTTAGTGGCTGCACTGCCTCTCCCCTGTGTGTGTGATGTGCCAGAGCATTTTAAATGAAGCCCGGGTGAGGCCTGTTCCAATTAACACACCGGGGCTGTGTGACCACGCTAGAAGGGCTCGCCCTGGCACTGCTGCCTCCACGAGGGTTATTGGGGTGGCTGAGGTGAGACTGCATTAAAAGAGGGAAGTGAAAAGCTTGTTTCCCCCTCATCTCTGGCTCCTGGAGAGGTGATGTGCTGTGGTACGCAGCACTCAAGGGGCAGCAATCTTGGCTCCCTGCTCAGGCCAGACAAAGGAGGCAGTTTGGTGGTTCTTTTTGAAAGCAGAGTTGTGTAAAGCAAAAATTTCTGAGGGGATTCAGAGACGGCTGGCAGCGGGGAGCATCCACTATTACAGCCACCGGTGAGGATCCCCTGCCCTGTAGACCCTGCTCAAAACCTTTCGGATTCTCATGGTGGCTTCTCAGTCAGGGCTGCATGTTCCTGGCCACTCCTGGAACCAGAAGAGACCCTTCTCAGGGAGACAGAGAGGTGATGAGAGGCATGGAGCTGGTGTTCAGAGGCAGGAGAGTACTGGCTTCCAAGTTTGTTGCCTCAGAATTGAGCCTGGAGCTGTCCTATGTCCAAAAGGGACAGGATGAATCTGAGGCTCTGCAGGGAACGGGGATGTTTGTAATGTGGCACGAAAGGTAATTCAGCCCCTGGTGATGTTATATATAACCTCCTTGCCAGATGCTTCAAGCCCCCAAACAGTTGTAACTGCTTCTCCATGGGCCTCAGTTAAATTCCCCCCGTATATAAACTCTGGCTTGTTTGGACCAATACCCACAGATTTTATTGCAATAGCAGATGGTTTATTTTTACCTGCGAGTGAGAACAGGGAGCGTATATCATGGCTGTGACACATTTCACATGGAGCAGATGTTTCTATTAATGCCAGAATTGGATGGAAATTCAAAGGATGCTTTTTGCTTTTTTTTCCCCTCAAAACTCTTATTTTACACAATTAAATTGCAACTTGCTGAAGTATTCCAATGAATCACTTCCTTTTTTTTTTTTCCTGTTTGATTAGTACGCTCTAAAGGGACAAAAGAATAGTTTTGTATCAGTCTCCCTCAATTACATGTAAAGTACATCTGGACAGAGTCTGAAGATCCATCTTTCCCTGGCAGTTGCAAAGCCATCGACATAATAAAATAATACTCTGATTGGTATTACAAGGCTGCATTTAAATCATTGGCATTCATGCTCCGAGTCCTTTGCAGGGAGCACAAGCCCTCCATTAGAGAAAAGCTTAATTTTATACTGTGATCTGTGTAAGATGTGCAATGAAAATGAGAAAAAAGAGCTTTTGCAGAGCTGGAGACATAATAATAGAAACTACAATGGATGTCTGGGCAGCTTTTTCAGTTACTTATAAACTGCAGGTGTCAAATGCATTCTGGAAAGGAGCTGAATCCCAGTTTTAATTACAGTCAGCAGGTTGAGGCATAATTCAAAGCTCGATAATACTTTCAATCCATAATAAAACTCCTCCTGCTATCAGTAAGGAGTTTATACCAAGACCAAGGAGAGGACATGACCTCCTTGCAGCAGCCAAACCTTGAACTTCAGTATCCCACTGGATATCAAGGGTGTTCGGGATTTTACAAAGTACCTATTCTCTGCACGATTATCTCAGCAAACCTCGGCATCAAATAGGAGCTGAACTAGTCAAACTCATGATCAGGGTAAGAGAGATGTGTTGTTGCAGCTTTCATCCAAGGCTCCTTTGACTCCAATTAGCTTGTGGGAAGGAAAAAAAAAAGGAAAGGAAAAAGAAACCACCTAGCTGGAACTGTCTGGGTAAACCCAAGTAAGTTGTATGGGCGACCCCAGCTCTCACAAGGTAAGGCTTTATCTGCAATCTCTTTAACCAGCAACAGCAAGTTTATTGAGCTCAGAGTTTAAGTTCATTTTGTGCCTGAATGTACATCAATGCCCTGACCCACACCCGAGTCTTTGGGGCCTTATGCTGATACATATAATAAAGAATCATATGAAACTATTCTATTAATCATTCTGGGGGAAGAAAGCAGGATGTGCGTGGTGGTGTGCTGAACTCGGCTGCTGGGGGCTGCTCTCAGAGGTGGGCAGAGCACTCCTTTAAAGCCAGCAGGCAGAGTCTTTGAAGCAGGAGCTAATGATGCCTTACTATGTGGGAAAACAGCTCCAGAGTCACGGGGGCAGCCACTGCGCGGGGTCGAGGAGGAAGGGCACTGGAGAGGACACAGAGAGGCAGAGCTCCTGGAGAGGGAGGGTTTGTGAGCAAGGGAGATGCTCCTTGCTGTGCTCAGGGAAATGCAATCCTACGAAGCAAAGAACTTCTTCCTGTCAGAGCATTCAACCAACAGACCTGCCCTGTACCACTCCTGTCAGAGCATTCAACCAACAGACCTGCCCTGTACCACTCCTGTCAGAGCATTCAACCGACAGACCTGCCCTGTACCACTCCTCGCTATATCCGAACTCCAGCCAAGAGGAGAAAGGGGCTCATGGGGGAAAAATCTTCCACTGGGTACCAGGAGCCAGGAACTGCCTGGGACCAGAGGACTCACTTGAGGAGTTACACAGAGCTGGAATAAGCTACAGGAACAAACCAAAACCACTGGAAGCACTAGCTTTTAAAATAGGTATATTTGTGCTGACATAAACAGATAAGCTCTATGTCATTGCCAAAGATGGCCCCCACCAATGGCCTTTGCGACTGTCAGTACATAACACCTACATCCTCATAATCCGCCTGTGAGGAGGGGCAAGGCCATGAGCCCCATTTTCCCTGGGGGGGAGCCTGTCAGAATGGAGCCACTTTCACTCAGTCACCCAGGAAATCTGCTGCTGAGGAGGGAGTGGAGCGTGGGCTTCCCTCTGCAGTCAAACACCCTGCCCTGCCCACGGCTCCTCTGCTCCATCACGGCCACATCTGCTGTACGCAAACGGCCACGAGCAGCACGTGATGTCATCTAAGTCCTCACAGCCATTACAGTGATCATAAAACAAGAACTGGGGGGGGAAAAGAACCTGTGGAAAGACCAATCTGATTTGTAACCAAGTGCCAGTCTCATACACCTACCATGTTCCTAGTGACAAATTAAGTGCATATTAGGAAAGAAAGTACTTTAAGAAAATGGGACTGCTTATCCTCATCACCCTAAAATCATTAAAAGCAGGGTTGGAGGGGCTGTCAGGTCTTTTCCCCAGATTCTATGATCCTGTGTGGGTGGATCCCTTCAATAGATGGAACTTATGGTGCTAGCTTCGCTACTTGTGTCAGAGCTGTCCAGTGTCACATCAGGACCTGCGTCCACGCCGTCAGGATCTGCTTGATCTTTAGCAAAGTTGATGAAAACCTAGAAGTTTAAAGGAAAACACTCAGTATGTGGCAGCATAAATAATTTATGATATGAATGAATGTAAAAAAGGCATGGCTGTTCATTTGACTGTGAGCTGGAAAGCGCACTCAGGGATGGATTCATGCTGAATTTGAGAATTGCAAATTGTTGGGCTTCTCTGGGCTAATGTAAATAAATGGATGTGCACTCCTGTACTGCGGAATTGACACCCGGGATCCAAAGGCAGACATTCCTGCAAGGAACCTCATTGTCCTGCAGCTCAGGTTCCCAAAACACCGGCAAGGCAATGCCCATGCAGTGGCTCATTTCAATCCCACTACAATACAGTCCCATTATTACTTCATAAACCCATCTGTCTCTGTGTAATTGACATATGTGCACGCACAACTGCAGCGTGCAGAGAGAGGTGTATGAAATCACATGTAACAGCCTTCCTTTCAACAGCAGCTAATGAATACAGAAAGGATTCTTACCAGAACACTCCCTGCAATCACATTTGCATATTCACAAGTCCAAGCTGTCCTCCCACAAAACTTGAACTGGGGCTTCCTGCACTTTGCCTGCCTGTTTCTCTAACAACCACTGCCCCTTACTGACACAGCACTGAGGAACTCCCCTCCCAGATTGCTGTGTCACAATCCATGGGAGTACAGGGCTGCAGCTCTGCTCCTCTCTCTGGGACAAACCTAGTACTTCAGGGGCTGACGCTCAACAGGGTGATTTCTCCCGGATAGTCCTTGTAGCAATCTCTTCAGCTGATGTACTCCCTATGAGATTTTGCCATTGGGAATGTCCTTCCAAGGGAAAATGGCATGAACCCCAAAGCTATGTTTGGAGTAATGCTAAATGAACTTCCAACCCAAAAAATGAAACTAAGCATATTTTCAGTACCAGTGGAAAAAGCCTAGCCCTGGACTCAGGGGTGATTCATAGTCCTGCCCTTCACGCACACCCACGAGGCTGCTGAAATCAGCAGTGACGGAGGGAAGAACAGATCCTTTATGCTCCAGGCAGCTTTCTGTGTGTGTTTTCCTCACACCAGCAGAGGTACCTGGAGGCAGCAGTGCTGATAAAGTACCCCCAGGAGGAATATAGATGGAAATCCCTTTCAAACTGTAGTCTATTGTGTGCAGCAGTCCATTATGTGCAACCATCAGTCTGCTCCCCTGTTAGCAGTTGTAAATGGATGGCTTCGCATTTTAATTCCTTACCTCCTCCAACGTTGTCTGACTCACGGAGAAGTGCCTGATGTTGAAGGCTGCTTTGCTGCCTTCCAGGAGATCAAATATATTCGCTACCCCTCCCGCAGAGACTGGGACGTGGTACTCCACCATGCTGAAATGCCGATCCTGTGGGAACAGCAGTGGTGGGGGAAAGCTAAGAGCCAGCAGATCCAACAACTGCACCACAGGAGAATGAAGGGGCAGGGGTGTGGTGTCTTCTGAATGTTATTGTCTGGGAGTGACCTGTGCTTCCCCACTAGGAATTCTTGTGGGGTTTGTCACTGGGGAAAGACAACTAAACTGCAAGGCTGGAAGCTCCAGGGAGGCCACAGCATTTTCCAGCTCCAAGTGTGAAGTTTTGATTCACGCAGAGGTTGGGATACAGACAATGGATGGGATTTGTGACTTAGTTACTCTGGTTTTACAGTTACTCAGTTGCCGGAAGCACTGGAAGCATCTTGTTACCCACTGAACCTGCAGTGGGTCTCCATGCATTCCAGGCTTCAGTGGGAAGGGCATTCCCAGGGCAGAGGGTCACCTACCAGCTGCCTTATGGGTCACTGCAGCTGTTTGGCTGATGTTACTTCAGCCCCCAAGGAACTGGAGAGCTCCAGCCCTTGGACAATGTAGCTGAAAGCAGTGACAAGGGTGACTCCGAGAGCTCACATCTATGTGCACAGTATGTTACAAGATGTCCACCTTGCAGAGATCTTCTGGGTCAGTTTGAAGGGATTTTGAAGGCCTCTCCTAAAAGCATTTGTCCTGCTTACCTTCAGGCACGTATTTGGGAAGTGTGACTTCATGAATTCTGTCAGCGTCTCGGTGCAAACTGTGCTGCTATTTAAGTGCATCTTCACAGTGAATCCTCTTCCAAATCTAGGAGAAAAAGAAAATCACAATTAACACTGTAGAAAAGAGAAAAACAGATGAGAAAAATCCTTTGAGAGTGCTGCACAGCCTCTCTGGGGAAATCTAATCCAGGCATGGTGCATCTTGAATGGGGTCAGGGTTGTTAACCTGGAGTGAAACTTAATAAGAAGCCAAGCTATTGTTATAACTAATAAAACCAAAGCTCAACCCTAATATGCATTTCTCATTTGTAGCAGTGAACAGATTACTTTGGGGGACACATTTCTGGGAAGACAGGCTGTGAGGGAGTAGAAAGTGCGTTAGTTAACACAATTTCAGCGGTGTAGTAAGGGACATAAACCAGGGAAAGTCATTATTCTGATAACACAGGTCTCATGTTCTGAGCACTCAGAGCTGTAGGTCAGTAGCTTCAGAGGCCATTCAGTAGAAGTGAAATAGGTTCATATTACTGACCTGCTCTTGATGTGCTGCAAAGATCCAATGCACTGGAAACTCCCGTTCACCATGATGGCCAGCCTGGTACAGAGGGCTTCACACTCCTCCATGCTGCAAAACCAACCAAGAAACTCTAGTAAGTCATTGAGAAGGCATAAAAAAAGTAGTTAAGTAACTGGAGAACGTCACTGATCTTCCCTGAAGCGTTGTGGGTCTCTGTGGACACCACATTCACTCACAACAAACCCCCAAGCCTGTCACAGCTCAGTGCCCTGAAATTGTGCAAGGACCAGTGGGGAGTGTGAGAGATGGGCCTCTCCACACCTCTGCTGATCTCAAAGTGGGAGGCAGAGCCAGCCCAGCCCTACCTGTGGGACGTGAGGATCACTGAGCATTTGTTCTGCACTTCCTCACTGATGATTTTCCAAAGGTGGCGTTTGGCGTTCGGGTCCATTCCAGAGCTTGGCTCATCCTATTGGGAAAGACAGGACTGAACGGAAACTTGCACTCCAGAAGTAAACAAGCCTGGGCTCAGGCAGTAGTTAGTACAGAGGGAATTCCCCCACCTCCTGTTGTTATTGAGATTTTTAATCTCACAAAAGCAGCTGGAGCACCAGCAGGTGGTCAGAAATAAAGGCAGCAGTGCTGGGCTCGATACAAGTCGGGACAAGGGATTTTTATGTCCACTATGTATCCAACTTAATACTGGGAATCCTGCTCACATAGCTCTGCACACATTCAATACACAGCAAATGGGAAAACTGCATAAAAAGGTATGTTTTAGCAATGGGGTAAGCCCATGGAAGAACTGGAAATTCTAAGTGAAGGACAAGACAGGAAGCCAAACAGGGAAAAGCAGTTATGTTCTAATCCTGAGGGAAGTAGCCCCTTTGCTCTCCTACAGTTTTGGAGCCTTGGATGCTGCCTTTATTCCACGGCTGTACAGGTTAGTTGATAGAAATAAAAAACAAGATAGAGTTGGGAACAAGGAGAGTTTAATTGGCAGATATAGGGTCTGTTTTTGACCTCTGGAAAAGCTATCAGAGAAACTGAAAGACTTGCCACTGTCTTCTGCCCTCAAAAAAAATGCGAGTATTTGCTGGAACCTGCACTTCCCTGTGATGGTTTCTGTCGTCAGGCCAAGCACGGGCATGTGGGGAGTGTCCCATGAGCTGTGCCTGAGGAGGTTTTGTGAGAATGCCCAAGCTCTCCTGCCAGCCCGAAGACCTGCTCCTCTTCCCCCAGCAAGGCCCCCATTTCTCACCAGCAATAGAATGGATGGATTCCCAATGAGAGCCAGAGCAGTTGACAATTTCCTGTTGGTGCCATAACTGCACATAGAGGTGACTCTGTCCTTGTAGGCCATCAGGTTCAGCCGGTGGAGGAGCTGGAGCACAACCTATGGAGCGAGAGTTCTGCTTCCACAACATGTCCAGGCATGGATTACCACACCTCTGTCTATTGAAAGACTAATTTAAAGGCTCTCAATTACAAAAATGCTGCAAGTCAAGCCTGTTGTTACTCACTCCCTTGATGTCTCCCTCGGGGATGCCGTGCAGCCGAGCATAGTAATACATGTGCTCTTCCACTGTCAGCAGGTCATCCAGGGCATCTTCTTGAGGACAGTAACCAAAGAGTGACCAGTGGGCCTCAGTGATGTCATTCAAAGACCTGTGTGAGGAAGGTGGCACATCGCTGTAGGCACACTGGATTGCCAGCACACTCTGGAATCAAACCGGAGGCAGAAAACCCTTTTCTCCTACTTCCTGCCCCGTTCCCAAACCCTTGAAGGAAAATGCTGTGGATCTGCAGAGCTGCAGCTTTCAGGCCCCCAGTTGTGCAGAGGCTGTGTGTGCAGTATGTAGCTCTCCAGTTATTGCCAGCACCTCAGATGGCACAGCTGCCACCATGCCTGTGAAAGAATGCTTTGAAGTGAGCCCTACTGGTCTCCAGGTCTAGCTCAGAAGTGGGATTGCACTGCTGAGGATCCGAGCCTGATCCCATTTGCACTGGACTGAAGTGGAAGAAACACCTCTGAGAACAGCAGAGATCCAGCAGCAAAATGCAACCCCCCTAGGAAGCAATCATGTCACCTTCAAAGCATGAATTCCCCATCTTGTTTATTTTTGCTCTGGTTTGAATGTTTTGTTTCCTTTCAGACTTCTATATTTATTTCCCTTTGCCACCCAGCCTTAAAAACTGCTCTCAGGTTGATTTGCTTCCCTAGAAGCCACATCCTCCATACCCAGAGTGATCCTGGACCCGCAGCCTTCCGCTGGACGCTCCGATATCCCCTGTCAGCATCTTGAAGATGGTTGTCTTTCCAGCTCCATTCACACCAAGCAAGCCAAAGCACTGGGAAGGGAAAGACAAAATGTAAGAGCGCTGTATTTGTAATGCAGAAATATTGCTCTTAGATGGGTGCTCAGTGCACCTTGTCCCTTCTTTCTCCTGACCCTTGAGCAAGATGAAGTGCCAGAGGAACAATGGACCATTATAACACCCCAATGTTATAATGGAGGTTGTTTATGGTGCAGTATACTCCAGCTTATATCAGGACCGTTTGTTTAATATGGTGAAGAATCAAGGATGTGTCTCCAATAGAGTAATTCATTTTACTTCAAGGTACATTTCTGCAGGAGCCCAGGCCAAATCCCCATTGGCTCATTTATGCAAAGCCCCTCCTTGACAGGGACAGAGCTGCTCATGGCAATGGGGTGAGTGAGGTTTGGGCTGGCACTGGTAAAAAATGCGACACAAGGTTTTTGTCACATAATATCACCAAAGCACAATGTTAGTAAGATTAAAAGCCGGCTCCCGGTAGTGCAGTGTCTCATGGTAAAATCCACATTTTATTGCTAAGGTTGGAGATAGGCATAAGGCATCACCATTGTGCTGATAATTACTGTTATTTTGTTCTCATTAGTAGAGAGAGTTCTCCTGTGCTGGGCCCACTGCAGATGCACAGCAATCCATGGCTCTTCCCCACCCTGGTCCACACAGGGACAGGATCTGTGCACGCTCTGCAGTGCAGGGCCACATCCTCTGCTGACAGTTGGGGAATGGTGCCATAAATCCCACCAGCATCAGGGTGAATTTTGTCAGAAGTCAGAGACCTCAATGGCAGTCCTGGCTTAGAAAAAATCCTCTGCCGTAAAGACCAGCACCAGTCTCCACGTGAGGATGCCGCCCTGCCCAGCACCCTACGTCCTTTCATCTCAGTACAACCTGGCCAATTAAAATAAACCAGGTGCCAAGGCTTAATTCCAAACTTCCCCACAAGTTAGGTGCACAGCCTGAGGTAGAATCTGGTCTCCAGTTTCCTCTGGATCTCAGAGGTGCTCTGTGAACTCCAATCTTTCCACTTCTCAGGGAGACAACTGTATCGACATGACCAAATAATGTTTTTTCTTTGGAGTTAATTTTAGGTCCTGATTCCTGAAAATGTGTGTTCAGCTGAAGTGATTTGTCTTCCCCTGATGGGAAAACACAAGCAGATAAGCCTGACTCACCATCTTCCATGCAGTTCAAGTGAATAATTTCAGCTGGACACGTTCTGCTGTCTTCATTTACCACATGGTGGTCCCCAGTGACCCCCCAAGACTGCACTGTACAAGCAGAGCGTGCAGACATTTTGCTCTGAATACAGCTCCATCAGTTCCCATCCACTTTACCTCTTTCTAGGGCCTTCAAACTGTCACTTGGTGTCCCAAATCTACCAGGAGCCTTTTGTCACCCCAAAAATCAATAAATGAGGCAAGGGAAGGAAGAGGCCAGAGCAGAACAAACCATTACAGAAGATGACAGTGACACTGGAAGGTGCCTGCAGCCTTCTCCCCTTTCTCACCTCCCCAGCAGGGATCCCGAGGCTGATGTTCTTCACTGCTGTGATGCGTTTGTGAGGGAGGTGGTAGATCTTGGTGAGGTTCTGGAGCTGCACCACATCGAAGTCAGCCTTGCCTGACTCCACCCGGCTCCTCTCTGCCTGAACATCCCCGTCCTCCGCAGCCGCGGGTGGCAGAAGGGAGGATTTGCCATGGACTCTGTCAAACAGGAACCTGAGGGGAAGGCAGAGAGGAATTTACCCTGCAGCAACAGCCAGCAGTGCTCTGTGTGCTTGGGGTAGATCCCAAGGAGCCTTCCTGGGAGATCCCAGGGCATGCACAAAATACTCAGATATACAGACAGTTTCTCTTCTCTCCTGGTATTTGCTCTTCCCAGCATTCTCTTCCTGCCTATTTTTTTTCCCTCTTTTTCAGCAAATATTCTGGCCCGGAGCAAGTCCTGCCGTGTGGATACACTCCTAACGCAGGTGTCAGGAATGTTCTCACTCTGCTCTGTTTGCACCCAGGGCAGACAGAGAGGAGGCTGTCAGTGGAATGACTGCCCTCACCAACAGCTGAGCACCTGCCCACCAAACCCTGAGCCCAGGGCTGCAGTCCCAGCCAGCACCGACTACCAGGGGACTCTGTAAACTACACCTCTGTTAGTTAATATTCTAATTACCAGGACTTCTGCCAGAGAAAACTCACTCCATATTCACAAATTGTCCTGGAAATTTATGGGCTTCATAATTGACAATGATGGTGCAGGAGCCCGGGATGAAACCACAGAGCTCTGGCTGGGTCTGTTTTCACTGCCAGGCTCCAGATGTTACTTACTCCAGCACGTTGTTCCAGACTCTCTGAATCATCCTGTCGTGAACTGTGAGACGAATGGCAAAGAACACGGTGCCCTGGATGAACATGGCCAACAGCTTGGACGTGGTCTTGTCCAGCTCAAAGGTTTTGTCAGGGTAGTCCACTCCATAGGCTTTTAAGAAGCCCAGCAGTGCCTGATCCTGCGACAGTTCAATCAAGCCGTAGCCAAAGCAAAATTGTGGGAACAGAAGGAACACATGCCTTAAATTTTCAGCGAGATCACGCAAACCCTGGAAAAAAACAAAGAGCAGCACAGTCAGTCACTGCTTTTATTCATGGAATAAATTCATAGATTTTACTGTGGGACTGAAGTGTAACAATTACATTGGGATTTGCCTGTGTCTCAGAGCAAAGATAAATTGAGAGCAAAGAGCTCTGGAGACAGCTCATTTCACAGGCACAAGGTCATAAAAGTCAACAGGCTGCTCTGAGGTTGTGATCACCCATAGTAAACAGCAGCCAGTTCCCAGGATGGTCCCTGCTGCTGCTCCAGCACCTGGAACCTGCCCATGAGCCAGAGTTGTCCTGCCACTGTGCCCCCTAAATCTGTCCAGCACAGCCCACTCTCCTGGAGCACTGTCCTTTCTGTTTCCCTTGGACAAACATCTCCACAGAACACAAGATTTGGCTGTACTAGACACAGAAGGGCTTTTCCAGCTAATTCATGGCAGAACAGCCCAGTGCACAGTCTTGCAGTAAAGAACTCTGATACATTTCTGGCAGAAGAAAAGATTAGTACACACAGCAAAAGGGAGAGGCACTAAATTAGCATGGAAAGAAAGTGACTCCCTGTCACTGGGACACAGAGGGATCAAAGGTGATCATAATTGCATATCCCTAAAATCCAAGGGGTTGCTGAACAAACTGTCCAGACAGAGAGAAAAATCCAACCCAGCTATTGCAATTGCCCTCCATAAAAAAAGAACTCTAAGTGTAAGGCATGCATTTTATCCCAGCCACTCCCAGGGAGATCTCAGTTTAAGAGAAGGCTTTACTTTAGGGAACCATCACTGTCTCTGAGTTGTTCTTCATCCTTGCAGGGAGAAGACGACTGCATTACAGACTTAGATGACAGACAGCCAGTGCTGGGCTTACTGCAGCACATGTAGACTCAGGGCAGTGACATTCAGTTGTCACTCCCCACAGCTCGTGCTGCAAGAACTCAGCACTGGTTTGAAGCGTCCATCGACAACTTTTCACCAAGCATCTCCACCCTCCTCCTGCCCTTCATCTTCCACCACCAGGGTGGCTATAAAGAGGGTCCTCAGTTTTCTCCCTCTCTTTTCATGCTCTCCCCTCTGTTGCCATCATTTCCTTCTTTGCTGGGGGTACAGATTTACAGACAAGCAAGATCCATACGTGACTCATGTCCTGTCTATAGGGAACCCCAGGAAGTCCTGTGACTGTGTCCAGCTGCTGATCAAAGCCACCAACCCCACAAGAAGCCTCCTGCTGTGTCACCCCGGGGTCGATATTAGTGGGGCTCCTACCTGGTCTGTGGCCTTTTCCTGGGAGAGCAGAAACACAACTGAGTGAGTGATAATGGTGTTGATGCCGAAGAACAAGTTGACACAGACGTAAACAATGAAGGCCATCCCTGTTTCCTTGAAAAACCCAGCCAGCAGGTACATCCAGGAAAATGATGCATATCTGTAAATACCCAACACAGCAGAGAACACCATGGTAACTCAAAGGGCTGCTTTGAGAACAAACCACTGAAGACATCAGACAACATAGAATCACTGCATTGTTAGGTTGCAAGGGACCTTAAGCCCATCCCATTCCACCCCTGCCATGGGCAGGGACACCTTCCACTAGATCAGGTTGTTCCAAGCTCTGTCTGACCTGGCTTTGAACACTTCCAGGATTGGAACATAACATAACATAACATAACGTAACATACGATAACATCACATAACATTTCTGTTTTGGCATTTCCACATTACAGAGCTTAAAGAAAGGAAAAATGCCTTTGTGTCTGTTAGAATTTGGAGAAAAGGTTTATGATACAGACTTTGAACATGGAACCCCACCTGAAGACAAAGAAACTGGGCCTTGAGGATTCAAAGCCATCCATTGGCTAAGTTTTCCTGAATTGTGTTGCTGCTTTTTATTTTGTTCTCTGACATTAAAATGCTTATGTGTCTTGAACTTTGCAAGAGGTCAGCAAGCATTTGCTTACAGCTTGGGCTGTTGCTGGGACCTTGAATATTTCCATATCCTCACATAGGTTTGCTTTGAATAAAGCAGGCATGACAACAGTGCTTTACCTCCCTGCTCCTGGAAGGAGCAACTTAGTCACTGTGAAGTGCATGTTGAAGAGAAAAGCCCACGTATTCCCCCCCAGATGTCAGACTGCAGCAGCCTGCACGATCCAGTTCCTTACCCTGTGCAGTGATATTTAAATAACTAAGCTCCACACTTACCCAAACAGTAACAGCAGAAGAAATACTGCCACTAAGTTACTGTTGTTGCAGAAAGCTGGGATCTGGAAGGCTGAAATAACTCCTACTGAGAGTCCAATAGGGACCATAAAAAGTACCTGCAAAATGATATAAAAAGATGTTACTAGGACAACAGCTCTGAAACACTTTCCTACAACAATGCAGAAGCAACAACACCAGGGCTGAATCTGGTCCCACAAATGCAGCTTGGTTTATCTAAGGGAAACCAAACACAGGTTTGGGGCTTCCAATCCTCCCCAGGCTTGCAGATGAATTCCCATGAAGCCTCTTTGAATAGGCAAAGCCCCACCATTGAGGACTGTGGGCAGAAAGTACCTTAGAAAAAGGTTGTGAATGAAAAATACCCCTTTGGGTTTTCTGTTAGCCTTGCAGTCTGACCACTTCATTGTGCCCTATAAATCTAGTCTTTATAGTGTTGAGTCAAGGCAGAGACCTACCAAACGTCTGCCTGGAGAGCTTCCTCTCTTCCCCAGCTTTGGGATTTAGCAGAATTTATTGGCAGGGATTCACTGAGAAATATCAAGTTGCCGAGAGCGCTGGATTAGTTTCAGCCCGCTGAATACTGACTGTGCAAGGACTCTGGGGATTTTTCCACAGGCTGTTTTACAAATATGCAGTGCTGGAGTGAGGACCTGGATCAGGAAGGCAGGCACAGGCCTGCTCCACCCTCCGTGCTGTGCTGCAGCTCGGGGCTGCACTGCTGAGAAAGGATGGGGCCACGCTGCCTCGGGATCCCTTCCAGCCCCTCCTGCAGGGCAGGGGATCCACGTGCTGCTGCCTCGGGATCCCTTCCAGCCCCTCCAGGCAGACACTTCTGGCTCACATTCCCCATGGGATTTCAGCCCTTAGTTCTCCCTGCACCAAAGGGGGCTGGTCACTCAAATGCCTTTGAAGATTTCCTGTTTTCAGGAAGCGATGGTGTCACTGGGATTTTAGGCACTTGCAGATCAGCATCAACAGAAATTTGTGGGATAGGTGGAGCAGGTCACCGCTGCAGCCCAGCTGGCAATACCAGGCCCAGGAGCTGAGCTGGGCTGCAGTGCCTGTTCCTGGGTGAGGGTCTGACACCCTGCACCAGGAGCTGAGCTGGGCTGCAGTGCCTGTTCCTGGGTGAGGGTCTGACACCCTGCACCACAGGGAATGCAGAACACACAAATCTCTTCAGCCTACAGACACTGCACACATTTGTCCTCTTGGCCCAGCCAAGCTTTCCAACAGTGCCATTAAGCCTCTGTACCAGGAAGAAACAACTTCAGGGGGAACAAGGACACGCCCATGCCAGGGAATGCAGCACAGTGCTGGGAGCTCAACAAGGTGCATCTATACAGCACTGTGAAAAGGAACCTGCTCAGGTCCTGGAAGGCTGCATTTGTAGCTTTCCTTGGCTTAAAAGCTTTATAACATAGAATCTTACAGAGAGTATTCAGCCCAGGGATGGGTTTTTGCCCAACAGGGTTGTGTCAGCTGTGGGATGCCTGCTGCTGTCCCAGACAGGGTTCCCAGACCGGCTGTAGCCGTGAGCCCCAAAGCCTCACCCCAGATTTGTGGAGCCTGGGTGACAGCAGATCCAGCCCTGCAAGCTGTCAGAGGAGCAGCTGGCTGCTGAAATGGAAATCAAGCTGCAGCCTGTTCCGTGCTGCGCCCATATAAATGTGCCGGGTGTTTTGCGTGCACTCCAGAGAGCAGGAATGCCTTTGCTTAGCAGAATCCAGTGGTGCAGTTCACGTTTAATCGTCCCCAGTGCCTTGGAGAACAATTACTATACAACACTCTTGGTAGCAATAATAAGAAGTCTAGGCAACCAACTTTAAATAAAGAACTTTTTTTCCCCCTTGCTGTGTAATGCTCCTCCTGGTGTGTTTAGGAATGTGAATTATTTACCAGATCATAAACGAAGTTGGTCACCCAGTAGGTTGTCATCCCAATGCCCGAAATGTGCTGCAGCTGCTTGGCTTTGGTTTGGTGCTCCTTGACCATGTAGAGCACAAAGCTTGCTGTGGTGATGGAGTAGCCCACCAAAACAGACATGGACACGATGATGTCCAGCAAGCTGTTGAGCCTGGGAGAAGAGGAGAGAAAGACGCATTTGGTGAGTCAGAGTGGCAGATTTCCCTCACTGTGAGGACTGGTCAGAGCTCAGAAGCAACAAGGTCCTGATTCTGGGCCAGCATGTTTTATAATCCTGAAATGGTTTGGGTTTAGAAGGGACTTCAAAGCCCCTCCCATGGGCAGGGACACGTCCCACTGTCCCAGGTTGCTCCAAGCCCTGTCCAGCCTGGCCTTGGACACTTGCAGAGATGGCCTCACCACCCTCACAGGGAAGGATTTCTTCCATTCTTTGCTCCCTTTGCTGATATTATTTCTGCCCAGCAAAAGGGACTCAGAGCACTGAGCTGTAATTGCCGGGCCCGCATGGAGTGGAAGGGCCGAAAGGAAAATGTTGTTACTGTATTTATTGTGCCCAAGCACATAAATGTGTGAGGCTGAAACTGTGACCTCCAGATCTACATGGGATCCTGCAAAGAAACCCTCACAGGTGTCCCCAGCTCTGCTGGCAAGTAGGACACTATTCATGCATAGAGGGAATAAAGACAAGGGAGAACAGTTTCATCACTTAGAGAAAGATATCCAGTAATTTAGGCTGGTTTATAGTTTCCAAGAAGTTGGTTTGCTCCTTTTAAAGCTAAAAAATTCAGGCATCAGCCAAATGAATCCTCTTACATTACTTGCTCTTGACTCTGTCCTCCAGGATATGGGTGAGCTGATAAGAAAATACCTACAGGGGAAAAAAAAAAGAAAAAAAAAGGAAATTGAAAATGTGTCCAAATGAAAGCTTCCTTCACCAGCTCCTGGTATTGACAATAATATAGAAAACTGAGAGAGCAGAGAAGAAAAGCAGATCAAAAGTGTGTTTCTGCTCTGTCATGTCTGTGTGATCTTGGGCAGAATTTTGAGCATCCTTATTTTTCCTATGACTTCACTTGGCTGCACAGCAGATCTGAAATTCAAACCCTAGGCCTTGTTCCTACATCTGTCTGGCTGACAGCACCATTCCCTTCCCACACCTCCAATCAGGCACATGCCTGTGGGCCCGTGTGTTCCAGCTCAGACTCCTCAGCACTGACACCTTCAAAACTGATGGATATGTTCTGTTTCAAAGCTGCTGTCTGATGGTCCCACCTCATTCCATTTGTTCTTTTATCACCAGGAACAAGTCTTTCCCTGCTTCCCTTCCTCACAACTGCTACCTGCCTGTGATGGATGTCTTTCCCCTCACAGGATCTGTGGAGGTGAGAGCAGAAACCCAAGTGAGCTACAGACACTTTTTCCCCCAGCGTGGCAGTGAGTTAATTCTGAACTATTCTGTCTAAAGAAGCAAGAACAAACCAAACCAAAAAGAGAGTATTTTGTTCAAAGTTACTAGCAAAAATCTAGTTACCACATTGATAAGTCCCCGGGATGTTTTTTTTAAAAAAATCCATTAAAAATGGGCTTTTATCAGGCAGAAACTGCAACAGAGAAATCCTCTGCTCATGCAAGTATCTTCAGATGTGTTTTAAGTATTTCTTTTCCAAGGAGAACACCCAGCCCACAATATACTAGTATTGCTCACCACAGTGCTTTTGCCATGTTTGGAGGCAGTTTGTGCCCACAAAACCAAAAGGAAGAGCAGGGGGGGGCTCTGGAGGGACAGTTCTGACCTCCAGTGCAGGTCTCTGCCTCGGCCCCAGCAGGAGGACAGCCCAGACTCTAAGACTCCAGCACCTGAGAAGGGGTTCCCATGTTTATGTGCCTAAAAATGAGGTTCTCAGCTCATATTTTAGCACCTAAGTAAATGCCTCAGGGAGTACTGAGGGACCTCCAACTCCTGTTAAGTCCAGAAATTTTCTAGACCATGCCACCTCTGGAATTTAAGCCCCTCACAGCCAGGTGCCAGACCTTAGGAATTACGTGATGAAGAACTATTCTGGGTAATTTGCCCTAAGAATGGGCACTCTGACAGGGGGACCAGAAGAGAGGAGCCTGTGTGTTTAGCTGACCAAATGCCATATGGAGCAAATGAATTTGAAAAGGAAGATTCAATAGGAAATTAATTTTGGAAATAAAAAAAACCCTAACCAAACCTCGGTCTTGTCATCAGTGACAGAAATGGGATTAAAATCTTGGACTGCTGATAAAGCCACACAAACAGGCAGGAAATGTTTCCCTTCTCCAAAAGGGAGAGAGAGGAAGAAAGATACCGTCTGTCTAATCTGTTAATACCTCACTATAAAGCCATTTTCCTTTACTGGAGCTTAGGCTAGAAGTCAAAATTTCCATTTCAATGCTTTCTCCTTTTTTGTTAGCTGGGATTGAGAAAAGAGAAAGCACAATATACATAAGTCAAAAGCTATTATGACTTGCTTAGTGACAGGGTAAAAAGCTCTTTACGTACTTTTAAAAAAGTATACCCAGTCTAAGTCAAACCTCTAAAGCAGGACTGGCACCTCTCTCTGACTGCTGAAGCAACAACACACTTTTATCTGGCCATTTCAATGGTTCTTAAGCCATCATTTATTTGTCATGCAACAACTCGATTGAGCTGCCAGGAGTGTCCCCACAGAACATCCCTCCAGTTGTATTTCAGATTGGATTTACTCTACCTCGGGGGAGACAGCCCCATCCATTCAGTTTATTTCTCTTCTTCTATGGCTTGGGTGATTAGTGGGAAGCAGAGAATTATCTGTCTGGTCATTTACTACTAAGCAGTTCTTTCCAAAAACATAAGCAGCGGGACAGATGGAACAAAAACTGGCTATTCTTTTCCCCCTGAAAATTGCTGTTTTGCTGGTATAAAACTTTCCCTGTGAAAACTTTCTGGCTGTTCACATGATCTTCCTGCCTTTGCTCTTACTCCAGCATGTGCTGGGAATACAGAGACAGAGCAAGGAGCCTCACTGCTTAATAATTCAGCTGCTCTGGGATGTTGCTGCTGCTGGAAGCACCTGGCTGGGGTCTCCTCTCTCGGCAGCTGGGCTGCAGCTCTGTGATGTGCGAGCTGAGGGCACGCTGCAAACCTCAGACGGGACAGCCAGGGCCTGTTAGAGGCAGGTGGCCAGGACAAGGCTCTGGTGCCACTCTCTGTGAGCTGAGCTGGCTGCAGGGGGAGTCTCAGTGTGGTGGTGTGAGGTGGGAAGAGACACACGCTGGGGCCGCCTGTGATCAGCACGGGCTGCTGCTTGAATTTGGGCTGTCACACTCAGAGCTTCAGGCCACGTGCCTGGTTCCATTATTCCTCCATTCAGACGTGTCCTGGGAGCCAAGAGACACTGCCACCTGTCCCTGTGTGTCCAGGGACAGCAGCCCCCTGAGGTGAGCAGGGCTAGGCCTGGCCAGGACATGGCTGGAAGGGCACTGCTTGTCCAAGAAAGTCAATCAGGAGGGTGTTTCTGCACACAACTGCTGCTCCTAGCAAAGCAGAACTCAAAAATCTTTCTGTGAGATCCCTCAACACGAATCTCTCTCCTGTCCCTGCACCCTGGCCCTCTCTGGAAACAGACAGACACGCACAGACAGGCTTGTGCCCACACTGTGCTTTGACAGAGGCTAAACAGCAAAGGGAAAGACAGGGTGCCCTGGTTTACCAGCAAGAATTTGGGTTGCTGCCCATATGCTATCGAGGAGAAGCTATGAGAACCCCAAATGGGCCATCAACACTCCTCGGATTTGTGTATGACACGTGCCAGAGTTAAAATACAGCTGAAAATTATCTTTCTCATTTGATCTCACTCTCCCCACTCATTCAAACCCAAACACACACCCCAAGCTGCTCTCAGCAGAACGGTGACATATTAAAATTTCCTAATCTAACCCACCCCCAGGGATGACCTAGAGGAGCTTTTCTGTGCATAACTAATGGGCACCTATCAAGAGACAGCTCTTCCAGTGCCACATGAGAGGCAATAAATCAAACAGCAACTGCTGGCATTTCTTGGATGAAGTGTTTTACACAGGAGCTGGGGTCCTCCCTGTCCAGCTCCCCTGAGCCTCTGACTAAGACAAATGAACTGTGTGATTTATTCATGCTTTTCAATTCTCTTTTGAAAGGAATTGCAGAACAGTGAATAAAGAAATGGCCTCATTGAAGTCAAGGTAAGTGTTGTCACTGATTTCAGCAGAACCAGGATATCCCTCCAAAGGGGAGAAGTTATCTGCTCATGTAAAGAAACACTTACCATATCTGGAAGTCTCATTTTTTGGCAAGCTGGCTCGAAGGATGAAGTTGTTCAAGCTGTTGAGATAGGCTGGGAGGCTGTGATAACCCTCAGGATTGTACCACACCTGCACATGATTGAGAAATAGAAACAATTTGGGAGTTATTACTGACAATGTGTTGGCTTGTCCTGCTTCACTCGTGCAAACTACCTCAGATTTCAGCCCTGGTGCTTTACAACATTTGTGGTGAGCAGAACCAGACAAATGGGCATATCAGAATGCACCAGCCAGCTCTCGTTATGGTACATACATCCCCTCACGAGATAAAGGTGCTACTAATTGATCTTTTCACCTCTGTATAATAAAATTATGACAGCAGAAAAATTGCCTCCTGCTAGCAAGAGAAGTGAGACCAATAAGGAAGAATGGAGAGAGAAAAGGAAATTAACTGCAAGTCATCTCTGTCATGCCAAGCTGCAGATTTCAGGGGTTTTGCTTTCTTTCTGGGATATCCATGAGCTCGACATGGCTTCTCCCAAGTCCCACACTTCCCATGCCAGGGTGAGCAGTTGGGGGTTGGTTACCTTTGTCAGTGTCCTGTTGGGAGGCACTGGCCTGATGTCAAACTGGAGATCTGATGTCAAAGGCAGCCCGAAGCTCCAGCCACCATACCTGCGTGAGAACCAGAGGGAAAAGCATTGCTACCCTCATCCCAAAGCTCTGATTCCTGTGGATGGGCCATGTCAATGTGCCACTGCCACCCCAGGCAATTCCAGCCTGACTTCAAAGAACTTATCCCAGTGTGGGGCCAAGCCACCACTGCTGCGGGAGCCTTTCTTTGGGGGGAGAAAAGAGAAACAAGCTTGGCAACACTGTCACAAAACTGTGCCAAAAGCCTCTGTTTGAGGAAGATTCTGGAGCTGTGTGGACTCTCGAGCTGTGTGCCTGCCACTCTGGGGAGAGACAGCTGCTTCTGACCCAGATGAGCAGCTCAGTTCATCTGGGGCAGATGCAAACATTCCCTGCCAGCCTTAGTGGCAGCTTACCTCTGCCCCAAGCCCCGCTGTGCAGCTGCCTGGCAGAGCCCAGACCCAGCAACAGCTCCCAGAGCCCCATGGCACAAGGAAAAGCTCAGACTCTGCTCTCACTGGAATGGATGTGCTCCTTCAAGTGAAGCACACACCAAGACTCTTCAGAGAATCAAACCTGGAGGAAAATCTCTCCCCAGGCTTTACTTCATGACAGGCTGTGTCAGATTTTCCTCTTTTTAAAGATTTCTGAGTCAGACAAAGGCTTGTCTGCAGATTCAGCCCCAACGTGCCAGGTGATTGACACATTATCCCCAGGCTATCTCTGCTATGATCAAGCAGAGCACTTGCACGAGCCTTTATCTTTTATCCATGATTGCAGGACACTTCAGCTCCTTTCACCAGATTCTAAACCCCTACTGCACGGTCACCCCTTCAGGCAGAAGGGATGTGACAGGTGTAGGATGTCCTGCATTGCTCCCAGTGCCACTCAGAGAGAGGGAGTGGAGTTCGTGCCGTACCGTTTCTGCAGGAAGTCTTTGGTGGTTGCCAGGATGTAGGTCTCCACATTGTGCCCTGTCAGGTTGTAAAGTGTCCGTGTGGAGAAGGTCCTTCTGTGAGGGGGAGTGTAGTTTGTCTGTGGACATGTCTGAGGGGAGACAAATGAAGAAAAGCTTTAGTGTTCGTGTTTGAGCTAAAAACTACCTACCGGCCAAGGCTGACAGCAGGCAATGACAGCATTGTGGTCCTGAGCCTCATTCCTGTGGAGGCTGCTCCTCGCCAAGCCAGGGTGCAGGGACACGCAGCACATCCCTCCCTGCACGCCGTCCTCAACATGTCCAGGGAGGCGCTTAAAAACAACCTCTGCTTAAATCAACCCTTCCGTTCCACTGGCGTCAGTGGGACCTTGAAATGTGCTTCATGCTACGTAGGAAGAGTTTGGCTGAATTAAGGCTGATCCTACTTAGCAGAGTGACTGCACAGACAACTGCAGAGGGCAAAACAACTCACGGAGCAGAAAACTCTGTGGTGGCCTCAAACTCTCATCTTCCATTTCACAGCAGCTACACTCTACATTTCTGCTTTACTGTCAGTCACTGGAAATGTTTTCCTGGGCTTCAGAGAAACCTTGAATTAGTCCAGAATATATAATTTAACATGCTGAGGGCCAAAGTCACATCACTGTTTCATGAGGTTGAAGTGTCCTCCCAGACAGCATGTTGGCTGCTTCCTTCAGCTCATCCATAACAAAAGCCCTGGCCTCCCCCACGGTGCATCTGTTCATCTGAATATACAAAACAGCTTCCTCCATGCTGAGGAACACCTGCCTGTGCCTGCTAGAGGTGAGAATCAGCTTTGAACATTATCCCAACTTACTGGAGAAATTATGCCAATACTTTTAATGATGTGAAATTAAATGTATGTCCAGAAAGCTGCACTAAATACCAGCAGTTTAAGGAATGACTAGAAACGTTCAACTAAGTACACCCTTTATCTTGCAAATGGCATCACATTGTGCCATGAGTTTATTTCCTACAGAAAAAAGCTGAGGACAGGTGAACGGCACTGGAGGGAGGAGAGCTCAGCCCCAAACTGAACTGTCACACTGTAGCACTCTTGAGGCAGAATCTGTCTTTTCCCCATGTGCATGCAAAGACACTAAGCCCAGCAGTGCTCATATCTGGTTCTGCAGGTACCACTGTAATGCAAGTAATTAATATTATTAATCACCAGTATTTAGAACAAGGAGCAGATCTTTGCATAAAGCTAAATTCTGAAGAGCAAGCAGCAAAAATAGCTGTGCTTTTATACAGTGACAGTGCTTGTATAAGATGAAATCTTCCTCTTGAACACATGCTCACCTCTGTCAAAGGGGACAATCATACAACACTCAAAACCACCATTACACCTTTTCCCACCATGGGGAGCAAGGCAGGGATGTTAGGGTGTGAATCTTCTGAGGATGCTACTTCCTTTCCTGTCCCCAAACAGGTGCAGACAGTGGTTATCCAGTGTACAAAATCACCAAGGCCAGAAAGAGACAGGAGGACTTGGAAAGCTGAGTCCCCCTTAGCATCCTGCCAGCCCTTAAAACCGCTCCCAACATACACTGCCCCCAGTTATCCCCCAAGCCCCCTCACTTTGGGTTTATTCAGGTTACCTGGATGCCATCTGTGCAGTTGCAGGCAGAATACTTAGTTCTCTGGTTTCCACTGGTAATCCACTGGCCAAGCATGTCCTCCGTTAAACACTGCCTGAAAAGGAACACATTTTCCTCTGAGGCTCTCTGTGCTCAGGTGTGCAAATGAAGCTAATTGCTGTCGTGTTTAATGACAGCAAGGCTGGCAGTTGAGCAGCCCCAGCAGAAAAACAGATCTTCTTGTCAGCTCTGGGTGGTTCAGGGAATACCCAGCCTCCTGTTGCCTCCTGTGGCCCTCGGCAGAGAGCCCTCCCTGCTGCGCCCCGCGCCTGGATTCGCTCAGCCCGTCGGATGGAATCCAGGCACCACTGCATTCCTAAAGCAGACAGTGCAAGGAATTGGCACTCATAGGCCAAAAGCACCTTAAACCAGCCCAGAAATAAGGCTATTGTTGTGGCAATCCCTGGGCACTCCTGTGGCAGACTCTACTGCCTGGGCAGCCATTGCAAACACTCAGGGTAAATATTTGCCTGCACGAGCATTCAAGTCGGCCCAGGATTTTACTGCCAATTCCCTAAGAATTTATCTGCAAAGCCCAAAACAAACCAGCCCTCATGGCACAGCTTTTAGATAGAGGTAACAAATGCTATGCTGAGAACTTGCAGTGTGGGCCCACATTATAATTGGAATTACTGGGGTGGAAAGGACCACTTCCCAGAGAGGAGAATTGCTTGTTTTCATCCTGGCATCCTGCCACCACCAAAGCTGCTTCCTTAGCACTCCTAGTAATACAGGAGCCCAATGCATGAGAATTCTGCAGATGATCAAAGATGGTTATTAAGGTCTAGTGGCTAATGGTGTCATGCCAATTCTCTTGCAGGTTTGGAGTTCAAGTGGAAAAAGCCCCAAGAACTACTTACGAATTGCTTTCATTCATGCACGTGTTATCCGTCCCAGGGAAAGCCAGCATCGAAGCAACTAAGGCAGCTGTGGTTTCATTAAAATTCCTAAGAATTCACAAAGAAAAACAGAAAACAGGGAAAGGTTCAAAGAACTTCCCCTACCACTATGAAGAGGAAAACTGTGTTTGAGTGAAACAGGATTTAAGATTTTAAATAATTGAGTATTTGTGGAAGCAGCACTGAAGTACATGCAACACATGAGGACAGTCACAAAGGGTTAAAAAGGAGTCCTCATCAACTCAGCTACTCCCGTGATCTTCTGCCTCTGGATCCAAGCAAGATACTTTTGGACAATCAAGACTCTCTTTCCAGGGAAAAAGAATCTACTGCAATTTTCAGATGCTGCTTTCAGCCCTGTCTCAATCAGCTTTCTCATCTGTGACACTGATTTGGTTTTGACCATTCAAGAAGATGGTCCTTGAACCTGCCCCAGCTCTCCAGTAATGATCCACCAAGAGAAGCAGGGAATATTAAGAACAGAGGACTTGGACGTGCACCTCTGGCTCATTCCCCCATTTAGCAGGACTGAAGTGGAAAGGCATGAGGAGTCCTGGAGAGAACACCTGGAGCAGATTGCTTTAAAGCTAAATTTTATATTTCTGACTTAGAGCTGAGAATCACTGAAGAAAGAAGTAGGTTCACAACACGAAAATCAAATGATACAGATTATAATTGTTTCGGTAACAGGATTTTTAAGCACAATGAAATAATTCAGTGGTGACATCCTAATCACACTGGAAAAGCACATGTTCTTCCCACTGTCTGTGTGCCTTGGACCAGCAGGGCCTGGCTGGGAAAGCACATTCTGTGCTGACAGAGAAGAGGGCAATGCTCACAAGATGGATGGCATTTGATCCCAGAGAAATAGTGTTGGAGGCAACTGACGTGGGTACCTCATTTCACACTGGGGGAGGAGCATAGATGTATATATGAAGAAAATCCCTATAGCTGTTATAGGGCTGGAGGACTCCAGAGGGAAACATCAAGAATATTCCTCACACATTTCATAGTTAATTCCAGTGGAGAGGTTGCTTCTCTGAAGCTTTCTGGTCTGAGCCAGAGATCCCTTAGGAGCAGGGTTTCTCCATGTTGTCTGCACAACATAACCACGTGTCCTATGTGTAGCACTTCTCCACCGGCTGTGCTCAGAAATAACCCAGAATGGGCTCGTTCTGAACCAAGGCGTGCCAGGGTCCCAGGCAGCAGCACTCACCCAAAGAAGTCTGCCTGGTCAGCTGTGCCATACAGGGAGGGGGACAGCAGCAGCTCGGGGTACTCGGTCTCCTTGGTCCTCAGCGTGCCCAGGCCCATGGCAGCCATCACAAAGAGCACGGGGAGGATGACCTGGGCGATGAAGCCCCGCACGTCCCGCCGGGTGTGGTGGAACCTCTTGATGAACAAGGCTGAGGTTCTCTTCAGCAGCAGCGGCAAACCCCGCAGGCTCTTGGACCTGATCAGGACCTGGTCTGGGGACAGAGGATGCCATTTGGTCACGGGTCAGCATTGGTGCAATGCAGGGAAGTGATGGTAAGAGCACTCTGGGAGGATATTTTGCTTCCTGCACACCTTTATAGACAGCAGATCAAAACTACTAAGGTGCAAAAAACACAGGATCAGGTGCAGCACAGGACTCCAGTCATAAGCTCAAGTAAAACACCAGGTTTTTTGTTAAATTTCAAATGTGTACATGTAGTAACTTCAAGTGTAAGACCTTGCAGGAGGAACACAGGCTTCCAGATGAAATGAGTTATCTACATCCTACCTATCCAGCTGTAAATTAGAGAGGAAACCTATTATTCTTTTCGATTTGCAAGCTGAAATTTTTCATAATTTAAAAAGCATGTCCTCAGACAAATAAATGACAAAATTAATCCTGAAATAAGAAAACAAGCACAAGCCACTGGACCTCTTGCATAGACAGGTTTTGTGGTATACTAAAAGCAGAGCCAATTCCTGCGCCACCTCTTCTTCTTTATGAAATATTAACCTATATAATATACCATGAAGCAAATCCTTTTCAGTCTTCCCTTTAAGGGTGAAGCAAAACACTTCTCTACATGAGTGACTGTTTACAGTAACATTTACCATGCAGGTCAGCTTTGAGAAGTACAAAATTACCTCTGCGTTGTCCCTCGGATGCCTCCCTCACTATAAATGGTATATTTAAAAGTACAAAGCAATGTTTCTAACCCAAGAAATCATTGCAGCCAGGTATGTGCTCATTTTTGGATTGAACCACCTTTGGCAGGTCTCAAACCCTCAGAGATTCTGGTGTAGCTCAGTTCTCTTCTGAATGTGAATTTACCCCACTGTCTGGTCCCCTGGGCTCCTTTAGCCAACTGCAATGTCTGGGGCACAGCAAAAAGCAGCGAGGAGGACCCAGCTCAGAGCTGTGCTGCTTTTCCAGCAGCCTAAGGAGTTTCCACAAAGTTTCTTTCCAGTTCTACTAGTCATGGAGAAATAATCCTCTACATCTATTACAGCAATTACTTTCAATTCACAATTTACTCTTTCACCCACACGCTGTATTTGATTAGATTAAAACCTGGATCGATTGAAAGGAAGGCGGATGCAAACAAAACCCCTCAGTAATTTATCCTGTGATTCAGACTATTCCAAGCCAGGGGATCTAAAGCACTGATGAGTGCTGTATTTCCAGTGATTTATAGGGTTTGTGATTCCTGGCTGGGTGAAATGTGGTTTTCAACAAAGAAAGAAGACAGGGAGCTCAAATCAGTCCATCTGTCAGCGTTTGCATCTGCAGTAAATCCAGAATAAACCCTGCAGGTGATTGAGTACCGTCTCTTTCCGTGAAGGTGTCTGTGCCCAGAGACATTTCGTCACCACCAATGTGACCACTGACTCCAGGCAGTGCAGCATCTTCTTGCTGGCCCTTCACTAGCTCTTTTGTCAGATTGAGGAACACCTGTGGAGCAAGAAAATATGATGGAAAATTTGTCCAAATGACTCCATTTACCAAAACAATTACAGAATCCACTCTCCTGCTTTGTAGCTGTAGTTGGTGCAGCAATTATGTACAATAATCCTCTTTCTATTCCCTTTGTGGTCTGTGAGAGAAATTCACTTTTTTTTCAGTATAGAATTGTTGTCCAACTTCTTGTCATCTCCTGTCTCTCTTCTGCTGCAACAGTGGAAACTCAAACCTGTTTCCCTGGCATATACCCACTCTACCTCTGACAATCCCTGACTCCATGCTGGGACTGCAGTTATGGCACCCAAGCTGCACATGGGACATGATGTATGACTTAATTCTTGCTGCCTTAAGAAAACACCTTAAAAGAAAGTAAGAAATTCTGAGCAGGAACGTACATCTCCCTCCCTCCTTTCTGCAAGACAAGGGTCATCACTGCTCACAATTTACTTTTTATTTCTGATGCAATTAAATGTGCTTATTTGACCAGAGATTTCCCATGGGCAGAAAGGTGCCTGTGTTACTCTCCCCTTAATCTAACTCCAGTGCCTCATTTTCTGGGTAAAACATCAAAAGGCTGTCAGCAAGGTGAGACAGTGTGCATTAGTACATGTATAGATTTATAGATACATCTAAACACTCATGTGTTCCTAGGCACAACCCCTTCTTCCCTGCCTGAAACCCTCACAGAATTCCAAAACATGCCCAGAGAGCAGAGCCACATAGTGCTGCGAAATTATTCTCCATGACATTTCAGTAAATCCAGCAGCTCCTGAGCTCCTACCTCTTCCACAGTTGTGTTGGAAATCCCGTAGCAACCCAGGTGGAGATCATTCAAGCTGGTGTCCAGGGCTCTGAGAAGGGCCTGGTAGGCCCCTGACACTGTGGACTTGAAAGGGGGGAGCACGTACACAAGCTCTCCACCAATATCCTCCTTGAGATAAGCCTCTGGGAGATAGGACTGGATCAAGGAAGTCACTGCTGTGGTGTCACATTCCTCTATCATGTTCTGAAAAAGGAGGACAACACTCTGTGGTCACTGAAAAGGCTGCAAGGTCAACCTTCCTCCTGTAGGACGTAGCCCAAATCCCGTCCCAGAGCATAACTGGTAAGTGATCTCAGTCCAGCTATTCAGCATTTCAGGGTAAATATCAAAAGCAGATGAAAGTGGGTTCCTGGCCCTTAAAAAAGGGATGTGTGGCACTGAGCCCATCTTGGTCCATCCAAGACCTCAGAGGGTTGGGTGGAATCAACCACTTTGCACTGCCAGAGGTTTGTAGTGCAACAGAGAAAAAGCCTGGCCACCAGAGAGCTGAACTTGGCTGCCAGTACAAACTCACTCTTTTTCCCATGAGAAACAGGGCTTGCTCATGAGTCTTTTTTCATTTTCTCTGTCTCCAGTGCCAGCACTCTGGAAGAGAGGCTGATGTCTCATGGTATCTGTATGCTGGGGCTACCACCAGCACTGCAATAAATGCTACCAAGAGCAGAGTTGCAAGCAGAACACTTTGCCTCAGGCCAGACACTATGGATGGGCTCTTTCCATCTGCTTTATTCCTCTGAACTCCAGAGTTCACACCCTGCACCCAGCCTTGCCTTTAACCTTCAAGGAGACCCTTTCTTCTTCAACAAAGCAGAGCACTGACACTCCTGTTTTCAGAAGGCCATGGAGCTCACTCAGCTCCTGCCAACACATCCCTCAACCAGCCTTGATGACTCCCCAGGAGACAGAGCTGCCAGGAGCTCTAGCACCAGCTCATACACAAACCTTCTTTTTTGTGAGTGTCAGGTGGTAGCCATCCCCAAAGGTTTCCTTGAGGTAGAAAGGTGAACCACAACACTTGAGCCCTCCATGCTCTAGGAATGCGATCCTGTCACTCAGAACTTCTGCTTCATCCAGGTGATGTGTGGAGAGAATGATGGTTCTGCCTGGAAAACACAGTCACCACAGAATGAACACATATATATGGCAAAACGGGATTTTAGAAGGATTTGGGTTCTTTTCTTTCCTTTCTTCCTCTGTGTTTCTCCACACATCAATTATACTGATATCATCAATATAATTGCAGGGGTTCCAGAGCTTCCCCTTGTTCTGGATCAGTCCATGGCAAATAAGTGAGACAGGAGAAAGCCTTGCTGAATGAGGGGACACAGAGTATCAGGTAAAAATCAACTGCATTTTTTGGTAATTGGATGAAAAGCAACATTAGAGAGATGAATTTTACTGTATAGTAAGCTCTGTACTATGGTAAAGTTATTTTTCAAATGACACTGTGAACTTACATGAAACCAACAAGGATGTACCTTCCAGACTTGCAAAATCCCAGCCTCCCACATTTTTTTCTCTGTGGCCCCCAAAATTCAAAGTTCAAAGTTCAAAGCCACTGGTACCATATTTGCAAAAGTGAAATGAATCACCTTTGCCTCAGGGCAACATCTCCTCTCATCACAGTACCTTTCTTGTTCTTGGAGATAATTTCCCAAATACTCCTCCGGGAGCACGGATCCACCCCCGTGGTTGGTTCATCCAGAATCACCACCCTGGATCCACCCAGGAGAGCAATAGCTATGGATAGCTTCCTCTTCATCCCCCCAGACAGGGTGCCAGCCAGCTTGTGACGATGGCTGTACAGCCCAGTCTCCTTCAAAGTCCTGGAAAACAGAGGAAAAACAACCCCCAAAAGTTGGTGTTCAGGCATCTTTTCCAAGCAGGGAATCTGAACATACCCGAAAAAACTGTAACTGCAAATGAAAAACTGCTCAAGTATGGACTGCTCTGCTGAGTGGTCACAGTGTACAGTAACCCCGCAGCTCAGTCATCGGGATTTTAATTTAAAACATTTTTGAGGATGTTTTCAAAGTTTCCATCTGACAAGTCAAGGTTAAAGGCTCAACCCCATCAACTGAGACACCAAGATCCAAACTCCCTGGGATGTTCTGGCTGCTTCATTTCTCTGCAGAACCAATAAAGCCAACATCATCTTTCTGACTGGTTGATTAAATCTCTTTCTGGGGAAAACTGTAAAGCAGCAAAGACTAGACCCTAAGGCCTATAAATTCATCTCCAAATAATTGCCACAGCAGCTTGTAAACCCCCTGGAGAAGAGATATTGTTTTCTTACAGTCATAGGTATCAATATATTCCTCTAGTCAGAGCAAGGCACCATTTGAACCCTGAGGCGGAGCTGCAACGAGTCCTCCAATCCATGATTTTGAGCTTTGCAGTGGCACTGGCACCACCACACAATAATTTTGACAGCCCTCTCTCCCTTCTCCCAACCCTGCTATTTTTATACCTCTTCACTTCTTGGTAGAGCTCCTGTTTGCTGCAGTGAGGGACCTTGATGTAGCCATAGAGCAGCAGGTGCTCCTTGGTGGTGAGGTAATTGAAGAGTACATTGTGCTGCATGCACACCCCCATGTTCTTCCTGATCACCTCCTGGTCCGTCCTGATGTCTTTGCCATACACAAAGATTGTGCCTGACGACGTAGGGAACAACCCGGTCAAAATAGATCTGAAGGAAAAATGAACAGAAAGGGGAAGTTAGAAAAAGGAGAAAGCCACAGGTAATTTTTTTTTCATGTGGCCCTGTAGCTGTCCTCACTTTCAAGGTTTCCTTGTATCACATCCCACTCCTTCCAGCCAGACACCACTGCCCACTGTGTGTCCTGCTGTCCAGCCATGCTCTGGCAGAGGAGAGGCCAGTTAACATCCATGGACATCCTCGTACCCCTCTGTGGGATTGCAAAGCTCACCCTGGCTATTTCTCACCTCTACGTCTCTCTTTTTCAGCCTCCCTCTCCCTAGGTCAGACCACTGCACATCCCACACATCAATACTCAGGAATGCCCTTGACTTCCAAGTTAATTACTGGGAATTCATATAATGCAGTCACTCTCTGCTCCTTGAGGTTTGCCTGCGGCATCCAGACAGCCTCATATTGTAACCACAGCTGAGACTGAAAGCCACCTCTTCATCTGACTGACCACAGCAGAGCATGGAAACCTGATTTCACTGCCATTATTCATGAGGAAGGGGAGAGGACTTCCAGATGAGACACCTCACAGTGGGGAGCACTTTCATCTGGTTCAAGCAAATAATCACCCACCAAGCGAGAGCTGAGTCAAACTCCCTCTGCTCAGAATAACTACTTGCACATTACAGCTCATTTTTGGTGCTGTCCTGCAGGGACTAAAGGGAGAAGATGCATCTCAGACCGCCCTTCACCTTCCCAGAGTTTCTCTCTCTCCTGGGACTTTTAACCATCATTAAAAAGCAGTAACTTGTGACCTTACTCAGGATTTGAAGCCTGTGCTAAGTTTCAAGAAGGTTTTATACTTTTCTGCATATCACCTTTGCTACACTTCGCAAACAGGATATGAGGTGAATTGATAATAAGCTGAGGTGAAACACACATCTGTCTTACTGGTTTTGGCTCTTCTGAAGCTTCTATTTATCAGCTTAATGTTGCTTTCAGAGATATGCACATATATATCAGTGGAGAAATCAAGTTCTACAGGTCTGTTTTAGTGCTGTTATCTAACAAGTCAAATAATAATTTATAAACAGCAAGGCTGAAAGGCCAATGCATTAATCCCCTGCCATTCCAGCCCAGCCAACTCATGAGTCTGTACAGCTGAAGTGTATCTTTATTGAGTTTTATTGCTAATGTCACTTCAGCTTTGGTGTGTGCACGAGCTCCCCACAGCTTCCAGAACAACCTAACCCCAGGCCATGGATCAAAACACCTGAACAGATGCTGTGCTGCGTATCCCAGGTATCTCACCAGATAAAAAGCATGCTCCTAAGCAGAAAAGAACCTTTTGGAACCTAAAGAATTCCAACAGATGAAGAAACTCCCGAGGTCCTCCATAAGCAAGATAAAACTACGTGAGATTTGGCCTAATGAAGCACCTTCCTCGGTCTCCCACAGCTGCACAGCCCCACTTGCTCTCTCGTTCACCCAACCACACCCCGGGGAAAAAAAAGAGAGCTGCATTGAAGGATATACACACATGGTTGTAGTTTTCCCAGCTCCGTTGTGTCCCAGCAGGGAAGTGATATTCCCTTCATAGAAGTTGAGGCTGAGGTTGTCCACTGCTGCTTTGGAGCCGTAAACCTTTGTTATGCCGTGGAGGGAGACTCCCAACGTGAGGTCAGTGGGCTCCGGTTCCACATGAGGGTGGGGGGCACCTTTGACATCAAAGAGAGGGGTCAGGGACAGTTACTGCAGTGCAGCAGGTATTGTGCTACTTTTCTCATCTCAGAGAAAACCAAAGTAGAGCAAAGGCAGGTGCCTTTCAGCCAGGAATATTGGGAACGTATCACCAGATTCATATCATTTGAGCTCTCTGGGATTTCTCCTTTTTACTTCTGCAGCTTCTAATAACTCCCAACAACAGGCATTAATCACTTCTGAAAAGGTCTCATATTTAGGTGTTTCAGATCACCTAACTTAATTTATACTAAACAAGCACAGAAAATTAGAGGACAGAGCAAAACTACTGACTTACTTTCAGTTAGGTGGAACCAGCAAGCTTTTATGTGTGATCTCAACATTTTACAGGCTAAACATTTAGAGCTAAACAAAGAAGCACATGTGCCCTTTGCCAAGTGGAAACCTCTATTTGCTTGCCCAGACAAAACTGTGCTTCTACACAGAGCGATAAGCATGGAAGGTAACTGCCCAACTACAACACACACAAATATGCATGTGAAAATCAGAACTGGATCTCCACAACAAATGGGAAGCCAAATCTCCATTCATGTGAGTATTAGCTTTCAGTATTTCCAGTACTTCAAAATAAGGATCAATGTGTTTTCTGCATGGTGGCCCTTTACAAATTTGGCTTTGTTTACCTAAAATATAAGTTATTATTGCTACCCCATCTAGTATCCACATACATATCTTATTGGGGAGGGTGACTTCTTTCCTTAACATCAGCTTGGAGAAGAGCAGGCCTCTTTGTTTCTCATTCCAGAAGGGCAGGTAGGTGTTGTATTCGATCCAGTAAGATGGAAGCAGTGGGAAGTACCAGGGAGCAGCCATGCCATATCTACCTGTGGGAACAGGAGTCTCCTTCAGGGATCTGTTCCCCAGCAAGTATCACTGCTGGGGTGCATTCAAAATAGCAAAAATTAACTCCACAGAGATTTCTTTATATGCTTATGTACTATCACGACTCGGTAGAGACTTTTTCTGGCTGGCACAATAGGAAGCACTCACTAATTTGTTATTCTGAGTAACTCCATAGCTGGAGGGCAGGAGAACTTCACATTTTCTACTGGGTAGATTTCCGTATGCCAGTGGACTGCTTCATTAGGTGGGGAAGAAAAGCAAAAGACAAATGTACTGGCTCTTGCCCAAGGCAGGAATTACTTTTTGAAACTAGATGATGTAAGTAACACTGCTCAAAATCACTCAGCTGACAAATGCAGGCTAGCATGCTCCGCTCCCACTCTCACCCACCAGACTGCAATCACACCCTCCTGCGTCCTTGGCTTCAGCTTCTTCAGGAGTTCCACCTACTCGTGATAAGCTGAGAAACCCTAATTCTCCCTTGCCCTGCTCTGTCTCAGTGCCATTAACAGGCTCAGACATCCACAAAGTCGTGCTCCCTTTGGTCAGGGACTGAGTCCGTTCCCTGTCTCACTGCCTGAGCCACTGAATCAGCCAGCTCTGTGTTCCTTATTCTCCAAAGGAGGTGCTACAGCACCACCCTCGATGCTTTGCATCCTTACCTGGGAAAACATTCCTTATGTACCACCCCAGGGTGAAGTAAATGAAGGAGTCTATCAGAATGAGCCAGCACATCCAGCCAAAGGAAGTGTTGTCTCCAATCATTGGGGACTTGTACATGTTGTCCCACTGCAGACCTGCGGAGAGGAATTGAGAAATACAATCAGAATCCATCTCAGCCAGTGAAATGTCACCCCCAGGAGAGCTCAAAGCCTGGCTTGGTCTGCAATAAACTCACCTATGCCCTGTGCCTCGTAGCGAGCAATGTATTGACTTGCATAACTGAAGGCAGTTGGAGACAACAGACTCTGGTGAATAAAATATCGAGAAAAAGGAACGTATGGATTAGTCTCAAGGAGAAGTCAAGTCAGTCAATCAATCAGGTACCTCATTGGCTTACTCCAACAGCCAGAAAAATGAGTGTTGGACTTGTTTTTTTTCTCAACAGCCACAAGTAGCACAGGACCAGGACTATGATGGGAAGTGCTACCTGGTGACAGGCTGAGATGTCTCCTTAGAGCTTGACTTTCTTTTGCTTCCACACCCAGGACACAACTTCCTCCCTCCTACAGGGCTTCATTCTAGGCTTTTGAAATACAGCAGTGATTGAGAATTACCTCATGGGGCCACGTGGTTAATTATTTTACCACTTGCTTTAACAGATGTCATTTCCTGAATGAGGTGACTCAAAGAAAATGAGTCTGGCTTCTGGAAACTAACACCTAGTAATTCTGCCCCTTGGTAAGAAACCAGGCTTTACATCTTCTTTCACGGGTAGGAATTTGAGACACATGAAGGCAAAGGATGACCTGAGGTGGCAATGAGCAGAGCCAGCCCTGCTACCCAAGCCCCTTGCTGAGACAACCTGGTTTTTCACAGTAGGTGAAAGTGGCCCATTTTCCTTTGCAATTCCAAAGGGCAAACTACTGTGATTCAGCAGCCAGGTGGGAACTCAAGAAAATCCCACAAGCAGTGCCTTCAGTCACAGGACACAGCTAATTCCAGGCCTCCCTCAAACAGGCCCTGGCCAACTCTCCTGCTGTGCCTGTCAGCACCCACTGATGGAGCTCAGGAAGGCACCCAACTCCCCTGTACTTGGGACAGGAAGTACAATAAGAGCTGGAGTGCACTGAAGCTGAGTCCCTGCCTCTACAAAATGCCTGGAAACATGGAAAAGCAGGACTCACCAGGAGGCTCTTGACAGAGAAGCTCAGGTGGTTCTCGATGACGAGCAGCACGATGAAGGGGAAGAAGGTGAGGATGTACACGAGGCTGCCCACCAGGGCTGCTATGTTGGTGTTGTTGAAGAAAACGCTGATGAAGTAGCTCATGGCTATGATGGACAGGCTGTAGTCCATCAGGTACAGGAACAGGAGTGCTGTGTCTGTTTTGGGAAGGATCTGACCCACTTTTAGAACAACAATGAGGAAGGTGACAGTAATCAGGAGGAAGATGGCACACTCGATGAACCAGGCAATGAAATGGCTGCTGGCATTGACACCCATCATCTTCATGTACTACAGAGAGACAGGTGAGAAAAACAATCACAAGTGGCATTTGAGAGAAATGAAGAGATCTTTCTGCTGATACTGAATGATTTCTTTTTCCAGCTTCTGGACAGGGCCTGCAACCAGACCATGCTCATTCTATCCAGGGAGAAACGATGCACTCCCATTTCAGGAATGCCCAAAGTTTGCAAAGCAGTCTGTTGGAAAGGAACAGCACAGACAGGACCTGCAAGTATCAAATGTCACAGCCCACAAACTCCAAAGCAACTCCTGGCCTTAGAGCTGTAACTTTTCTATAGCCTTTTGGTTATTTTTTAAAACAACGATAATTGATCCAGCAGTTTAAGCTTAAAAGCTCCCAAGTGTCTTTGAAACCAGACCTTTCTCATTCAACCCAAAGACAACAAATAATAGCTAAACTACCACAGTTACAAGAAAGAAATACGAATTTATATTAGCTGATGATTAATTCCCCATACATGCATAAAACTGTAAATTTTTATTGATAAATCCAGAAGAAACTGCAGGTGCTGGTGTCTTCTTGTGGAATATGAAACAGCTAAAAAGATTAGTGATGCCCTGGTCCTTGGAGACAGTAAAAATGGTCACCTAAATTAGAGTAAGGGGCTGCCAGGGAACACTCACTGGGGTTCACTTATTTTTACCACAGGTCAGAGTATCTTTTCTTGGAAGTATTTTTGGTGAATCAGTATTTGTTTCCATGGTGCTGGATACAAACCAAGTCTGCTCAAAGCTTTTGTTGCTTGCTGAAGCTTAGTTTTACAAAAGTTCTCCGCTGTTCATCTCTGTTGACAGTGATCACACTGAAAATCTGAGTTAATTTAACAAATTCCCAATGTCTCAATGTCATTTCTTTTCCAACAGGCAACCTGAATGAAGAACTTCATTTCAGAGGAGCTGATGTAATATGTAGCACCTTCTGAAATATTAAGTATAATAACTTCAAGGATAGGAAATAAGTCACTTTTCATGTCTTTGTCCCCAGTAGGTATGACTCAAAGTCAATTTTTAGAGAGCTTTAAATCTTCAGAAACCCTGTAATTTTGTGAGGTGCCATGTTTCCAGTGTTCAGAACTGCAAAGCAATATTCCCTCCACTTGAAGGGCAAACACCCTGCATTTCCATGGCTTTGAGCTTGGTTCCAATGTCAGAACTCACACACTGCAGGTCAAACAATAGGTATCTGGAATATTTTCCTTAATGCTTGCTTTGCTCCATTTAATATTGAACATCAGACACACTAGCCACTAATAAGGAAAATCTGTTTATAATTTTGCACGCCCCAGAAAGTTTCCCCTTACCTCATAAAGCCTCAGATCTTTCTCCTGAACAAGTGTTTTAACAAAATCAGCTATAAACAGCACCCAGGCAGCCATCAGAGCAAATGGAAGAGAGTAGGTCACGCTGGTTAAGAACCTGTAAAAGGCAAAAGCAGGCTTTAGCTGAATACAAAATGTTCTGGGGATTAAGGCTTTGTACAAGAATATATTTTTCAGAACAATACTTTGGCACAGGAAAAAGACATGCTTATATTTCAAAACGTGGAGTAAAATTAATAATTACAAAAAAAAGACTCCTTTGCCATTGCATTGGATTTTCTATTCATGAAACTCCTGAGTGCTCAGAATCCCTTTTCTTTTTTAAGTTGCAGAGGGATTTCCTTGCTCAGCAGCACCACTGGCAGGAACAGGAAGCGCCATGGGCAGTGGCATCTCTTGGCTCTCCAATGGGCCGCACTCCATTTGGAAACATCACAGCCACCAGCCATAATTCCCAGTTCTGCTCAGAGATATAATGGCCAAATTCTGTTATCAGGCCATATTTCCTGGTGTTGGAGTCTGGATATGGGTGCTTTCCTACAGATTGTCTGTCCCACCACCCCACAGGACAGGCACTGCAGATCCAGGTCACATTTCTTGGCTCCTCACTTTAATTAAAATGTTCTTCTGTGCCACATGTGTGCAGAAAAAATGATAACAATGGCCAACAATAAATTTCTCCTTTTGCAATGGAAAGCAAGTTTTTATAGCAGGAGGTTCCCTTCATTGCATCTGCAGGGCTTATGCTTTCCTCCTTAATTTCTAAAACTGGCTTAAAAACCATAATCAGTGTTTTTCCTGGAAAAAAATTAACGTACAATAACGGTGAGAAATTACCATTACATTTGTTTTAAGTTTTTTTTTACCTGTAAAGCTGAAATTTTGCTATAAACCAGCGCTTCTGGAAATGCTTCCATGCAAATGAAGCCTTATTTACAAAGAATCAGGAAAAGGTAGTGCAGGCTCCTAAAAATTCAGCATACCCCAACACCTGTTATGTACTGGTGTGCATATATACATATACATGTATTTTCCCTTTTTCTCCACAAGGATAACTGTGCAATAACAATCAATAAGCAGGCATTTTGCGATGACTTCTGCTGGATGCAAATCCAAAGCCTTGAGGTATTTTAATAATTGAGCAAACATGTCCCTCTGAACCTGGGGCGGGGAAGGAAACCCAAAGGCAAGTGGCTTTCCCAGCAGCCCAAGAACAAGAAGAGGAGCAGACAGCACTGGAGTAAGAGCTTGCAGCAGCCAGTGAATCACTGGACAAAACTCCCTCTCAGCAATAATCCAGGAATTTGCTGCAGAATTGGGTTTGGATGCTTCCTGCCTGTGTCCTGGGGGGCACCTCACATGCTGCTGCCCCAAGGAGAGGTTATAGGTGCCCAGGTCTCTTAAGGGACACCTGACACAGGAGATGAACAGGTCTTCTACGGCTTCTAAATGATATCTTAGAGCTCCCAAAGTATCTTTCGGCTCACACAGTTGGCATGGAAGCTTTCAGTATAAAAGCTCCTAGGTCCTGTCTGTCCTTTTGCTCCAAGGGAGACCCTCAAGTCAGGGCACAGTGACCCTCACACCTACCAATACTTCCTGCTGGACTTCCTCCAGTGCTCCCTGATGGACAATGAAATCTCCTTCCCTGAGTGTTTTTCACTCAGTTTGGCCACCATAAAGCTCATAAACCTAGGGATCCTTTTTCCCCAATAAATCCATTTTCTAAGTTCTGCTGAACTGTCTGTGTGTAAAAACCTGCAGAACACACCAAAACTCCTATTTAACCCAAGTCCTGCCAACTCTCAATCCCACAGTGTGTAGTAAAACAGGGTCAGGGAGTTTTACATGCTGTAATACCTACAGTTACCATCACAATCCAGGTATAAACAGCACAAAAACCAAAAGATTAGGCAAACAAAACAGGCCATCTTAAGAGTCAAAAATTCCCTCTTTTGTTCAAGCCCTTGGGAAAAACTCCAGCCAATCAGAATGAAATTATTTTTATGCTACGTGAGCGTGGTATTAAGGAAACCAGCACAGCTGTGAACTCCACCAGTCAGATGAGTCGACACAAATCACAAAGGCAAAAGCCACCCAAACTTACATATCCTTGTTGTAGCAGGGGTAAGGCATGGCCTGGACCTGAACAGCTATTTCCTCTGGTTTCTTGCCAGTTTGCAGTTCAATAATGGCCCTTTCAATGCTGTCCTGGATGTAGATAAAGGCCCGGCTGTAAATCTGGCTCTGGGAGGTGGAATTGTGCGGGCCCACGGTCCAGATGCGCTCCCGGATCCTGTTGGTGGTTTGAGTTATCCTGCTGCTCATTCGGATGGTGTAGTTGAGCACAGGAGGCAGGGACAGGCCCCCACGAACTGAGTGTCCAAGGCTTGAAGGCAGCTTGAAAATGATACCTGGGGAAACAAAGGGCAAGGCTTTCCTTTGGAACACACACACGGGAGCAGCAAGCACAGAGCCATAGGAACTACTCATTTCTATAAGCCTTCTTCACAGAAGTTTTTCCTCTCAGAATATTTTTCCTGATTATTCCATACATAAAACATATGATAGAAGGGAGGACAAACAGGGAAGAAAACTGCTATTATGGGAATGGACAAATATTATCAGGGTTTGAAGTTCCAAGAGAAGCAAAAGTTTCCATCTAGCTCTCAGTTATGAGTATAGAACCAAACAGATCACAGGACTTCTGAGGAAGGCCTAATTGAGGAGATACTGGCCCTGGCCCTCCTTTAAATGTTAAAATATATTAATCTTAATGATACAAATATAAATTCCTATTTCCTGCTTCTTCCACTCCTCTCTGCAGACTGATCCCACAATCCAATCCCACAAATGTGGAAAGTGTGACTGAAAAGACCCAGAATAACATTACAATGCTTGGCTGGAATATCTCAAGCGCTTTATGACTTTCTAATAAATTGACCTATCTCATATTTGGACTTGATGACCTTAAAGGTCTTTTACAACCTGAATAATTCTGTGGAACATTTCCTCATTAAAGCACCTTTTCCTGTGGGAGCCTGAAAGAAAGTCGCTGCATGAAGATCACCTTAGGGCGGTGGGATTTTGTTCAAACTGAGAATTAACCAAGAGAAATCACCAGCTGACCACAGGCAGTGGAGGTGCAAAGGAAGAGGAGGTATAAAAAGGAGGTGTCAGTGTGCAGGTCCCACACACACTTGCTCCAAATCAACTTCTGTGTGGTGGGAGCTGTGACCACAACAGTTGGTGGTGAAAAGCCAAATATTTTATGCTGCATTCTCACACTCTATCAGTCTAAATTTAATTTACAGGGGGATTCCGGACTGTCACATACTTGCAAACAGCTCATTCTTCAGGAAGAGCTCCTTAGCCACCGCTTCCATCTCATCCAAGTCCTGCACTGCCTGAATGCGGTTAAAGGAGACGCAGGAGGACACGTTCACAGCCAGGGTGGCCAAAGTGTTCAGCTGATCGACAACGTCAGCGTTGTTCTGCAATTCCAGCCAGATGTCATCTAGGAAAAAAATCACAACCAAACCCATCAGTATCACCACACCCAGCAAAAAATCCACTCCATCGTTCTACTCCTTTGCACTAACGATGACCCCAGAAAGGAAGAAAAAAGAAGAAAACAAACCCCACCATACTAAACATGAAGTGTGAAATCCATTTCCGCACTCAGCAGTGCAATGAAGGCATGTTGTTGACCCAGTTTTTATGTTAATCATTTGTAATATGCTGGTGAGTTTGCCTTTGGGAGGATGCCAGCCATGGGATGTGACAGCCATCCCAAATCAGAAGTCCCCACGAACCTGCCGAGGTTTTAGGCTTGCACATGGTGCTCACCATTCCTTGCACAGCCTCTGGTTTAGGATGTAATCAACTCGCCTGTTGAGCTGCTGTGTCTCAGGGGAGGACGTGCTTTATCCAAGCACATCAAGGCAGAGCTGTGTGTGCTGTGCTGATGTGTGGACTGAACCCGATACTGCAGTTAATAAAGATGCTGCTGTTTGCTGGCAGGTTTCGAAGGTGGCTGCATAATGCAAGGCAACTAATACGGAACAGCTGCTGCAGGCACCGTGGCTTTATGGAGAGTTAAGGCAGGAGCTGCTGCCCATGAATAACACAGGGGTCATCAACTCGATGCAAAGAACTGCAACAGACCATAATGGCTCTTGGCTGCTGCTGGCTTTCACTGGCACAGTCCGGATCTACGTTGACACGCGTGGCCACTCGTGGCAAAAGCAGGCAGGGCGAGGAAGGCCAGGCAGGAAGGGACTGTGACCCCACACTGTGTGCTCACAGGGGATGTACCCACCACCACTGTTAACTGGTGACTCTGACAGTGCATAGCACCAACTCTCCCCTTGAAGGGCCTTGCAAGCCCACCAGAGAACAGCAAACTGCAGCAGAGCATCTCCTGCACTGATCCCTCCGGCCCCATCAGCCTGGGTCCATTTATCTGATCCCTGGCTTTCCTGCTCTGGAGAACTTCTCATTCGAATCTTGCTGCGATGCAAGGGAGCTCTCCACAACATTTCCCTGCAGAGTCCCAGGTAGCTCATTTGAAGTCATAATTACGGCTAAACAGTGTCCTCCAGTGGCCACACACCGCGGCAGAGGCTCCCATCACTACCCCTTAACACCCAGGAGAAACATCTCTTCACACCAGCCCTTTGCTCTCTGAGTCTTTTCCCTGGAAGGTTTCTGGATCACAGCTGGGATTGCCTTGCCCTGGAGCCTCCAACACGGCCAGGGAAGAGCAGGATGAGGAGATGGCTGCAGCTGGGTGACTCTGGAGCTCCCTGAAGTACAAGTAAGGAAGAGGGCAGCACATATGGACACACTTACCCAGTTCATTGATCTGACTCAGGAGCTCAGCTGCATCCAAATCCACCATCAGCTTGATAAAAACCTGCACAAAGGGATTCTGCAGGGCGTTCTATCAACAAGGAAAGAAAAAAAGCATCGGTTTGACCAGAAGCCCCTCGAACTCCCTCACTGTGTATTTCTAAAATACAACAGAGCAGCTGCCTTCACTGAGCATTTGTACAGTCCTTCCTACTCCTTTCACCCTGTGTCTGGATGGGGAAATGCCAGCAATGAAAATGTCATGGAGAGCTCTCTGAGTCCAAGTTAGTGCCTCTTTGAGTCAGGGAAGGATGCCCACTGAGTTTCCACCAGGCACTAGTCCCACGAAAAAAATCATGGATAATCTTAGTTATTCTAGAAGTAAATTTCCCTTGTGTCTGTTTTAAGTCCTATGAACACAGCCAGTGCACAATGGGTAGGCAACCAAAACTTCATGTGGAGATCAGCACAGGCTTTTGTTTGGCTGAGTATTTTATTATTCCACCAGTGAGTACAATCAGCAAAGAATATTTAATTTCACTTTTGCATATTCCACTCTGGATTTTTTCTCGGTGCCATGGAAATTAGAACAAATTCCAGCCCCCAAAATTAACTGCTAATGCTTTTGGGTTCCAGGGATCTCATTTTTGTAAGAAAAGGAGACAATTTTTACTACAGAGAATGGGAAACAAGTGTGTGTAACATTACAGTCTACTGCTTTCTGTATCCAAGCAAGGCAAGGCTCCTTAGGAAGGGGAGAAAGAAATTTTATTTACATTCTCTGAGGTACAAAACATCTTCTAGCTCTTATGTGTGTACCCACAACTACATGCTTATTATAGATACTGTTTCATTTTCTGAGAAAGTCATTTCTTGCCTGGTCTTGGCTGGCTGGATCACTCCATCAAGCAGAAAGTTAATTTACAAACTGAAGAGTGTTCCTGCTCATCTCAGCCCACCAGCAGGCCCCAGCATGGCCAGGGTCAGGGAGCATATTACAAACAGATCATTTGAGGAGGAGAATTGCAGGAAAGGTGAGTCAGGAGCACTTCTGTTAAGGGAAAACAGGCAGGCACAGAAACTGTGAAGTCCAGGGCAGCCTGAGAAGGGTCTCCCCAGCTGACCTAAGATGTCCCTGGAACCCCAGTTTACTTCAGTGAATAAATCCATCCCCCCAGTTCCCTCCTGGCAAGAGAGAGGGAGGTAGGAAGTCATACCTTGATCATTGGAACTGTCTGGTTTAAGTTAGTCAGTGAATTCATGATGACAGGAGACTGGTCCAGCCACTCCTGGGACTTCAGGGCTAAATCAGCCATCTGCTCCAGGGTTGCATTAGACTACAAAAGAAGCCCACAACATATAAGGATTCATTTATTCCTTACCTTACAGATTTTAACCAATAAATAAATCAATAAAACAGCTCAGACCAAATTTGTTTTCCTTAGGATTTTTCCTAGCGTCCTCTCACTGTTTGGTAAAATGCCCATTAAGACACTGAATTTGATGTACCTACTTAAAAATACTATATTTAGAGCATGTCTTGAATATCAGCTTGCCTTTTGCCTGTGAACAAGCACTGGTTACAGCATTTGTCCTGGGAGACACATCTCTCTTACTGGCTGAAAATATGGGGTGAAACTTCAGAAACTGAAGGCCTTAAACAATTGTACTATAAATATTAGACCAACAGCAGCTTCTGGAGGGAAGATTCATACAAAGACAAAAGATGACTCATATGGATAGCAAGGCAAGTGGGAAAAGATAATTTGATTAATACTCCAAACAGTGAGAAAGCAGCCCTCTGCTTCCCAGAGAAACAAGCCCGCGCTAGATAAATTACAACCCTTTGGAGTGGGTGTCCTGGAACAGAGCCGTACCTTCCCCATGATTGCTCGAGTTTCTGGGGTATCTGGTGTGAAAAGGATCTTCCCAAGCACCATTGGTTTTAAAAAAGACCAAATCAAAGCTCCGGTCGGGGTCTTGACCAGGTCCAGGTAAAAGGATAAGCAAAACGGTGCTGCAAGGGGAGAAGAGCAAACAAATTGCACAGAGAACAAACAGAGCAGACACAGGAAAGCTACCAGTGTGTTTTTTCTCCCATCTGCCCAGTTTGTTGCTGCATCCGGTGAATGACTTCAGGGCCCTCTTCACTGACTGATCTAATGCATCTTGACAAAAGCAATCCACCCCCAAGATCTCCTGTTGCTGAACTCAAGACAACAAGAGTCTTGCTGTTGGAGCCAACATTATCTGCTTGAAGGTTAAATGGAGTTTGGTGAACTCAGAGGAGCTAATAATGTCAGTACAGTCAGAAAAACTACACATCAAGAAAAAGCAGTGACCTGTCGAGCCCTAGGACCAGATCATCAACAAATGGGAGACAGTGCAGTGTCAAGCGCTGCTCTGCTGCACTGGCAGCTTCCCTTTGAACATTTATGGAAATAAAGCACCAATAATTAGAGCAGTGCAGATCTTCAGCTACCATAAATAATGAGCACTTACAGCCCTTAGAGACATATGGGGAATAGTTCAGCACTAGATCTGTCTGGAAATAGCAGAGTTCGGCTCTGAAATGCTGGTGCCCTAGGGAAAAGCCAGACTTACTGGAATCCTGAGGAATCCCGTATTTCCTCATCAGCTTTTGGACATAGACATCCTCTGCATAAGAACTGTTGCTTACAGGGTCTCCAAAGTCTGGAAGCAAAGACTCAAAAAACAGGGGTGTGATCTCCTGGTTGCAGAGGACTTTTGACATGGATTTAAATGTGCCATGTGTTATCCCAAAATTGTTTGGTTTAAGCAATGCCTGCAGAAAAGACAAAACACATATAAATCCTGCATGCTAAAAGCATCCCACTCTGAGAGAAATAACAGAATGAAAAGGGAAGGAGTGAACATTTTTATACTGCTTTATTATGAGAAGTTCGCCTCTACAAAAATAGGAACTTTCCTCGGAAATCATGCATTTTTTGGCTAACCTCTGCTATGAGAGACGTGGCAAATTTAATTCCAGGTATGAGAGCCAACATGGGAAGTGCCTTCAGTGTGTGCAGAGAAATTCCCTAGAATGTATGCCTGGTGACACACACACACCTGGGTTACAACACAGGATTTGTCACATGGATGTGCACATCCCCTGTCCCCATCTAGTCCATGGCTGCACGCAGCTCTGCACTGTGCAGGCAGAATGAGGACCAGGAATGATCCCTGTCATCTGTGTTCTCCTGGACTATGGATCAGAGAGGGATTGGACACCGTGCTGGATGAAGGCAGTGCACCCTGGAGTTACTGCAGCTGTCAGAGCAGTAATGGGTTTGTACTGAATGTTTCAGGCAGTCTCGAGGCTTTGGGTATGATCTAACGCACACTAAAGCTAAGGCAATTTTTTGCTGCTGACTTTGGTGGTTTTGCCTTTAGCAGGCAGTTCTCCAGCTGTTTTCACCAACTGATCCTTCCAGTACTTTCCTGGAAGTCCTCCCTCCTTCAAGACTTTCTTGCTCCAAGTGCCTGTCCCACAGCATGTGTTCCCCACTCGTGAGCACATGATGGTCCCACTGCTCCAAATCAATGCTCTCCCAGGAAGGCAACACAGAATCACAGAATGGTTTGGGTTGGAAGAGCCCTTAAAGCTCATCTCATTCCAAACTCCTGCCATGGGCAGGGACACCTTCCAGAAGGCACATCCAACCTGGCCTTGAACACCTCCAGGGATAAGTTTGATAGAGACTGCTCTCAGCACACTGCTGCTTTAAAACAGAATCTACGGTTTAATGCACCTGTGATTCTAGGGTAAGAAATTACTGTGGAAACCATTCCAGTGGTATTTTGCCTCAAAAGCACATGCAGACTACACGTACCTTAGTCAGTGGCATTTTCCTGGACTGCCGGAGCCTTTTCAGGGAATGAATAGCTTGTAGCAATGGATCAATGCCAGATTCAACCTGGTGTCTGAAATATTTCATTTTTGTCAGAAGGCCTAACATCTTGTCCATGGGTTTCTGAAGTTCCTTGGGGAAAAACATCTGCAATAGGCAGGAAGGAAATCAATCATGATGAGCAGGAATCTGCGTGCACAGGCATGAACATGCCCATATTGTGTTAACTCAAACACGAGCACTGTGGGATTTTCAAAACTGTTAGAAGGCCTTACAGAGTGGATGTCCCACGGGAAATGAATGGGATTTGTATTCCTAAATCCCCAAGCTCTTTTGCAAACCACTCCCCTGAACATTACATAATCTGAACAGTGCATGTTTCCAAACACCTACAGTTGGGAAACGTGTGTCAGATACTGGCTGGGACATGATCAAGTCTCTCATTTCCCACAGCACAGGTGTCAAACACTATGAGTGACTTTTGACCTGAGCCCAAACTCATTGGCATTCTCATTTAACAACCTTTTTTGCCCAGGATCATTCCTGTATTTTTAAATACATGCTCAGTATTCATTTCTTCATGAAGGTTCTCTTAGATGCTATTTCTATACTTGGTAGGGGAAATCAGAATCATTTAATAATTTCATAGTTCCAAACAGATCGGGAAATGACATTATACAGGACTTTTTCCAGGGCCTTCCTTTTCAAGGTATTAAAAAATTTAGCTCAGTGCCTTATTTTTGGGTCAGCTGGGAGTGTTCAAGAGGTTGTGACAGCACATAAAGGATACTAGCAGAGAGGGAGGCATTTAGAGTAGGTCCAGTGCCTTTAAATGAGGTTTGCTGCTTTACACCAGCTGGGATTCTCATTTATATCCACGCTGTCACAGCATGGATATGCAATAAAAATTGCTGCATGAGCAAAGCCTGATCTTTGGCTTGTGTAAATCAGTGTAGCTTCTGGCCACTGCAATGATATTTTATGACCTTTCAGCCACTGCGTGCAGCAAAGAATGCAGAAACCACTCTAAAAATCCAGTACTAACCTTGTATAAGAAATTGTAAATGTCCAAGTGCCTCAACAGGGTGACCCCAAGGAGGTAGGTCCTGCGAGTCCTCTCGGGCAGGGAGAGGCTGCAGAACTCCTGAGCCACTGTTTGCAGCCAGGGGTCAGTGGGATGGGCGCTGCAGGACTCCAGCTGCAGCATCTGAGAGATGAGCTGGGTTTGCACAAAGGGAAAAGAGATTTGTCAGGGGTGCACTGCACGCTCCACCACGCATGGATTCATCTCGCCTTGTTATTGCTCTTTGCACAGCGCCATATTTCAACCCCCCAAGAACCTGAAAATGCCTGCCCATTACTCCCACACCCAGGGACAAATCGTAAGGAGTGTGTTTTACTACCCAGCTTGCACAGTAGTAAAAACTTTTGTGGCTTCAATTTCTCATTGACTGATGCACGTGAAATTTGGAAAAGAGCATGCTCTTCAGGGCCCCGTCCAGACAAAACGGCTGAGAAGAGGAAAGGAATCTGGAGCTCTGCTTGTGTAGGAAGCTGAGGAAGGGAAGCTCATCTCTCCTTTTGGGAGGCTGTTTTTGGACCCCAAGCACTCTCATGAGTTGTGGTTCCAAATGTATTTTTCCACCTGGACTAGGACAACTCCTCAGTGAGCAGGACCTGACTAAAGACCCTGCTCAGCTGCCATTAATGTGTCCCAGAGAGCCATCCGTGCTCTGGATCAGAGCCAGCCCTCTCCAGGCAGTGCCTGGCTGCTGACCAGCTCCTGGTGCCAAAGGGACCGTAAGGCTCCCGGTGTCCAAAGGCTGGGCTGATGTCAGTGATGCTCCGACTGCATTCCCGGTGGCTGTTCCAATCCATGACATACCCTGCTGTCTATCCCTGTGGGGTCAGCTGTGCTGTCACACACCCAGCAATCTGCTTAGCTGCATCCACTAACAAATTCTCGTTTTAATGGTCTGAGCAGTAGAAAGCAACAAGAGGTCCCTATAGGATAGCAGCAAGCTTACCTGACTGCTGTTTTCTGGGAAAGATGCTTCCAGAAGAGCATCAATGCTGGCTGTAGACATTCCTGTTGTGGCTTTGAGGTCCTCTCTGAGTTGGTCAACATTTTTAAACACATCCCTTAACTTTTCTGTAACGAACAATCAAAGAACAACTGATGAAACAGACACACAGCAAATCTCAAGCACACAGAGATTTTATGTGAAGTATGGAAGTGTGGTACCTCACTGTGATAAAAAATTTAAAAAAAAATCCAACAAAAACTTGAAAAATAGTCATTATTTCCTGGGTTTTCTCGTCTGGTTTGTGGGCAGAAATTACCATGTCTTAGGAGAGCAAAATTTATTCAGACAGAAAGACTTGGTGCTTCCTTTGTAAAAAAAACAAAGGACGGTCTTGAACAGGCTCTAGAAGCACCCCAGATAAAGGATCCCAAGGACACCGTGTATGGCTCCTTCATTAATACCACTTTTTCCTGGTTAGGCAATTCTCAGGATTTCCAGCAGAAAGTGTGGCACCAGTGCTGATGTTTATCAACACGGTGAAGTAAATACAGAAGAGTACCTTGCTTGCTCGAGTCTGTTAAACTCTCAGTGCTGTTCAACATGGAATTCAAAGTAGCCATATACTGCGGAATCTCTTGAAAGAAAGCAATTTCTGGTACATTTTCTTGAAGCCTGAATTGGAAAAACAAAACAGCAACCAAAACTGAGAATATAAAGAGAAGGCAAGAAGTCATTTCATAATTAGAACACTAAAACAGCCTAGCTCAGAGGGAGAGCCTCACCACTTCAGCTGTGCCTGGATGTCTGTGGCATCCCCAATCAGTACATTCTGGAGCTCCTGGGAGATCCTCCTGTGATTCAGTACGTTGGTCACAAGTTGGCTGCTCAGCTCAGCAGCACGGAGGAGCTGCTCCTGAGATTGGCCCTGCTCACACAGCTCCCCAAAGGGAACCTCAGGCAGGTGGCAAAGGTGCTGGATTGACTTAAAGCTCTCGTAGTCACACAGAAGTGCTGTCAGATCCCGCAGGCGAGAGATCTTCAAAGGAGATTTTGAAAAAAGGAAGACAAATGCACAAACACCAGTCAGATGACAGAATCACAAAAGGCAAGCCAGAAAGAGTGTAGCTGCCCCTTTCTGTTTCTCCTTAGGACTAAGATTTAAAAATATATATATTAGTTCATCCAGAAGGTCTCCAACAGAACAGCTTGTAACAATCATTATGTGAGCTTCTGGCAGACCTGGCTGGATCTAATAAACCTCGCAAGCCCTAACACATCATTTCCCCTGCCCAACACACGTAGACAGCAATACTCCATTGGACTTGCCTGTTTACTAATTAATCTTCCCAAAGACCAAATAAATCTACTTTGCACAACAGGTTTAGCCTTTCAGATACCACCTGGTCATCTACTAGAGCACAGGAAAGAGACTTGGCCAGAAGTCAGAGCTTCCTCATCTGCCAACCCCTGTAAAATTATAGCCCTTTGCTATTAGGGGCTTCCCTCTTGTCTGACATCATTATTTACATTATCAGGCTCTTATGGGAAGAATTATTTTCAGGTTTATGCCTCTAAGTACCTGTCACACTGAAGCTCATCATATTATTGTTACAGATATATTACACAGCAACAACATTGCACACTGCTGTATCTTTTTAAAAGGACTTTTAAATGCTATTTCTCATATGGAGCAATAGACTAAAGTGCATGCATGCTATTAGTGCAGTCATGAATGCATGGGGTAAGAAGCATTTTATTCAAATGAGGCATTGCCAAACCCAGAGCTGGTGAGGGAACTCCATGAATCAATACTGGCGCTTGTTCTCAGAAGCCATTGTGGTGTTGTGAGACATCTGGGGCTAGGGCAGTGTATGGGGGCTTGACTCCAGCCACACTGGTGCTGGCACAGCCCCTTAGGCACAGCAGTAACCCAGTTAGCCATGCTCTTAACTGCCAGTTAGGAATGCACAATTCCACGGATTTTCAGCAGGCAGAGGTATCTAATCCCTATCTGTGCCTTCGAGAACTCCTCCCTACCTCCTTCTCAAGTGAGGCTGAGGCATCCCAGAACGATCTCAGCTCTGCAGGGTGCTTCAGTGTCAATATGCTGAACTTTAAAACTACTGATGCACTGAATATGCTGCCACTGGCCATCTCTGCAGTGCTCATCCTTTTGGGCTGGCTGGTGGAAAACAGAGCCATCCTATCCAGCACAGGAGGACAGGAACACTTCTACCTACTCTGAAAAATGGGTGTACATTTGGTAGGGACAGACACAAGAACAAGTTCCTCAACCCAGTTTACAGGTGACCTTCAAATATAGGCAGCAGGCAGAACACAGAGCTTCAGTCCTAGTTTTTATCAGCTGTTCTTTTAAGAAAACTTTTTTCCACATGCTGTTTTTCAAAACCACCATTGCACATTCATGTATCACTGCGGGATGTCCTTCAAGTCAGCATTTTAAGCAGACTCACTTTTAGCTTCAGGAGCTCTGGTATGGATGAATGTTTCTCAGAGGTATTATTTTGCATAAAAGAGTTCTTTTTCAGATGAGTTTGCTTCAAAAGCAGTGTGATGTTTTCTGTGCAGGGGAAAAAAAACAATAGTTACTCCAGACAGAAATGCCAGAAACTTCACAGATGGGAATATCAGCACTTTTATTCTGCGGAAAACTGAGCATTGTTATTTTCTACCAAATTCCCATGGCCGAGGACCTCTGAAATCACAGAGCAAGGCCTAGGCTGTAATGGGGATTATAATGGATCCAGTCCAAGTAGGTGCTCTGTTCCTAGAGAAATCCACCCCATCATGGTAACAGGACCTTCAGAGCATTTTCTGTGCACAGGTAAAACCTCTCAATTGTTACAATAAGCACAAACGATGAATATCTATGTGAAATACCATGTTAACTCTCAGAAATAACTGCTGTCATCTTACAGCTACATAAAGCTGTGAAGGGAAATAGGTTTCTATTTGTGAGATTGCTTTGTTTGAGTGTCAGCTCCCTGTCATCACACAGGGAAGAGGAGATGTGCCTTCTGGAGAGACTGGGATGGGAACTTATAATCTCAACAAGATACAACTCAAACAAAACCCAAGTCTGCGTTCCCCAGGTCTCACAGTTCCAGTTAATTGCCAGCAGATAAAACCATGGAGCACCATTCCTTCCCACCATTAGACAAAACACAGGCAGGATACATTCCCCTCAGCATTAATGAAATCATGATCACCTGTCAATTCCCTGTCTTCAGCTTCCGTGGCATTTATTAAACACATCAGGTAAGGGTTATAGCTGTTATTTGCTGTCACCTGCAAGATGATGTTTTCAAATTCTAAAAACAGAAATCTGAAAAATAAGATAGGAATTTAAATCAGCTTCTCTTTTAGAAACTAGGTACATAAGTGAGCAACCTGTCAGCTGTGGATGCTGTTCCTCGGCAGAGTAAACAAGAATTCCAGATGAAAGCCATCTCTCCTAAGTGGGTACCCTCCCAGTTTTATTCCAATCAATTCTTTTTGCTGTTATCTCCCAAAGCTGTCATTCACTCTCAAAATAAGAAAACACACTTGAAAGGTTCACTGTGGATGCATTATAGAGATGGAAAGACACACCTAGGGGAGACTGAGGATCAAAAATTAGAGAGCCACACCACAAAGAAAGGGGTTCCAAAGACTCTACCACTGGTGGCAAGACTCCTTCAGGACTCTGTTCCACTGTGAATTGATATGTGCCAACACACAAATTGTTTGAAAGTCTGACTTTCATCTGTTTGTTCAGCTCAAGAAGAAGTTTCCTTTTCTTCAATTTAACCCACATTACACCTAGTGTCCTAAATTACAGTGATTGCAGGCTTAGGCTGTTCCACTGGAAGAAAATTCCATGCTTTTCATGCTGGAATGAGAACGGTGGTCACAACCCATCCAAGCAATTACAACACCCAAAACCCAAACTCACCGTGTGATCAAGCTGGATGGGGACAGAGTGTGGTCACTCTGAGTCCACGGCAGGGTCGTGTTGTAAAGGGTTTCTGCCACGGCAATGAAGTGATGAGTGACGACATCAATCACACTATCAAAACTGGTTTTGTTGAAGAGAAAACCTGAGCTGGAACTTAGATTGAATTCACTTAACAGGTCAGAGATGTTCAGCCCCTTGAGAATGTAGAGGGTGGCTTCTGTGATTTCTCGAGCTGATAGATCACCGGCAGAGTTGCTTGCCACTGCTTCCAATAGCCTTGCAAGGGAAGCTCCTTCAGTTGGATTCCTTTTGGTGCTGAGGAAGCTGTCAAACACATCCCAGACACTTGTGTAATAACGCCCTTTGGTGAGGTTGAAGACACCATGGAGCCTCTGCAGCAGGCTGTGGAGCTCACCCTGTGCCACACTGGAGAGCGTGGTCAGGTTATCCCAGCCTGCTGAGCTGTCAG
>VZTX01009953.1:0-68225 GCA_013400915.1 Pardalotus punctatus
GGCTGCGCTTCCCGGGGCTGCGCGGAGGGTCCCCGGCTGCTGGGGCGGCTCCCGGGGCTCACCCCGAGCCGGCGGGCAGGAAGGGCGGCCTGTGGGCCCGGCAGTGCCTTTTTCTTCGGGAGGGCACCGCGGGGAAGCGCAGGCGGAGGGGAGGCGGCCGCAGCTCGGCGTGAGCGGTGCTGGTCCGGCCTCGTGTCTTCGCCATTACAGGCGGCCCTTGTTAAGGGGATGCGCATCAGTAAATGCGGCAGGTGGCACCTCATCGTCGGTGTGTGACATCCTATGTTCCACAGAGTCACAGAATAGGTCAGGCTAGAAGGCACCACAGTGGGTCATCCTAGAGCACACGGCACAACACTGAGTCCAGACGGCTCTTGAATATCTCCAGTGGGGGAACTCCACAACCTCTCTGGGCAATCTGTACAGTGCTCCGTCACCTGCACAGTAAAGAAGTTCTTTATGTTCGGGTGGAACTTTTGTGCATCAGTTTCTGTCCATCGTCTCCTGTCTTACTCGTTGGCACGACAGAGAAGAGCCTGGCTCCATCCTCTTGCCAGCCCCCCTATTTATATATTTATAGAGGCATACATGCATATATGTTTCATCCCTCTTAAGACCTTCCTTCGTCTGTATTTTTACTCCTATTTCATCAGCTCACTTAGGCCACATTAATGCCCCATTATTTGCAAGTGTTTAATTGCTTAGGCTCCTCAAATCAGTTTCCGGAATGGCCGCATTAGTCTTTCTGGCCAGGTGCCCCTTTTTGTTCTCGTGGTATGAGTTGCTGAAGTCTTGTTGATCAAGCTTTTGCTACTTAATTTGTGGTGAGTTTAAGTTTGTAAGATACATGAAGCCTGAAATATATTTATTTTTGAGGAAAAAGAGTGTTTGTGCCAGCTGTATATAAGCAAACCAGGGAAGGGTGTGCTTGCAGCTTCCCACCCCAAGATGCAGTTAGACACTAGGAAATTGCTTTTCCTTAGAGTTAGGACTTTTCATTCTCTTCCCATTATTTCTTCCATGCCACCATGCCTTTCAGATAATCTCTTCTAGTCGGTAGTGTAATATAGTCCCATAGCTAAATTATTCTTTACACTCTAGAAGTCTGTCTTGAAGAGGCTGTAGATGGTGTTAGCTGGTGTTCACTCTAGGGTCTGATATCTGTAACTTAAATATTTTAGGCGTTTAAAGATACTGGCAAAGCACCTGTGGAACAAGAGGTGGCGATTCATCGCATTAGAATCACTTTGACAAGTCGCAATGTAAAATCACTGGAGAAGGGTGAGTGGTACTTTTATGTTTACCTGGGTAGCTTGTCAAGTAATGAATAATAGGTGCCATGTAATGCATTGCAAAATACAATCTATTGAAACCAGTTGTAATTAAATGTGTTACTGTTGGCCTGTTTGTATGTGCCTTGGCTTGCAAACTCAACCCAAAGTGCTTCATACACTAAAGATAAATTCTGATTTAAGTTTTAATGGCATTTTTTGGGGGTTTTCATTATGCTGAGAACCTGTGTGATAATGACTAATGTAAGAGAGTGGAGCTTGTTCCCTTTAGTTCTTGGGGGGGCATTTTCAAAAGGTTGTCACTCTAAGGAGTGAATAAATAAGAACTGAAAGGCACTGGTTTCTTAATATTTTGTCATTCATGTTAAGAAGAGTTTAATATACCATTCTTTGAAAGATTATTTAGTCTTGTTTAAGAACTAGGTTTGGCAGTGTTTAATCATATAATGAAAATGTAAAAAAAAAAAAATTACTATTTTCAGGATATTAAGGCTGATAACAGCTGAAATAGAGTTTAAACTTGTACTAATGGCTTTTGCTTACTGTTGCAACATGACTTTGCTCATCATGGCACAACACTTCCAGTTGTATGGGGTTGGCTATGAGGATAATGCTTAAAATGAATGGCAGTGATCACTCATACGCTATTCTGAGCCAACATCTTGTTTGAAATACTTGCTTAAGAAATCAAGTAAGTAAATTAGTCACAAACCTGAGCTATTGCAAGTCTTTTTTCAGTCTGTGCTGACTTGATCAGAGGTGCTAAGGAAAAAAACTTGAAGGTGAAGGGACCTGTTCGCATGCCCACCAAGGTATGTGACACTTTTCCTGTCTTAAAAGTTGTGGGTTTTTTCTGCTGTTTTTTTAACTGTGTGCTTAAACCATCTTTTTTTTTAAAGAAAAAAAGGTGGGATGAAAAGCAGTACTACTAAACTGGGGGTTGACACAGTATTAAAAGATTGCACAATTTGCTTTGACACCTAGGGTAACACTTAAGTGCAAAACATGTTGAATGTGAAAGGGGCTTTTCTGTTCAATTTCTTTTAATAATGAACTTCTTTTCTAAAATGAAATTAAATATGTAGGGAAGGAGTGTTAACATCAGTAGACTATAACTTAAGAGGTAACTTTATAACAGCCTAGATACCACACAGTATTTTTAGGTGATTTAGCTGATCATATTTTTATATGATTGTAGATTACTCCTCTCAGTACATCAGCTAAATACCTCGTGTTTGTCTTTTCAGACCCTTCGGATCACTACCAGGAAGACACCTTGTGGTGAAGGTTCCAAGACCTGGGATCGCTTCCAAATGCGTATCCATAAGCGGCTCATTGATTTGCACAGCCCTTCTGAGATCGTGAAGCAGATCACTTCAATCAGCATTGAACCAGGCGTAGAAGTTGAAGTTACTATTGCTGATGCCTAAATGATGGCCATGGTTAAATAAAGTTGATTTACAAATTTTCATCACTTGTTTCTTTTCATATTTGTGCCAAGAGATAGCTCTGTGATGATTTTCATGAAGAAGGACAACAGAAACCATAATCAGAATGCTGTGTGAGAAGATTGTATATTTAAGAAAGAACATGCCAGCTGTAAATATCAGGAAAATTAAACTTGGGCATCATGGTTTCATTGGAGGTTGGCAACTGTATGGTTGTGCAGCACTTTATGAAAAACACATTTTTAATAATTTAAAGGTTTAACTTTAGCTGAAATCAGTTACACAGACAAGTATATGCATTAAAATTGATGTTTAGGTCTAATTACCAAGTTTTCAATTCTTGGTTCTTGCTGTGCAAGACTGAACTAACACCTAGTGTATTTGGCCCTTTTGTTTTTTTTCTATGTGTCAGTCAAAGGATCCCGGGTGTGCTAGTTATAAAACTTCATAATTTGTGGTGAACACAATAAATTTAGCAAGTTTATTCTTTTGACTTGCATGTAGAGTCACAAAACAGAATTGTGGAAATACCTAGTCTTTTCAGGTTTAGATTTCCATAGATAATGCTGAGAGTAAGCTTGATACGTAAAGCAACAAAACAGCCATTTTTATTGCTGCTTTTAAATCTCTCTAGTAAAGGAACTATGATTAATTCTTAAACCAACAAAAAAAAGCCCAGAGTTAAATAAAAGGAAACAATTGTGTTTAATCGATTTAAGATCAGGTTGCTGCTTCTGCTTCAAGCAGAATTCTAATTAAAATAAGCAGAGGTGGTCCTTTGCAAGCAGCTTCAGGTCATATTTATGTTCGCAAGACCTAAAACTGGCCAAAGCTTGAGCTTTCCTACTCGAGATTCACGAGGCCTTCAATTTCATTTAATACAAGACCTTAAAAGAATATCTATCCTCTAGTTAGTAGGCTTGAAAGCTTTGGTAGAAGGGAGGTGAGTTAATGTGAACAGATTGTGTCAAGCCTACTTCCTTGAGAAACTGAGCAGAGAAGAAAATACCCCCCAAAACAAAACACCTGTGTCTTCCTAAAAGCCTTTTTGGTACTATGCCACAAATATAAACTGCTTGACAAATATTTCTAGCTGTAGTTTTTAAATTATTTTTATTATGTGGGTTGTTCTTTACAGGGATAAATGGGAATACGGCAGATATGTTGCACTCACTGACCTTTGTGTATGCGTAGTTACTAACTTTTACCCGAGTAGTCTTCCTTCTGATTAACGGAGTAGCCCTATGACTGAAAGCACTTGGAGGGATCTAGGTAGGCAGGGCTGGCTGGCTTTGACATAATTTCTGCCTTTGGTTTTTCCTGTTGGTCAAAACCTGTTGCTGTGAAAGTTTTATATCAGCCTGCAGCTGGCTGTACCTCTGACTTAAAAGGTGTCTCTTACACTCACCTAAATGATCTAAAGTCCCATCGATGTTTTTTGAGCACCCGTGGCCCTTCAAAAACCAATTTCCTTTGGCCATCTTTTCATTTGTCTCCAACTCGCCCTTAAACACAAATGCAACTTTACCTTTGCGTCTGGGTCCCATACGGTGCAGAAATACTGCTGCCTGCCTACTGCGTGAACAGACCGGCTCACACAGGAGGTCTTTACATTTGTTGCCGGGAAAGTCGATCCTTTGCTTGTGGAAAGCGCTGGAGCACGGGCTGCCATGGAGTTCCTGCGGCAGGGAGCGGGTCCCGTCCCGCGGCGGGGCTCATCCTGCCTTCCCCGCGGCGCGTGGTCCCTGACCTGCCCACTTCTGGCTTTCGTGCGACCCGCACACTTTGCGATTCTGTTTATTTTCTACTTCGTTCACGACGACACCGCGGGAGTGTCCGAACGGTTACGTAACTCCCGCACTAACTTTATATAACTCGTTCGGATGGAAATATTTAGGTACCCGCGTCTCCCCCGCCCATCCTCTCCCCCCGCCTCCCTCCGGCGCGGGACTCTATCAGGCATAATACCCCTCCTCCTCCGGCCGCCGAGCTGCCGCTGTCCGTTCATACTAATTCTTTACCGTGCCGTGCCTTATTACGGACGACAAACAAACGGTGCGTGTCGAGCACACGCTGCTCCGTCAGGGCCACCCGGCGGGTTCCCGCGCGCGCCGAGGTAGCGGCGCTGCCCGCGCGCTCCCGGGAGGGGCTGGGGCGCGGCGGCCTCGGGAGCGGGGATGGTTCTCGCCCAGTCTGCTGGGGAGGGGGCTGCAGGCTGCGGCCAGCGCTCTCAGGTGTATGAGAGCAGTGTTCAGCTGAGGCTGTTAGCGTGCTTTCCACTGTGTGTTCCTTAGTATAGCCTGCCAGGTGTTTTTTTTTAAAGCTCGTGCTCCCAAACTTCTCTAGATAGCCCTGTCTTCTTCGGTGGCCCCATTTTTGTTGTGCTCCGTATTTATTTTTGCCTGTTCTCTGAGAAAATTGTGGGCTTGCCCCCCGCCCACCCCCTTTCCTTTCAATTTCCTTTGCAGAGAACAATGGCTGATGAGGGGAAGAGCTCTGTTTCCCCAGAATTGTGTGATGTGTTGGAATCAGCTTCTTTTCTGAATGTAGAGGGTAAACTTTCACCCTTGGAGTCAACAGTATTGCCTAATACGGAGGAACAGCAGGTGTGGACTGATTTTACAAGGTGTCTTCTGGTCATGCTGGGTTGTTGGTTTTGGAGTTTTTTTAAAGCTTTAATTCTGACAAATGTTTCTTTGGTGATAACTGTTGTATTCCTCCACCCCTGAGATGAATTTGAGTCTTCTGCTTATTTCTTATTGCTTCCACACAGGTCATAGCCACTACCAAACACAGATAAATCATCAATGCTATGTGATGTGATGTGCTCAGCTTTTGAGAAAAAAAGTAAAGGACTTCAGCAATTGCACTTTGAATGTTATGAGACTGTACCATTCTTTTTAGTAAGCCAAAAAGAAAAATATGGATCTGTGTTGAAAGCTTTTTATGTGCTTGGAAATAAAACTCCATAATGCTCTGCCGTACTTGAGCAGAAGATAATATAGCCACCTATGCTTTTTCAGAGGGGTATGTTTCCTGGGTGGCTTTTCCTCAGGTGAATTCATTTTGTCTGATCAGTGCTGGTCATGAGAGGGCTATGGACAATTCTAGTAAATCCACCTGCTGAATGAAATGTTGCCAAAGTAAAGACAGAAGCTCTGTGAGAAAGGAAGGAATGCTGGGATCCCTCTAAAGCTCTCTCTGCTGTTATTGCTTTACCTGGGTGGAGAGACTGTTGTATAATGGTTAGGGGATGGAAAAGTCCACCTTAGCAACTGAGAACGGTTTCATGATTGTTACTGTGAGGAAGATGAGGGTCTGGTGCCTGGATGGTGGTAAGCGAGTTTCAATCAATATTAATCGAACATGCTCCATACAAAATGGAAGTGCAGTACCTTGTATCAGCTGTTAGAATAACACAGCTTGAATTCAATACAGAGGGAGACCAGAAGGTGGAAGCAGTGCAGTTTATGCTTCTGATAGTGTGCACTTTTAAAATCGAAATACTGGCTTTGTCATGGAAGAATGCTAAGGGTAGGGGAGTTAGGGGTGCACACAAAAAAAGGGGTTACTTAAGGACAGTAGGAGTTAAAGAAGCAAATGAAAGCTTAGAGTCTGAACGTCACAAGAAGGGAAAAAGTGAGGCATTAATATGAAATAGGAAATACTGTATCTGATATACATATTGATATGATTTGGGGCTGTTCCGTTTAAAAAGTGGCAATTATAACTGTGTTTTTGTGTTTTTGTTCTTTTTAATGAATAGGTATATGAGCCTTTGAAAGTCTTCTTGAGAGTGAGACCCTTTTCTATAGCAGAGCTGGAAAGCCATGAATCCCAGGTTTGTTGTAGAATTAAGTTATCAGTTTTTCTTCTCCCCCTGAATAACACGTAGTATTGTAACACAGAACTTCCTTTTACATGAGCCATGTGGTGCCCCCATATGGAATTAGTGGGCACCTGGATAGATGCAAGATTTTTTTTTTCCCCCTCCCCTACAATTTTTAATAATTTGTGTGGTATAGACATGCACACCTGTAGCTCTGCAAAATTCCATTGGGTATGTTATTTAAAAATTGGTGTCAACTTTGTATAGTGCTTAAGATACAAAGGAGTTCCATGGAAGAGATTATGCAATTCTAGGAGTATTTTGAGTATCTGACCCTTGAGTTTCTTTGAAATGCTTGATTAGTCTCTACTTCATCCTGGTGACTTGCTGCTCAGCCTGTCAAAGTCTTCTGTAATGTCTACACTGCCAGATTCAAATGCTTCAGTGTTTTATACACACACACATGTACAAACATGCAGAAGTGCTCCCCTTCCCCTCATTGTGATCACTGATGCAAAGAATTCCTTCAGCTCTCTTTGGAGGATAATGTCTCTATAGCATATTTCTTAGCCCTGGTCTTTGCAGGCTCTCTGATTGAATGGGTCAGGAACAAGAGCTCTAAGAAGGATTTAATATTAGTTCTGATTTGCTTCTTGCAAATTACTTTTTAAAAATGCATTCTTGCTTTTTATCTACCAGACTTGGAATGTTTGTATCATTTTCATTTTGATAGCTTTTCCCTTTGCTCAGCTTCCCTTCACCTTTGCTCAGTCCGCTCTCTTTGAATAGTGTGTACTGCCACAATGCTTCCAGTTTGGTAAATTCCACAGTCTGAGCTGGCTCGAAGTATAAATTGATTTGCAAAATCAAATTTTTTCATGAGTTGATTAGCACATCCCTTTTTGGAATTTCTTAAAAGCAGGGAGGAAAAAAGTGAGCATAGAAGTTTGTACTATTTTTTTAAACTCTTGTTCATGCTGAAATAGTTGGACTTCCAGCCTATTAGCTCTATAATCTGTTTTGCATGGGATTAAGGCTTATTTTTCAGCCTCCAAAACCGGAATGATTTGAAAGTCCTTCAACATTTTTAGTGTTTGCTACTTTCTTCACTGTCACCTGAATCCAGGAGGAAAATTCTTGGTAACAAATGGAAGAAACCCACACAAAACAATCAAGCAAACCTCACTTCCTATCTGTTTAATCAAACAGATCAATTTAATTATTAGGTCTTTTTTTTTCCTCACTGCCATTCATAATTTTCAGGAAAGCACCTTTGTTCCAAATAAGTGGCACAAAAAAAAGAGGACAAAGTAGAACCCAAGACCTATTTCTTGGAGTTGCAGGTTTTGCTTTAAAGAGAGACAATTGACAGGTTAACTGATCACTTGTTGCTTATAGAGATAATGATTTATGGAAGTAAAAAGCTCTGGATGAATTTCTGTACTTCTGGTATGACTGCCAGTGATTCTCCAGAGTGACCTGTGGGAAAGCAGGAAGATTATTTTTTTTTCACATATCAGCAGAGTGCCAGAAATGATCCAACTCCTTCCAACTTCCCTGCAGGACTGTCTGGGGGAGACTAGTGGAGTGACTTGTTACCAGCTGGCTTTCCATCTCTGCAGATCTGACTTCTTTGGGCCTCTCTTCACGAGCTTTTGAGGCTGGTGGCAGCTGATGGCACATGCTGTAAATACTGAATTGTTCTGTAGCTCTCTAGGGTTTAGCTCATCTGACCTGCATTCCTCTTCCTGGTGGTGTGGGAGAAATGTTAAAGACTATGTGGGTTTAGAGCCTGGCTCAGTGAGCATGTGATTGGTCTAAATTCAGTAAGTTGCTTCTTAGAGCTTCTCAGAATCACAGAATATGCTGAGTTGGAAGGAACCTTCAGGGATCATCAAGGATTATCACCTGGCCCTGCACAGGACAGCCCCAAGAGTCACACCAAGTGCCTGAGAGCATTGTCCAAATGCTTCTTGAGCTCTGTCAGGCTGGTGCTGTGACCACTTCTCTGGGGAGCCTGTTCTAATGCCCAACCACCCCCTAGGTGAAGAGCCTTTTTCTAATATCCAACCTAAACCTCCCCTGACATAACTTCAGGCCATTCCCTCAGGTCCTGTCGCTGGTCACCAGAGAGAAGAGGTCGGTGCCTGCCCCTTCTTGTTTCCTCATGAGCAAGTTGTAGGCTGCTATGATGTCTGTACCAGTTAATTACTGTTATAGAGCTTCTGTATCAGTAAACAGACTTGTTAATTGAGGCATCTAGGAAGAACAGTACTTCACGTGTACATACTGCACATGGATTATTATTCTTAGCAGTTCTGACCAGTCTCTGAACATAAATACCAGATTTAGTTACAATCAATCCTTTCAGATGATTCATCAAGACATTAAGCCATACTGGGAGTTCAGTTTGCATCTTTGGTAGCAACTTAATTATGAAATAAATTTTCCTTTGGCACGGTATCCTACATTTATCTAGCTAGTGTTAGGTGATTGTATTTTCCTTTGACTTAATTGAGAAATAGCAATCAAATTACTTGAAACTTATTCAGTTTCTTTCATTACTGGTAACACCATTTATCAATCAAATGATAATGCTTCAAACTTATTTTACTTTGTTAATGCTGCTCATACTCTGTTTCACACTGAAAATGACTGATGTGGATAACCAGTAGATTTCTATATAATTTTGTTTTCATAATGATTGTCAAGTCACAATCACAAAATAGCAGGGTGTAGAAAGTGTTTCCAAGAAAAAGTTGCTGGAAGGAATGCTAGAAAAAGTTTTTACATCTTAAAAAAAAAAAGATTTCCTTAACTTTGTCAGATACTCAGGTGAATGTCTCTGTAGTTGTGTGCCTATGTAAATTGTGAAACACTGTAGCTCTGATAAATAGGTGAAGACACTTGGTGTTTTGGTTTTTTTCTGGGTGGAGGGGGGCAGTGGCTGTTTTTGTTTTGTTCAGATAGCTTTCTTCCTGAATAATTTTGTGAGGTGTTTTGGTTTCCCTTGTCTTGTTTTTTAAGGGTTGTATAATTATTGAAGATGCCCAGACAGTAATTGTTAATGCACCCAAAGAGTCTTCTGCAATGAAAAACAGTGAAAGAGGGATTGGTCATGCTGTGCACAGCTTCACCTTCTCACAGGTTGGCCAAATTGTTTCAAATTTTTAGCTTTGTTTTTCTCACTGTAATGAAAGCTGAATTTTGTATTATGTCATGCAACGTGATTTTCCTTCTTTTAATTACATGTGGTACTTGCCTTAAAAAAAAAAGACTGCTTATTAATTACTGAGAAGCTGTCAAGAAAGCTAAATTACAATGGAGGTACCTATTAGGTGAGACAAGGAAGCTTCTTTGGCAGATCTATGGTTTTCTTTGATTTGATGCTACAGAAGCTTCTTGTAGGTGCAAACTTAGTTTGGTTCTGCAGTCCTGCAGATGCTCTCATCTGGGAAGTGTTACAGGAAACCTTGCATTTGTAGGAATTTATGTAAGCATGTATTTAGGAACTTTCTTTTGAAAGGATAGCAGCTTAACTGCTTAAACCTTCTATACTGAAAGTAAATTTCTTAACTCTGTTTGTCTGCTGCAAGAACTTCTGTTCTTACAGTACCAAAAGATAAACATTCCAGGGATTGAATTATTTAGACCATTGCAATGCTGATTTTTCTCGTCAATTGTGGGTAACTGGTGCATAGTGAGGAGGGAGTTTTACATCACCAGCAGAGCTCTTGAAAGTATCCACTGAGCTGCATGTGCTCAATAGAGTTCTGAGCAGTTTATTTCAGGAGTAGGAAAATATTCAAAAATGAGTGCAAGCCTGAGTGCCTCTCAGAATTAAGCAGGCATCCTGTGAGAACTCAAGAGAAAGCAATGAATCAGAAGGGTTTCAGGCAAGACAGGAAACTAAGCTGGTATCTCCTACCCAGCTTGCTCTGAAAAATTAGTCACTGTTAATCAGTACTTAATATTTTGGCTTCTTTGTGCCTTTTGTCACTCCTCTTTTTTTTCTTTTTTTTNTTTTTTTTTTTTTTTTTTTTTTTTTTTTTTCCTTTTTTTCTTTCTTCCCCTTATCCAAGGTCTTTGGACCAGAAACTACTCAGAGTGAATTTTTTGAAGGCTCAATGCAAGATATAGTAAAAGCATACGTTAATGGAGTGAATGGACTGGTGTTTACTTACGGGGTAACAAATGCAGGCAAGACATTCACTATCCAAGGTATAAAATATTTGCATGTATAAAAACCAAGTTGCAATACAATGAGAGGTTTCCACAAATGTCTACCCTTTAACTTTTTAATATTTTTAAGGGACTTCAAAAGATCTTGGTATTTTACCTCGCTCACTTGGTGTGATTTTTAACCACATAAGAGGAAGACATTACCTGAAGATGAACTTCAAACCATATTTGAGCAATGATGTTAAGAAACTAGAAGATGAACAAGTTAAGCAAGAAGAAGCCTTAAAAACTGCTATTCTTGCGTCACTGAAAGAGGTCAGTGACCAAATGCTTCTTAAAGCTCTTCTGTAAGACAGATATATTTAAAGATAATATTTATTTCAAAATTTCAATTATTTCCATTTTAGATTCTTTATATATACAGGTGTGTGTATATATATATGTGTATATATATACACACATGTATGTGTATATATATATATATAAATCTATAGTATGCATACTTGGTGAACCTTGGAATAATAAGACAATTGTCTGTTTTTGGAGCTCAGGGTAAAGTGGAAGAACTTTCTGCAGCACACAGTTCAAACCAAAAACAATTGCAAAGCTAAATCTCAATTTCTAGAGAGAAGTCTCCTCTTTAGAGGAGCAGTTCTGACCCTGTGGTGACAGTAGCCTTTGAAAATTCTGAGAGCTATGGGACCTATCTAAAATCTGGTTCTTGTTGAGTGGCTCTTCTTGTAGGTCAAGTTTCCAGGCTGTATCTTGGTGCAGTCATTCAAATGATTATAGTAGCTTGGGAGAGATGATGGCAATGTCTTAGCAAGGGCAGTGAAGAAGGCAAGGAGAGTCCCTTTTGGTGGAAGACAGTCTTAAGGCAGATTAAAAAGTGTATAAACTGTGATTTATGTGATTTCATGAAGAAACTTTCTGATTCAGCAAGTGAAGTGAGATGCCACAAAATGAACGTCCTAAAAGGATTCCTTTCTCCTTTAGAGGAGTGGATGTGTCTAACCCTGGTCTCTAAAGACTGTAGGTAAAATAGAGAAGTCTGTACTGTGGCAGCCTCCTGTTCTTCTTATCTAGTAAGAAACTGTTTTACCAGAAAATGGACATCCATGTGTTTGGGACTACTTCATACTTCTAAGTCCAGTTGCAACTGGTCATCGGATTTCTCTTGTTCAGAACATTTTTAGCTGGAACTGTGATTCTGTGCATTTAGTCTCAGAATGCAGCTGGTTATCATCCAAAGCAACTCTGAATGAATTCTGGGACAGATGGAAATAATGATTGACTGGGTTTTCTTTTTTCTATTGTCTTTAAAACTAATATTGTTTCAGTACTCCAGGTAACCCTGAAAAAATATCCTTTAACTCAAATTAATATGTAAAGTTCCACTCTAAATTCTGTTGCTTAATTTAAACACTGCAAACCAAAGCTGTTTCGTCTGAGTCTGGTTAACTCTTGAGGAAAAATCTCAGATGAAAAATCTGAGATTCTGAAGATTACATATTTATTTTCAAGGTGTCTCTCTGTGTGTGTGTGTGTGTGTGTGTGCGTGCAGGGGATGGAGGAGTCTTCAAGAAAAATTGAGATGGTTAGGAGGATTTTAGGTAAATATCTTCAAGAAAAATTTTATGGAAGTTACAGCCTGGAAAGAGAAACAAGCAGGAGACCAAGGTCTGGAACAGGAGGTCAACATCTTATTTTGAAGATAGCTCATACAAATATTCCTTTCTATTTAATCTTAGTCTGACTTACTAATAGCTTAGTTACTGAATGTTGCAGTAGGTGATCTAGGTACCAATGCACAGCAGTGAAAAGAAAGTAATGCTCCACCCTCAGGAAGCACAGGTAAGAATGCACCAGGAAACTACTACATGACAGGACCTTATTTATGTGTTACAATGCTTCCATAGAGATAGGTCAATGATTCCCAGTTCTGCAGCTGTGCTTCTTGATAGCTTGTGAATGAATAGCATCACTGTTTGGATGCCCTCTCAAGCTGTAATCTGAGAGCAGGTACGATTTGGTGGGCCTGGCTTTAGTTTACATGGATTTCTGTAGGCTCATTTCCCAGGCTCAGTTTACATGTCAGACAGAAAGAGCTTGCTGTTCTTTTCATTCTGTCAGGTTTTACTGCTCTGAGTTACTGCGGTACTTAATGTTCTACTGTTTATGTTCTGTATGCAGTACTGATGCAACAATTCTTGCTTAGCATGGTTCACACCCTCTCTTTCCTTCCCTGTTCTGATTCTCTTCATGGGATTAAGTACCATTTTTTACTGGATTAAAAGATGCTTTACTTGTATTCCCATTTCCACATGTCCTTGTATTTTCTATTCAATGTCAGCTTCTGTTGTTGGCAAACAATGTCAGTTCCTGTTCCCACTTGTTTTCAGGCAGTCATTTTTGTGCTCTTTCCTGTGTCTCATCTTATGATTTGAAGAACAGTATAGCAACAATTAACTCACTCAATTTTCTCACAATACCTTTACAAAAGCTTATCACAGGCACAAGTAATGTGGTACTGGGTTCTCTAAATTCCACTGCATTTTTGATATGCATAGATGAGATACCATGTGTGTCAGTCCCATGCCCTACTTTAGAGCTCTGCTTGGCATTTCACAAACAATGAATGGAATCCATGCTGTGGTTAGACTTCTAACTACTCAAGAAACACAGTCATATAGGTGGTGCAGTCTTGGCAAAATGGTCACCTGTATGATTTTGTTGCAATTCTAATCTATGCTATTTATCTTTAAAATGGAAGATCCCAAAGCATGACTTTGTTTCTCTTTTTGTAAGAATTCTGGTTTGAATATACCAAGTGGGCAACACTGGCATCAGTAGTCAATCCAGGATCAAATTAGTGCTGCATTTGAATAGCTGTAACTGAGGTTTGCTTCTCTGGATCAGTTCCTCTCTACTGTAGGATGACCCTCTCTCAGGAAAGAGAAGTCAGAGTGAATGTCCTAATTTGTGGGTCCATAAAATATGGAGAGAGAAAGGTAGTATGTAAAGATGCTGGACTCTAGTGGGAGCCACTACTTTGTTACACTAGTTTTTCCAGAGATGACTTAAAGGCTGTGCTTTGGTGGATCTTGGCAGGTATAAACCAATTTTGTTGATGTAAAGAAATTCAGCAAATGTGTGTATGTAAAGAAATAATGCTGTTACCAATTTTTAATGGCCTTTTAAATCAGTCTGAATTAAAGCAACATAGAGTGTTGGTTTGTCATAAATTAAAATCCTACCACCTTGGCAGCTGCTCCTGGAGGAGACTTCTCTGGTTATTTTGGATGGTGGAAGCACCATTCAGATTTGTTACAAAAGCATTCTGGGCTTCTGCAGGCTGACACAATCTTTTTTTCTCCCACAACTGTGAAATGAAATCTCCTATGCTAGCAATAGTTGGCCACCAAAACAGGTTGCTGGGAGCAATAATTCTTGTGACAGAGCATTTATTGATTATAGTTCAGTGTGTTTAAAAACATTTCACTTTCAGGCAGCATGAGGGTGGCCTAACACTTAGTCCTACTTCAATATTTAAATCTTAAGTATGGGAATTGCTATAATTTTTAACTTATGCTTTTCTTATCGTCAGTTCTTGTGGATATAATGGTCTCTTATTTTCTCAAGGAGACAGAGAGCATCTCAAATACTGTAACAAAGTTCTGTGATGTGAAGTTTGATTCCTCTCGCTGTACTTCAGACAATCATCCTTCTAATTCCCTAGGTAAAGTGCAAAAATTTTTGTGTGGGGGGGGGGGAAATAGGAATTTAGAAATATAAGTGGGTAACTATCGGTGGATGAAAAAAATCTGTATACTATCCTGAAAAGTAAATATATATAGTTTTTTACCAATTTTTTGTCTCTTCTCTGGAGAAAAAACAACTATTTAAAAATATTTTGATAGTTTCACTCCTTTTGGGGGGCAGGGGGAGGCTTAGTTTTGCAAAGATAATGGATAACTGGTAGAAGTTTGATAAAATGAGGCCATTAGCTTAGAACTTGGACATATTCTGATAAAAGATGACTGCTGAGAAGTTTGAACATTCTTGGGTGAAGCCAAAGTTATTTATGTGTATCTAATTGTACAACACATGTATCCAAGCCTCCTCCTTTTAGCAGGTTCTGTAGGTCCTTTTAAAAGAGTCTATATAGTGAATTAAAATCTATCCATGAGTTGTTTTGATCTTTGAACTCTTTCTCTCTTTTGGGTTAGCAGAGAAGAACTTTGTTCCACTTGACAGTCATAGGACTGATACACACCAAAGAACACAAGCATCTGTATGGATTTCATTTTGTGAAATTTATAATGAATATGTGTATGACCTATTAAGTGTTTTACCTACATTAAAAACTCAGAGACGCAGAGTTTTGAGAATTTGTGAGGATCAAGGAGGAAATTCTTATATTAAAGGTAATAATACTGTTTTATGACCTAGACAGTTTCATGAAATTTCTCTGATGATCAGAAATGTGTGTAAAAGGTCTCTTTTTGCAGATTTAAAGTGGATTAATGTTCAGAGCACTGAAGAAGCCTGCAGACTACTAAAAATAGGAAACAAGAACCGAAGCTTTGCTTGTACTAGAATGAATGAGCAATCAAGTAGAAGGTTTGTTCCTCTAATTATAAGCACACTCTGTCCCTTTCAAGGGGAAGGAGGAGGGGAAGGGAGAGGACTTTAGAATATGTGTCAAACGAACCACTCTTCAATAATTGTTTAATACTTTCCTTGATTATTCTGGTTTTATTATGAAATTCTCTCTGTAAATAAACTAGGAGAGACTCTATGATTAATAGTAGCTGAACTTGAGTTGCTATTCATGTCTTTGGACAGCAAAAAAGATCAAATCATATTCAACTTTGGGTGCCGACAGGGCTATACATCTTGGTAAATGCTAGTGGTGCTGAGTGAGAATGGCTGTGTGAGGATGTTGAAGGAAAAGCTGGCTAATTTTTCCTTACTGGCAGTATAATTCTTGAAAATCTGGAGCCTGTCACTAGGGGGATATAGGAAGGAGAAAGTCATGTGGTATCTTGTAGTGCTACTAGATTTTCTAGATGCTTTTAGATTGCTGTGTTCAAGCTGAGTTTACTTGGTAGCTTACAAATTAAACTCCTAGTTTTACTTGGCTCTGGACAGGGATCAGGGAGAATCTGGCCTTTGGTGGTGTGGGAGGAAATAGAGAAGGTGGTATAATTTCTATTGAAAATACCTCCTTTGATTTTAATAACCTCCTAATTTGTCCCATAAATGTAGAAGGGCCATGCTGTATTTTTACATAATACAATCATAGTGTTACTAGGCCTGCTTTTTTCTCTAAAAAGCAAGTTATGTTGTTCTGTATTAGTTAAAGACATCTGCTGTTCAATTTTATGCTTTTCTGACAGAGTTTTATGCCTAGAATGCCAACTGCTTTAGGTATATGCTAGAGAAGTTTGTGTGCTGTGCTTCCTGATGTATCAGATAAACAGGGCACTTCTGGTTCTATGACTTTTCCCTTCGTTTCAGACAGCATGTCCACTGCCTTTGTAGCTTGTTGTCTAACCCAGAGTTACTGTATTTTCAAGAGTTACAAATTCAACCTTTCTGGAAAACAATTGTTTCAAAACCAAACATAATTGCATATTGAAGCAGGCAAAATTACAGGAGTGTAAAACTTGAACTTATTCCCTTTCCCCCACCATTTATTTCTAAGTTAATTCTTCAGATTTATTGAGTTCAGATACTGCCTAAGGTTTGTATATGAAGCGACTACCTGAGTACTCATCTTTTGTCCAGTAGACTTTATTGAATTGGCTTGGTTTTTTTTTTCTCCAAGATGGTTTGTAGTCTTCATGTGATATTTTGACTTTTCCTGTCTGGAAAAAAATAGAAAGTCACAAACCACAATTTCTATTGCTGCTATTTGTTACTGAATGAATGCATTGCAAAAGTAACTAACGCGTTAAGGTAACTAGTGAATTAATTAGTGTTCTTTCTTCAGCACTGAGCTTTCTGTAGCAACAAATTTTACTTTGTTTCAGTGACTGCTTAATTTTCATAATCTGTTATTAAAAAGGACTTCTTTCCATTCCAGTCACAGCATATTTTCCATCAGGCTACTCAAGCTAACTGATGAACATCAGCCACGTGTTCTTGGAGTATCAGAGTAAGTGAATGCTTCACATGATTACCTAAATATTTTGGAAAACTTGATAAGGTGTAAACATGCTTAAACTGATGAACTTCCTAAAAATAAACAAATTCTCTGAGAGTTGAGAAGGAAATCAGAACTCCACTGAGCACAGATGTCCTGATAAGCAGAATTCAAGTGTCTGGCTGATGGAAGTTGGTCTCTACAGCTGGGATGCAGCAGTTGGTGCTGAAGGCCCAAGCTGTCAGTGTATCTCTCTACTCTGGGACCAGACTAGACTTCATGGGTCAAATGTTTGTGACAACACATTGGGTGTGCTCCTAGAATGCAAATCCCAAAAGATTTGTCTGTCATCCCAAAAGAATGCTGGTGACATGCTCTGAGACTGCTTCATGGTCCAGTGTACAGTAAGAGGGACTCATCAAGTGATTTGCCTAAAAACTGTTCAACATTAATATAAAATGCTAATGTAGGTGCACCCTGTGAAAGCAGTGTTAAGTCCTTACACTTAAGTCTCTCCTCTTTTATGATTTAGAGAAAGCAGCCTAATCTTCTGGTCTGAAGCCATTTAGATAGATTTGATTTTTTTTTTTTTTTTTTTTGGGTGGTGTGCCTTTTTTCTTCTGATGAATTGCCCATTTAGCTTGATAGAGAAAAATGAAGACCGCCTATAACAGAAGGTTTTAGTTCAGTCCCAGCTCCTACTGATTTCTCTCTTGTCTCTGCTGAGGACAGATGGTAATAAATATACTTCACTGTGAGATAACACCTTTTAATGTCAGATGTTACAGTGATAAATACCTTTAAGAAAAGATAACTTGAGAAAATTAGTGTATTTGTATTTTTTTGCAGTTCTGTGTCATAGTGTATCCCCCTGGCAAAGCTTGCAGCAGCTGTTAGGTGTTTGTATGTTGCTTAAGGGAGAAAAAAGGTTTTCATCTTGTACTGAAAAGGATGAAGAATATAAGATTTTCACACATTTGAAATACTTGCCTTAATTTGTATAGGACTTAACTTCAGCTGTGTGAAGGATTATGGTCTCACAAAGGCATTATTTTATTTAAATAAATTTATATATATGTGAGTAATGATTTGGTTACATAAATTATCCAACTTCCAGAGCTTCCTGTATTTCAACAACTCTCATAATATCAAGTGAAATGTATTAAATTCCTTGTTTATCCAGGGTAATTTTCTTATTGTAACCTATTGTGTCGTAAGAGGCAATTCAGTGGTCTGAGTGTAGTAGCACATAATTGCTATAGCCAAGCAAAGAGCTCTGAGGTGATCTGGGAAGGACTTCTGGCCTGTTCTTGGCAATAGTGAACAAATGGTTGTGTATCCAAAACAGTTCACTGAAGCCCACCACTATCCTGCAATCCTCTCAGCACAGGAATTGGTGAAGGTGGCTGTCAAAGTGCTTCTGTACTATAATTATCATGGAGAACTGTTTTAGAAATTTACCTCATCTTGTACTGAAGTACTTTAGTATTGCAACAAAATTTGGCTTCCTGAACTGAATTATTCGTGTAAGAATGCCTACAAAGTTTTAGATGAATGCTACACAAGTAGACTACTTTGAACATGCTGAGTAGACTATCTTTGGAGCAGTAATCTTGTTCAAGGATCTTTATATACAATGGGAAGATGGCTTAGTGCTGTTATCCTGTGAACCTTCTGAACAAAAGCTCAGCACTGAAGTACAGCTTGTTCTGTGATCTAGGCAGGCTGAAACAAATCACTCTTTTGTTCTTCAGACACACTAAGAAATAAAAATGATGTGATGTTCTGTTTTTATACTGTTTAGAAACAAGTTCATGTGTGTGTTCTGGATAACTCTTTCATGCAGGTTGTCTTTCTGTGACTTGGCTGGATCAGAGAGGTGTAATAAAACACACGTCTTTGGAGACAGACTAAAAGAAGCAGGAAATATTAATAATTCGCTTCACATCCTTGGAAAGTGTATTGCAGCATTGAAGCAAAATCAAAATCCAAAGTAAGTGGCAAGTTATTTACAACATACCGAGTTTTAGGTTGAAATCCTAAGTATCCCATTGTTTCTGCAAGCAGTTCGCACAGAGAAAAATAGAAATCTATAAAACCTTGTAAGCCTTCTTCATTACAGATGTCACTGGAATACCTGCAAAGAACATTTTCTCCAAAATGTTTGTGGAGAAAAAAAAAGGCAGTTTTCAGCAAACTACCAAAATTTTTTTAGTGTATGAAAAATATACTTTGTGTACAAAGCTCCCCTTTTGTCTTCTTCCCTTCCACCTGCAAACTATACAGGTAGATTCATCAGGCAGCTGATAGATGACTGGTACTTAGCTTTTGGCTTGTTCCACTATCTGCTTTGGATTGCTAGGGAACTGTGATACAGACACTAGACTGCTTTTACTTTGACATGGTTCAGTTTGTTGGAAAGCTTATGAAATCCAGGAAAGACCTTGCTCTTGTGAAATAACTTAGGCTTAAATATGAACATCCTACTGGATCTCCTTCAGGAAAGTGAGAAACAGAATTAACGTAAGCTACAGTAGCCCACAATTTTACAATTTTTATTTTGTTTCATAATTTCTTTTTTTTTTTCTCCCTGAGGATGAAGCCAAGCTATATTCCATTCAGAGAGAGCAAATTGACTCGTCTGTTTCAGCCATTTTTTTGTGGGAAAGGTAAAGCTTGTATGATTGTAAACATCAATCAGCATGCTTCTACATATGATGAAACATTGCATGTAATGAAATTTTCAGCTCTAGCCAGACAGGTAAGAGTGCCTCTACTTGCTCTGCTATTCCACTTTGGTTTTTTTTTTTTTTTTTGGTTATTATTGATTTGTGACATTATCGGGTTGTATAGATTTGAGTGTGATTTGGACTCTTGATGCATCATATTAATTCTTCTGCATATGGCCTCTGTCTAAAAGGCTTCTTGTAGTCTTTCCCATTTTCAAACCTATTTGTGGTAAGAAGTTAAGACAACTGCAGGTGTCTGGCTGATCAGTTATGTACTATTGATGTTCTGTGTAAAAAGTAGGGCACTTTCAGATATGACTGATTTATGCCATCTGTCTGAGCAAATGCAGAATTTCAATTCAAGCTTTTGATGAATTACTTAACCTGTGTGCAGTTAAACATCTGTTGCATAAGATGAGTTATTCACAATTTCCTGGACAGTTGGTGGTAGTAAAAGGGGTATCATCTTATTTTGTAGTCTAAATGAGATCTTTTGCAACTGCATTGCTTCCATTTGGCTAAATGCAAGTAATTAATAATAAACAAAGTGTGTGGCAGGCTCTTCCTCCAGTACCCTTGGGTGGACCCTGTCCAGCCCCATAGACTTGTGTGTGTCTAAGAGCTATAGCAGGTCAATGACCATATCCTCCTGGATTATGGGGGGCCTCATTCTGCTCCCTGTCTCAATCTCCCATTAAATCCAGGACTTAAATACAGTGGTTGATGTTTGGCCTCAACCTCATTCAGGTTCCCTGAAGCTACTTCTTGCAGGGAGTGGCATGGTGGGCTATGCTATGTTTCATGACAGAAATAAAGTAATTTTTTAGTCTGGAACCATGGATTAGTTCTGACATGTTACAAGTCTGTAACAGCATGTCTAATATCATCTCGGAGAGGGAGATTTTTCTAATTCTCTTCAGCTGCAACTTTCTTTATAAGTGTCTACTATGGAGACAAACTTCTGATATGTTGTCCTACAGCATAGTTACTTAAAATCTTTATGTAAATAGCATGAGTTGCTGAATCCTGGTTACAGTATTTCAGGAAGGATCAAATATTTTAGGGATTTTCTGCTTTTCATTAATTTTGTAGGAAACTACACCAAAACCCTTATATTTTAGGCAAAGAGAAACCACCTTTCTAGATAAGGATGCCAAGTTTGCTAGCAGATATTTCCATTTTCACTCTTTTTAGAGTACTGAAGTCTTATATTCCTGTAAGAATTATATTGTTGGTTTTTCTTTTTTCTGCTAAAAGACATAAAAGCTTTTGTCAATGTTCATGTAATCATGAAATATTGTGTAAATACAGCAACACATTCATGCCACTTCTTCCTGGTATTCTGACATCTGTGATATTGACAGCACTGATAAATCACCTCTGGATTTTCCAGGTTATCCAGACAATCCTGCCCAAAAATTTTGGTTATTTTCCACCAAAGCTAGTTGGAGGAGATGGCAAACCTGTTATGCACTTTGATGCTAACACGTCTGTAGAAGACTTTCCTGACAGTACTGAAACCTCTGCAGAAGAGGAAGTGGACATCACCATTCTGAGTCATGAGGTAGATACATGTCTACTTAGAATGGTACCCAAGACAGCAATTGCTATTAGTTGTAATATTATAATCTTTTAGCATGAGAGATATGCTGGAAGCTGCATCAAATGGGAAGTTTAAGTTTCTGTTCAGTGTCAGACAGACTAGACTTGAAGTGGTTTAGTTCAGTGTATTTGTGGAAGGATGCCCTGTGGCTTTCTAGTTAGGTCAAGTGCTAAATTTGGAATTCAACTGACTGCTCAACAAGAAGACTAAGGAAGCAGTATATGTCTTTAAAATAATATAATTTAGTTTCTTGTGTTTTTTTTTTTTTCAAATTTGTATTTAAATGCCAAAAGGGTAGTAAACTTTTTGATAGCAAAAACCATCTAGATGGACATAGGGTGTATTTGCGATAGAAATTCATGTTTGAAAATATTTAACCTTCAGTGCAGACCTCTGGAAAAAACCAAACCTCTGTGGATGACTGCCTGTATGAATATTTTGTTTGATATCCATGTCAATATGTTTCTATTTTGTTTTTTGAACTGAAATATGTTAAATTCAGGACCTCTTGAAAACTGCAGAGAACTTAAAGGAGAAGTTAGTTGCAGAAAGGCAAAGTAAGCTTCTTCTGGAGGTGAAGATACGTAGAGAGATGGCAGAAGCAATGTTTCGACAGCTGTTGGAAACAGAGGAAGCCTGGAGGCAAGTCATATTGCAGTCTTCTTTGAGATTGAAAGGATTCCACATGTATAAATGCATGCGTACCTACTCAAGTTATTTAGAGAAGTTAGGGCTGGACAGTTTCAAAACCTCTGAAGGAAAGGGAAGAAAGAACATTAAACTTGTACAGATCAGCCTCTTCCCATTTACAATGAAAAAGTAACGCTGCTTTGTTGAACTTTCCTCTGTTTAGTTTAGAGTTACTGGAGCTTGTCCTGGCTTGTTATTACTATTTAGCAGATGCAGAAAATTGTTGCAGGTACCCCACTGAGACTTATGATTCTTCCAAAACATGCACTCTGTCATGTTAATATGCATGCATGTGCTGAAGGTAGTTTGAATCATACCTCTTTTGAGCTCCTCTGCATGACTTATGAACCATTCTTAGTTTAGTATCTTATAAATTGCTGTGGCTCCCTTCACTGATGTTACTAATTCGGGAAATTTTTTTTCAAGTGTGTCCAGACTCCTCAAGTTGAGCTCACTTCCTCTTAACTCCGCTCTTCTTTAAATCAGTTTCCTGCTGTTTGAGTTGTTAGCAAAAATTAATGCCAAGTTCCCAGCTGAGCACACTATGGTTTAACACCTGCACTGACTTTAAAATTGTTTGGTTGCCTTTGACCAAAAACATGAAATAGCATTGATGCTTTTTCTCTGTCGAGGTGATGTTCTGCATCACTGTTAGGGCATGTTTATAAATTGTGACAGGAATAATGTGTGAAATAATAGAAATAATAGATGGGAGAGGGACTTTTCACCAGAGTATGTAGTGACAGGACAAGGGGGAGTGGATTCAAACTGAGAGCAGGTTTAGTCTGGATGTTAGGAAATAATTCTTTACTGGGAGTGTAGTGAGACACTGGCACAGGTTGCCCAGAGAAGTTGTGGATGCCCCATCTCTGAAAGTGTTTAAGGATAGGTTGGATGGGGCTCTGAGAAACTTGGTCTAGTGAAGTATCCCTGCCCATGACAGGGAGGTTAGAATTAGATGATCTTTAAGGTTCCTCCCAACCCAGGCTATTCTATGATTCTGTGAAAATGAATTTGGCATTTCACTTAGATGGAAAAGAAACCCAAAGTGAAAGATGGCCCCAGGATATATGCTTCAAACATAACATCTAAATGGCTGTAGTCAATTCTACTGCTATAACTTGGACTTTTCTATAAAAAACTTTTTGTCTGACAGATGTTAAATATGTATTCCTATATAGCATTTCTTTTGGTCTTTGCCAAAGTTATCTTTAGGTGAAAGTCTGTGGGATCATTGAGATTAGAAAGGAGAAAAGTACTTCTTGGTTTCTTAACGTCTCTATTTATTATTAGATAAATAACTTTGATGGTTGAATACATGTAGTCAAATGTAATAGCTGCAATGCAAATATATAATATAAAATTAACATGTTCTCCTCAGCAATCGCTTGGAAGATATGAAAGACAGTTATGAAGAAAAACTGGAGAGCAAATTTGAAATGTATAAGGAGGCCATTAAGAAACATGCATATATGTGTGCAATGGAACAAATTGAAGACCATTATGTTCCCATAGAAGAATTTCTAGCTGAGCAAGAGAAAGTTGAGGTATGACTTGACTGCCACTAAAAATATGTTCTAACCTCTTAACTGTAAATTTTGCTTTTCCTTAACAGAATCACTCTGGGATATTGAATGTAACAGCAAACAAGGAAAATAACTAGTAGTTCAGCCTTGATGTTCTGGTGTTCAGTGCTAACCATAAGCATACAGATGTCTTCTGTCTGACACTACCTGTAGTGCATACCTAAACTTCATGATCTTTGAGGGCAGAGTTCAATTAAATCCTAAGTCATCTTTGTAGTGCAATGATTGGAACACCCAGAGGAATCATGTATACAGGAGTCTGGCTTTCTGGAGATCTTTGGGATCATAGGATGTAGAGTAAAATGCTACTCTGAAAGGGTGATGGGGAATTTGTTACAGGATAGGTATTATAACTGATGTCTGCTCTGAAGGTCTGGAAGTGGTGGGAGAATTGTGGGATAAGAAACTGATAAAAATCAAACTTTATGCAGGAGAGAACTGAATCTCCTTAATGTACTTAAACATAGAACTACTCAGAGTTGGCATTATTAAGTTGCTGCTCCTTCTGCAACTCAGCCAGGTTAGCTATAGCAGCTCAGTCTTCTAACCTCTGCACAGATTAAATGCATCCAGGCAGCAGATGAGACCTGTGGGTCTTGTTTTCAGAAGGTCTGTAGTGGAAGAAGAGACCAAATGTGGTGTCCACCAGAGGAGCTTTCTCACTGCACTCTCCTGTCCTGGAACCGATAAGATGTCACGCTCCATGGATAGGCAGATTCCTTTCAAGACATGAGAGAACTGGGTTTCTCTTGTAGACTGTGGTATATAAAATTTCTGCTTTTACAGCTCTCCATTCAAGTGCTGACAAGCCACACTGTATTATGTAATGGCCTCTGTTTTTCCAGCTCCTTCACACTTGTCTCTTTTCCCTGCTTAGACTCTGTTTTTATGTTCAGTTAAATCCTAGCTATACACCAGGTTGGGCTGGAGGAAAAGTTTTAATAGTGCTCTTTATATTTATAGCTGCCTCTTGTACTGGCCAAAAGGCTGCATAAGGGAAGATCCAAAGAGCAAGATGATTTTGGTAGCAAGTCAGTTAAGAAACTGATGAAATCCCTGAGATGTAAAGGTGTTAGTTGACAAAGGAGAGCACAGCATGGATCTGAGTGTGCAGCTTCAGAAAACCAGAATTAGATGAATTATTTTCTTGCTGGTGCCACTTGTTTGATTTCTCACTCTGAAATACCACCCTAGCAATCTAACAGATACTGAAAAAGAGTTTGAGATTAAAAGGTAGCTCTATGAAGTATGTTCTTCCTTATTTAGCAAGCTAACTGGCAACAGTGTTTAGCACAGATGCACTAAAGTTTCCGTTTTGCAATATGGTTACTTTTAATACAGTTTAGAAATCCTCAGACTGGAAGAGTTGACTCCTGTGTAAAGAAACTTCCTCCTAGAAGCTCTTGTGACCTGAGTGTTATCTCTTATTGTGATTTCCTAACCGTAACCTGTAAAATAATTTAAAATTGCGTGTGTGTGTGTGTGGTGTAATTGAAGGATACGCAGTAATTCATCAGATCATGCAGAAATGCAGACAAATGTGCCCTTATTTTTTTCAGGATAGAGAGCGGAAAATACTGCAGTTGGAAAGGCAACTTGATGAACAGTCAGGGAGGCTGTTGGCTCTGGGAAGCCTGAACTCGGATATTCTGACTACTGAAAATAACATGGAACCAGGTAGGAATGTAAGCTGGGTGTTCAAAGTCCAATTAACTTCTGGTAATGTGTATAAACAACCAAACTTTTCTTTTGCCTGTAGATCTTATGGACATGACAATGAAGAGAGCCAATGAAGGATTGCAGAAACAATGTGAAGAGAAGGAAGAGGTAGCTCTTGCTTAGTATTTAACAAATCTGGGGATAATGATTGTAAACTCTGTCATGGTTCAATGCTTAAAGATCTGTGTTGTAGACAAAAGCATGAAGATTCCTGCAAATGGGCATCACATTTATAAAAAAAGCCCTTGCTCAATTGTGGATGACTTTTGCCAGAGACTGTCTGTTCTGGCTTTATTCCAGTGTGTAAAGCCATCTGTTTCTGCAGCAAGTCATGGTGAATGTGCTGCATCTTGGAAGCAAGTATGTTTAGCCTTATGTTGGAATTTATTGTAAATATTACTGCCATGGCCTCAGTACTTTCCTTCCTGAAATGCTGCCTGCTCCTGCACAGGGGAACAGTTACAGAATCTGGTAATAGTTAAGATCTAAAATCAAAATAGTGCCTTAAAGCAGTCCTTTCTGGAACTACTGAACTCCACTGTCACCCTATACTTCAGTAAAGGTGAATGTTTCTGTTCTTCAAAAAGATCTCTGTGTTCTGATTAGCATATAGAGGTGGGAATTATGAGCTTCAGGCTGTGTTATGGAAAACATTAATTTTTAAGTAAGCATTTTTATTCTATACCTTGAGTGATCATCTTGTAAGGCTACAGTTTCTCATGTTTAAAGAGGATGGGGAGAAGGGAAGAGACAAGTCTTGCTTCTTTCTCTAATATCAAATAAGAGTAGGAATTGGAGAAATAGTTCCAGCTGGTTCTAATAAACCATGTAAATGGGAAGTGAACTTAAATCCCTTTCTATTGAGAAAGAATACTCCAAAAATAACTTCTTCCTTACCAAGTTTAATGTCTCATGTTATAGCCCTGGCATTTGTTTTCCACTCCTGTTCTTGAGAGCTCTCCATAATTTTCCTATGTAATTTTCAAATTTTGGTGAAAGTTTGTCTTTAACAAGCATAAAAGGTATATAATTATTGATTGTTTTGTGAGAATGATTTAAACCAGTTGGTTCCATCAGTGCCTTTCTGCTGCTTTGCCTCAAAGATCAGTGCATGTGTGATAATTCATCACTTTTTTCTTCCCATTCAGCTATTAAATGTGGGCAAAGGGTGTGATGTTTTTTAGCAGCTTTGTAGAAGTAAATTAATGATAACATTAACTTTTTGCTTTAGAGTTTCTTTTGCCTCTCAGGGCTTAACCATTAATATTCCCATCAAAAAGGTGAGGTCTTTTGTGGTAAATATGCTCCAATTCTTTATATGAATAGTGTTAATGAGACAAAAGTTTTTAACTACTCTTACTGAAATGGAGCAGTCTGTTCCAGGCGTAGCTTAGTCTGTGCTGATGTTCTTTGATTGACAGGTCTGTAAATCATAGTAACTTCAATACAACAGCTTTTGAATGTTCCAGCTCTATTTTATGACCAGAAATGATAAGCTGGAACATAGGAGGTTGAGAAAAGCAGACTTTCTTGTTTTGATCTTGCAGTTTGCACTGTTCTAGTCATAAACAAAACTGATGTAAAACATGCTGTTTTGAACTTCCATGTGTATGGGCTTTATTTTCAGCTTATAAAATCTCTGAAGCTTAAAATACAGAAACTAAATGAAACCCTGCTAGAAGCTAATGAAGGCTACAGAAAAATGGCAGAAGAAAATAGTCAACTGAAGCACACAATAACGCTCAAGGTTTGTCAATGATTTAAAAGTGACTTTAATATGGCTTGTATCTATAGTTGCACTGGATGCTTCTGCATCTTTATACATGTAAAATCGCTGTTTAAATTTGCAATTTGTTTTGATGTTAACATTTTTTCTGTGACTAACTTCCTGAATTATGGCCTCAGAGCCCTTGTGTTTCACAACTTGACTTTGAATCTTGTAATACAAAACTCATTTTTCAACTTAAGTGATAGACTCTGTCAATAGGGTAACTGTGCTGACAAAGCCTGCTAATCTAAAAATGTCATGAATTATTGTCATGCAAAGAAAATACTACTTAGAATTCTTCATGAGGCATGTTGTTGAGGCAAGCGAGGTGTCAGTGCACAAATGTTACTGCAACAAGGGCTAAGGATCTATGGCTTTAAAGCTGTACTGACCGTCCTGCCAGAGGTGGCCAAATGGGATGAGACATATAGGCAGGTAAACTGTTTAATACAGAAACAGACATCTTTCCTTCAAAAGCAGCATCTAACCTCAGGTATCAACTAGATTCCTAAACAAAAAGGAATGAAGCTTTTGAACTCTTGACACTTTGAATCTATGCCTCACTTGTAATCTGCAAATGAAGCAAGGCAGGTATAATAACTGCTTAGTGATGTCTTTCTTTGAACATTAAATTACTTTCTGCATGCTTTTTAGTTTAAATCTGAGACTGAAAATTATTTGACTTGAACTTCTTAATTGGAAGTTACCTTCCTATCTGTCCTTCATAGGAAGGTGACTCTTAACCACAGAGATTAGAGAGCATATTTAACACTTTGTATTTTGCCCACTTGAAGAATTTATCCAGTCCTGGTTAGCAGACTTATGATGTAAGAGTTTTGATTTGAGCAGTTTTGCTTTCAGAAATTGCAAGATTGAAAAGCCACCTTTATTTGGTTCCTAGAACATCAATTCTTTGCATAGTGTGGCTAAGCATTTTACTATCAGCTTCTTAGTCAGACTTGGTCTCTAACTAGATTTTACAGCCATGTAGTTTGCTGAGGTTTTAATTACTTTTATGTAATTTAAGAGGAAATGTGTACTGAACAGCCATATGACATAGTGATAACAAGGGTGTTTACAGGTATAGTAAAATAATCTGAATTAGAAAATTAACTACATAAGAGGGACCATGCAGTGTTCACATACTTAACACTGCCTTATCCTCACAGGATCAAGAAATGATTAGTCTTCAGAACTGGGCTAAACGTGTTCTTGAGCTTGAAGAAACAGTGTCTTCCCTGCAAAAAGAGCTTGAAGAACGGAAAAAGCATTTCCTTGGAGGGGAGGCAAAGCAGCAGAAACCCAGGAGAGGTTTGCTGGCTAACCTTAAATCCACAGTAGCATCCACTGCTAGTACACCTCTTGGTAAAGGCTGGGGCAAGTATGAAGAGACTTCACCCTACTCAAGAAAACAAGTACTGTTGCCTCATAAAGCAAAAGAATAATATTTGATAAATCAAAGTGTGCAATTACTGGGCTTCTTTATCAGTCTTAAACTGTTGCTAGCTCTCACTCTAATATGCCATCTTCACTGTCATGTTAACTGACAGAAAAATGTTTAATACAGAGGTTTTTATATTGAATCTGGGTTGAATTTAGAGCTATAAAAGTTTGGGTCTAAATATGTGCTTTTACTGTTGATATAGGAATGTGATTTGAGTACTATATATATTTTAGTTCTTGAATAACTGCTATCATGGTGTGGTTCATGCAAAGTGGGATGTCCCTCATCTGCTGTTCATTATGTTTTTAAATTATTTCATTGCTGATTCCTAGAAATTAAATGGCTTGAAAACTTAATCCTAAGTAGTTAAAATAGCAAGGTTCTTCAGTTAATATTCTGGCTTTGATCTGGAGACTCCTTTCTTGGGACCAAACTAAGCAAACTGCTAAAGAAGGCAATAAAATGAAATCTCATCTGGCTCCTTGCTATTTTTCAGCTAACTTGGCTTTAGTAAAGAAATTTGTTTTAATATAATTTGAATTTCCATTAGGAATATGCACTAAACTTTGAAAAATCTATTTAATAAAATTTTCCATTGCTAAATTCAGCTCTGACTCTTCACTGATTTATAAAATGAAAGCATAAGGAAAGATCATAAAATTAGAAGCCAAATAATGATAGTGATTGATACAGGATGATCTTGAGTTGAAAGAATCATATCCTTGATTATATTAATTAGCTTTATCCGGTAGCTTAAGGATGGAAGACTGGAGCATGATAAAATTTGAAATAGTTTTCTTAGAGCCCTTTCAGTTAGTGAAGGTGAGGGGCTTTTTAACTACTGTGAAAGTACAATGCCTGTGATTGCTGGAGGCTTGCTGTGGAAATTGCATCGATCAGTCCCTGCAATGGTGTTTCTCATAGTGGAAGGGAACCAAGTTCAAAGCAAGAACCTCAACCTCCCTGGGGAGACAGCAGGTGGTGCAGCCTTCCTGTGTGACACAGAGGACATCCCTTCACTGCTGTGACTCCCCTTGCCAGGTCATTAAGAGTTTTGGGTTGGTCTGTGATCAGTAATCACTCTGAAATCTATTTAACAAGGCTGTAGATGTTGTACTTCAAGCACTGCTCTTCTCATGTTTTGAACAGTTTCTGTTAAAATACAGGGTTATCTGGCTTTAGGAGCTCTGAAGGCCTATAATCCCTGCAAGGTAGAATTTCTAAAATATTTTTCTACTCCCACATGAACTATTATAGCTATTAAAAAAATATTTTGGTGTAGTTATGAGACACTGAGTGTTGATCCCGTGAAGAAGAAAACTGGTTTGTACAAATTGCTTTAGGAAAAGCAATTCAAACAGAAGTTTAAAAATCATCAGAACAGGCTAACATTGGAAAATTTCCATAATACCATTTCAAACTACCTCGTGCTACACCTTGGCAGCCTGTCTAGCAACTTTAGCAACTTTATGTAACCCTAACTATAGCCTCTTATTCCCTGAGCAACTCTTCTTTCTATGTTCTCTCCTACTTCCCAGAGCTCTTTAGTTGGCTACAGGAAATGGTTTGAAAGACAAAGTTACATTATCTTGAGCTTTTTTTATTTTAAAATTTATTTTTGCTTTTTTTTATGTCTTAAAATAAAATGATGCCTGTAGTGAACTACTGGCTGGTAACTACTGTTAATGTTTTCTCAAGAGCTGCTAAAGGACTGTGTAGCTATTACATTAAAGACTTTTGAGAAGCTCTTTTGAAGGATAGCTGAGGGCTGGTTCTTTTCTTCATGCCCCCCAGGACAATAAGAAACTGCAAGAAGGATGCAGAAATGGTTGGTTTGGTCCTTTTCAGTTTCTTGAAGGTGAATGGATGTAAGGAAAGCAGAATCCATTAATATTAGTAGTGGTGATGATCAGATTCCCTTGTTCCACATGAAGCTATCACTGGATTGAACATCAGCTGTTTGTTTTATCTCAAATTACTACCATACAACTTGCTTCAGGTTAAGTGTTTATTAAAATTAAAAATCACCATACAATAGAAACTATTTACATATTTAACTGATAGTCTGTTTAAACTGCACAGTTTGACTGAAGGAAGCCACTGGAAAAGAAAAGCAATGAATACTTCTGCTGCTGAACTTCAACTGCAGGCACACTGAAGCTTTATCAGAAAGGTTTTTAAGCTTCTGCAAAGTACCATTTGCCTAAATAACTGGGCTAAAGGATGGCAAAGATGTGTACGGGGTTTCAATTGTAAGAACCAGTGTCACTTTGAAAAAAAAAAGTAATCTATGCTGTGGTTGCATTGCAATTGCCCTAGCTCATCTGTTTTGGTAAGTAATTTGATAGAAAAATTCAATGTATACACCTTAGCAAATTGCATTCACTTTAAGAATTAGACTTGTAATACTGAGCAACAAACTACAGTGTCATTGCAATGTAACTATTGCATGTTTCCACAAATTCTTTTTGATAGTGCTAGAGCTAGTTTTAGTTTTAAAACAGATTTAAGGTTAGTTGATTAAAGCAGCAAAAAATATAAGGAATATTCTTGAATAATCACAGAGGATTAAAAATGAAGATTAAAATATTTTCACTGGTAACAGTTTCAGCGACTGCAATGAAAGTATTAACTTCCTTCAAAATCCTGTGCTTTTCCGTGGACTTCAGATGATGACTTTGGCCTTGTGGGAAGCTGAGGGTTGAACACAGAGCGAGGTGTGCTGCCACATCTGCAGTCATGTGTTCATCTTGCACTTCTGCATCTGTGATGATTTTGCCATGCTTTGAAAATTATTTTAAATTTAGGGTTTTATAGCAGTAAAACAGAATTTTTTCAGTGTAAAGAACTACATACTATAACTCTTCCACAAAGGAAACCTTGACACTGTTTAGAAAGTCTTACAAGAGGTGACAGTATGCCTGATACCAATGTGAAAAAACAAGGATATAAAAATAGTTTTTGCAACATGCTGTGTTTCGAAAAATATTTAAGAATGTCGCCATGTCTGAAATCTGTAAGTTCTCCTTTGTGACTTTTTCTTTTGCAAACAGCCGTTCATCCATCCTCCCAACCCTTTTATCAAGGTCTCCTTGTAACATATTGCATGACTTAGACCCTAAGCAGGCATTGTCAAGTTGTAGTAGGGCATGATTGCTTTCCTTCCTTCTGTCTCCCCACCCCAAAAAGCCTGTTTGCTTTGGGGTGTTTCCACAGCTGCAAGACACAGAGCATTGAAGCTTTAAGAGGAACTGTTTTAACCAAACAAAAACATTATTATTTCTCTGCAGCATTATTCTTTCCTTCAACATTTCAGCTTCCACACTAAGTTAAGACATCTGAATTCATGAAGTAACTGGTTTGAGCAGTCTGTCCAGAAGATAGTCTGTGCCAATTATCTATGGCAATACAAAAAGTGTTCTTTGTTCTATGGCTGTTGTTGATACTGCCCTTCTGTTGCTGTGTAGAAGTCATCAAGCACACTCTGTAGGTAATCAAAGGTTGGCCTCTCTTCTGCTTTGTCTTTCCAGCATGTTTTCATGATATCATAAAGCTCAGCTGGGCAGGTTTCCATGCGTGGCATTCGGTACCCACGCTGAAGAGCAACCATCACATCCGAATTACTCATACCTTCAACAAAAAAAAAAACAAAACAATTTGATAAAATTCCCAATTCCTAGAGGAATTATTTTTCCTTTTTTTTTTTTTTTTTACTTCACTAGTGAGCTCTTCACCTACTAATACAAGACCCTTGCTACTTATTAAATGTAGCTCCTAGGACGAGTTCAATACAGAAGGGTGAGATCTGCACCAGCAATGAGGGACTTGCTCTTAAAATCCTGGTGGGAGGATTTCCATTCCTCCAGTTAAGCATCTCAACCTTTTTAGTGCCAAGTCTAACAGGACTGTGGGAGAAATCACAATTCCTGTCCATAGAACCAGGTCTGTTCTGTTCTTCTGACCAGTCCTGCCCCCCTTTATTCTGCTTCCAGTGGTGTTGAGAATCACAGCACAAGCCCACCCTGGCACCAGCCTTTGTCTCTTGCTGCAGAGATACTGCTCGGCTTGCTGGAGACCCATCCACCCTGAGATGGAGAGCTGCCTCCCTGCATGACCATGCTGCCAGACAGCCTGTCCAAAACTTTCAGGTTTTCTTCTACATCAGCTTTTGTGTAAGTGCTTTTGAGTGAAAGATACTGGACAGTCACTCATTAAATCATTGTTTGTAACAGGCAATTTCCCCTCTTGTCCTATTCCTGTCATGCAAAACCATCTTGCCAGCTGTACTGAGTTTTGCTTTGTTTCCCTGCTATGGTTTTCTTTTAGAGGATAAGAACTGGAACTACCAGCAGTGCAGCCTGAGTCTCCCATGTCAGCTGATGTCACATGAGAGAATCCTCCTCCTCTGTTTTTTTAAATTTCCTGTCACCCCTCCCCTCTTTATCAAAGCCTTGAGAGACTGGTTCATAGAACAATTTCAACACCTAGTTTCAGAAGGTCAGCTATGCTAGGGCCAGCTTTTTCTTTTTTAGGCTCACCACTTCCTACCCAGAAACCTGCCTTTGGGCTTGTCCCTTCCTCTGCAAATCTAATGCAACCCAGTGGTTGCATTACCTTCTCTGGATACAAACTATTTCCTGTGCTCAGTGAATGCTGCTCGTTCTGATGGCTGGGCATGCAGGAAGCACCTGTGCTTCAGATTTTTTAAAGATTTGCTTTCACCAGAGGAAGCTCTCCCTTTTGGGAAGGGTATCCCAGACTCCACAGCCACCAGCCACTCCTCAGGCTAAATGCTCCATGTAGGGCAGTTCTGCCCAAGACTAGCGTTCCTCATGTTCTTCTCAGGCCATTCAGCCTCTGGTGAGGTCCATGCGGGACAGGGTCCTGCACACACCCAGGGGTGCAGGGAGAGCAGCTCTGCTCGGCTGAGAGGAGGCAGGGTGGGTCCTGCTCTGAGCAAGGTCAGCAGTTGGGAGGCAGATGTGGTGCTCCCCTGAATCCTTGGTGACTGTGCAGCTCTGTTGCTGCAGACTGTGCAGACTTTTGTGTGCATTATCTGATTGCTGTGGCTGTGGTTCAAGCCACTTGGCAGGTAAGGGCACATTTGAATTACCACCAAATGACAACTTTATCCAGTAAAACTACTTGGATTATTCAAGATGAGCATAGTTCATATAGTTGACTTCAGCTCAAGCTTGTTGGCTTTAACCTCTTCCAAAAATACCCTCAGCCATGTAATCTGAGTCTGGATCAAAGTGCTTACTTTGGGCACATCTTTTGTATTTTCAGTTCCTCTTTGGAAGGAGAAGGGAAGTTTTCCTGAACTAATACTGCCCATGTGCAGAAAAGAGGTATTTCTAAGTAGTGGAAGACCGTGTTGTCACAGAATAAGGAATTACTGCTATATAGAGACAAATTAAATACAGGAAGAGAGTCAATAAATCATTTTATAGACAACAGTGATCTGACTGCTTGAGCTTAAAGAAATGGATCGTATATAATGTATGCAGTAAAAGTTATTCCTACTATGCAAAATCTTAGTTAACTGTGCTGCTACACGAGGACTGCTGCTACTGGGCTTCTGTGCAGAATGGGGATGATTTTTTGGGTTTAAGTACTTTAGAGCATTGTGCTTAGATCTGTTGTCTGCAGGACCAATTGTTACATTCTGAATGCTAAGGACAAAGCCTGTGTTTCAGCTACCCTGCAGGAAAACTATCTGTTTAATAATCAATTGAGTTCAAAAGCAAAAAATGAAAATACTTTTATCAGTATCCCATAGTAAATACATAATGTACATACCTCCATGGGTTTGGGTTTTTATTTAAAACAAAAAGGGTTACCCATATCGAAGCAGTATTCTCAAAGTAGCTACTTGTCTAACTTTACCTTTTCAAAATTATTTTAATTTTTTCTTTTTGTGGCTAAAGAGTTACCTGTCTTATCATATCTACATCCTATTCAGTTAAAGAAATATATCCTACATGCATATTTATTACACTTATACCCTCTTGAATGCTTAAGTTTTGGTACATGTCTGTTAATTTATGCTGTGGTACCTGTTAGGTTTCACAAAGACATATTTCATTATGTTAGAGCCTGGGAAATTATGTGAATACAGTGGTATGGAGGAAGAATCCCACTGTGCAGAAAGGGTCATACTTTGTGAAGAACAGCAGACAGAACTGGAATGCAAGCATGGATGTTGCCAGTATTGACACACTATGTAATCACCCAGAAATCAGGTTTTAACAATGAACTCAATTTATGTGCCCAGAGAATCAGAGACTTGTTTCATATTTCAGAGGTAGTTCCTGAAACTGTAGTTCCACTAATGGCTTTGAGTTTCTCAGGAAGAGAAACAGCTGTTGGAATTTAAGAACAAAGATCACAAAAGCTCCAAGTTTCTTGGCTAGAAATACTTCCTATCAAGTTGCCTACAGGTATTAACTACTTGCCAGTTTCAACTCAATCTGTTTCATATGCAGCTCTCTGCTGAATACTCTGGTTGCTAGAGCTGGTTAATAATTGAAAATAATATTTTGAAGCATTCCTATTAAGAACTGAAAAATCAATTTACTGTTTCTCTCCTGTGGCTGCTGTTACAACCTATCACCAGGTTACTATTGCCATTCTGGGGTCATTTGCCCAAATCTGTCACATCTCTTCATGTAAAGTAGATTGGTTACCCATTTATTTTGCTGTGTTTCTGATTCTCAGTATCAACTTTCAGTCTAACAGGTTATTTCAATTTATACTTCTATTTAAAATAGATATATATCTCTCTTCCATTTTAATGCAAGCAGTACCTGCAAAGTATTAAAATCTTCTAATATGCAGTCAAGAGCCTTGTTTCTAACTGCTGGTCAACAAATGAATCCTCAGTGCCTTGGAGTATTTATGGTGCTCACAAAAATGCTCCCACATTAAAAAAAATGAAACTATTGCCCAGTCTTTCCCTAGAAATGAGATTTTCCCACAGTAGTGCAGCAGTACTATGTCTGCTGTACAGATTGACTTTGTTCTTAAAATAAAACCATGATATGGCTTATGAAGGTAAAGAGAGAGCAGACTTAGCTGCAGAATTAAGTATTGGATTGAGTTCTTTTATTTCCATACTGCTGCTTTCCAGGTGAGCTTGTAGATTTGCTCAGGGAAGGGCAGTTTTCAAAGCATCCAGAAATAACCTTGTGAGCCCAGCTCAGGGCAGGCAACTGTCTGTACACACAGGCAAGTGCTGACAGAGAAAACAAGGAATCTTGGCTATGGGAAGAACCATGCATCCCTTGGCTGCACACAGCTCCCATCTGATCCTTCCTTGGGACATGAGCCCTGTTTAAGAAGAGCTTTGGGAGAAGCTGCTGTGCAGTCAAATATTTCACAGGCCTCACCTACAAACTGACCCAGAGCACCCAGCTGTGCAAGCAGCCCTATCACCTCTTGAAGTGTAAGGAGGCTAGTCTTGAGCTTAAGTGTTTTCCTGGCCTAGAACTTTATCGTGCCATGAGAATGTCTGGTTTGGCACTACCTCTTTTATGGAAAGTCAGTATGTTCTTCCAAAGCAGTGTAAATCTGGCTGCCATCACCCCTTTCTTGCTGCCTGAGTCTCACAGGAGATCCCGTCTCCCTGTGCCCAGAGGTGTTCAGCCTACTGTCTTTTTAGGGACTTGAATCTGCCTCTTGACTATCTCTGCAGTTCAGGATGCAGAATTCCAGCTGCTCATGAAGTGCTGAAAATGTTTTCACTGTTCCAACAGCAAGAGCTGCTGCACTAGAAACAGTGGGAAAGCTTTGCTTGGATGAAATATCTGGTCTCCCTTTCCTGCCAGGATCCCAACAGGAACAGGAGTGCTTCTCAGAAGTTACTCTGCCTATGAGACGTGCAGTACAGGTGAACATGGCTGTACTTTCCCCATTTGCCCACAAGAGGAAGGAACTTAGGTCAATTTTCCATAAGTTCAGTAAGCTTAAATGAATGCAGTCTGCTGCCCAGAATTAATCGTCTATGCTTGAGATGTTACAATTTAATGTGCATAAAAATTCCTCCATGTAAGGTGTCTCTGTGTGCTGGAAACGCTAATATATATTTTGTTTAACAATGAAAAATGGAACATGAAGCACATAACCATCTCACAGCTACCTAATGCAGCTACATTTGATGTGCACACTTCTGTGGCCTTGTACCTGGCTGTATGGAACAACAAATAGTAAATATTCATACTGGGACATCAACACTGCTTTAGGGTCTGCTTTCATATCTGTTTAGACTAGCTAGCACTGACAAATTATTACAGCCTATTTGCTTGTGAAAACATGATTTCTTAGTATCTTCACATATTATGTCATTAAAATCCCCAGCAGCTTACACAGCACTGTTAGAACTTGCAGCACTGCATCCACACCATGGGACTGTGCTTCTGTCCACAAAGCAGGGATCTCATAAATGCAGGATCTGCATTTGTAACACCTTTAGAATATATAAAAATTACTATGTATGTTCTGTTTGCTAAAGTTTACCCTGGAGAGGCATGTGGTTTACATGCACAGTGACTAAGTTTTCAAAGCAAAACCTCTAAGATATTTTTCCAATCACTGGTGTTACTACTGTCAGATACCAGCTCTTTCCCCACATATTTTCTTTGCTTTTTAGCACCAAAGTGTAAATACAGAGTGAAAACACAGGTCCATACCTGGATAAGGAATCTTTCCATATGTAACAATTTCATACAGGAGAATCCCAAATGACCACACATCAGACTTAATAGTGAAAGATCCATAGTTAATTGCCTCTGGTGCCGTCCATTTAATGGGGAATTTTGCACCTTAAAAAAAAAAAAAGTACAGTCTCAAACAGTCACTTTAATCCATTTCACATTCAGCCATAGATGCAAAAGTAGCAGCAAGACATACTTAAAAAAGTTGTATCTTAAATTACTGTCTTTCATATCTAACTAACTGATTCCAGAAATTGCCATATAAAAGCAAACTCCTTTCATTTACATAAGTAAAACCATTCAGGCAGCCTTTGTTGGCAAGACTACATTAATTCTTTTGACAATGAGGAGTAATACAAGCAGAGTCTCTCTAAGCCCTTTTTAGCCTTCTCTAATATTCTGGCACAAAATACCAGGTGAGCTAGGAAACTTTTCTGATAGCAGAAAACACATCAAAGAAACTTGATATTAAAAATTTATAACATGAAAAGTTAATTTAATCAATATACAATGTCCAGAGCTAGCTAAAACCCACAGATACAGGTCTGTATCTCTGAAAACTGCTTAATCAGGCCCTTCCCTCTGATCTATTGAATTACTATAACTCAGTGACTGCTGAATAGCTCATCTTCCTTTAATCTCAACTGTAGCGTGTTGTTCTCTTTTTGCCTCATACTTTAGTCCTTCCCCTCTCACTCTACATTACCACAGCTTCCACCCAGACTGTGTGAAAACCTGAGGTAGTGTTTTAAAAGGAGAAGGGGAAAGCCAGCCAACAAACCGGTTCTGAGAAGTTATCCTCATGCAATTTGTGCATGGAAGCATAAATAAAAACTTTTCACTACAATCAATTGACAGTGCACTTCCTGAAAGGATCCTTGACAACATTAGCAAAGCACTCATGGCAAAACCCAGACATATATCTTTCATAGCATGTTTTTGCTCTTGCCAGTCCAGACCCTGTTACCTCCCATCTGTGTGCAGAGCAGGGACATGACCCAGCCTTCCAGCGTCCCTACAATGCTGCTAAACATGCAAATTAATGCTGCTGCTCCTAAAACAGCTCCCAAAGGTAACCAGCTCTGCTAAAGCTTTCCTTGTTACCAGCAACTACACCTGCTAGGGCTCCTTCCTTTACCTAAGTGAAAGGAGGTGCATATGGCACTTAAGGATGTTAAGAGAATATATGATCACAGTTTCTTGGTGAGAGCGAAGCTGTGGCGGTGCAATTAATTTGTTCACTTTAGAAAAAATTGTGTGCAGTTAAGTACTCTCAGATGTCTTTGTCTTCCAAATTTGTTTAAAATAAATGCATCAAAAAGCCTTGGCAGCACAGAAAGGTTATTTGTTTCCTTTATTTATTTTAGAAGTTGTTGGCATTAGAATGCTGCCCCTAGGAAGCTTTTGTGGCCCTTCCTGTCCTTGGTGACCATATTTTTCTTAGATACAGCCTCACTGCCTCCCAGAGGCCGAAGCTTTAAAGACAAAAATAAAAATACATACCTTCCCTTGCTGTGTATTCATTGTCTTCAATGACTCTTGCTAGTCCAAAATCAGCAATTTTGCACATCAGTAAGTCTGAAACAAGAACATTTGCTGCTCTCAAATCTCGATGGATGTAATTTTTTCTTTCTATGTATGCCATCCCTTCTGCAATCTGTAACCAAAAGAACAACTGTTTTGATATTTCAATACCATACACCTCCATTAGCAGGCCTGGCCCCTCCTTCTTCAAAGGTATCAGCAAAGCCACATCCATTTATTCATTATTGGTGTCTTTAGAACAATTTTTAGATGGAAGCCAGGAAAGGGGGGATTGCCACAGAAAACCTATGCACAGATCCATTCCTACAAAACTCTGCTTACAGTAGCATCTTTCAAAGAATTATTTGGGTGAATAACAGCTGGTAGGATTCGATACATATGAAAGACATTTCCTGAAACAAAATCTTTAATAAAATGTTCCTATGATTTCTATTACAATGTCCTCTTTCCTAAATTATTAATCAGTTTATTTTCTACATACTAGGCAAAAAGAGAGAATTCATTACTTAGGATACAGGTGTTCTGATGAAGCAGGTACTGATAAAGCAACAGTGCAGAGAGAGTTTAAAAAATGCAACAACTTTCTATTTATCCAGTATAGGCATGGACAATCAGGAAACAATTACTAAGATAGGGGAAACAACTTTATTTTCTTCTACAACATGTACCTGTTCATACATGAGTAGTGTTTGGCAACAGCCAGCTCTCAGATAGTATAATAAGTAAATATAATCTGCATTTCAGCAGCCCAAATTGATTTGCAAACCAAGTTAAAGAGGATAAATATCCTCAAAATATGCACAGGGGATGATTTTTTTCCCAGGCTACCTTCTTTTTTTCCTGACAAAAAATATTCTCCCTTTCAGAAAAAAAAGAAAAAAGAAAAAAAGAATCTGAAGTAATAGTTTCTAAACTCAGAGAAATAAAACTGATGTGTAGACTTTATTCTGTCCAAAAGTTTAAGAGTAGCTAAGAAAAAAAGAAAAAGAAAGCCTATGCTTGGGAGCCATCAGTTTTTAATCTTTCTTGTGAGACTGGTGATGGGACATTCCCAGTCAAGGGCCACAGTTCCACCTGTGCCACAGGTACCTCTCTGGGATGTCTGGGGGTGGCTGACAGACCCCTCTTGGCCACATGATTTGGGGAACACCCAAGCCCTCAGATTTCCCCATGGAGCAGCAGTAAAGCAACAAGGGTTCTTCACCAGTGCCAGTCCCTGGCACCTTCATCACAGGTTCTTTCCAGCTCAGGAGAGGAAAAGTGCACAGACCCCTCCAGAGGTGCTCCTTTCAGCTGTGCAGTAAAGCAGGCAGGAGCAGCTGACCAAATTTTAAGAGAACAGTAACACCACTTCTGCTTATCCGTTTTTAAAAAGTCCCCGAGGGGCACTGCAAAAGCTCGCCCTGCCACCACTTACAACACAAAACCACACGGTCTTTGTTCCTCTTTTTCGGTTTAAGCAATGGAAAAAGAGAGCCACTTGCCCTCCCACCTCCTTCCACTGCAAACCTCTTCTTACAAGCAGATACATTCTTCAGAGAAGTGTCACATTGCCCTTGTACAATGCAGGGGGGGTTCTCACACTAAACCAAGAAACTCTGATGAAGAGAATGAAGAACACCTGCATTCACATTTTCTAGAAAGAAGTAAAACATTTAATAATGAAGGAAGCAGCTACGAGTGAATAATTGCCACAGAGAGTCTTACTAGGGACTTACAGACACAATAGAGAGCAGTATTTAATTCAGACTCTGCTCTGCCTCTCTCCCCTCCCCGGGCCATTACTTGGGTTTGGGGAGGAAGCAGAGATGAAAGGGAAGGTTTTTCTGTAAGATCAATGCTGAGTTTGGACTGGCCAGCATGGCAGATACACCCAAAATGCTGCCAGGTCTTCTAAAGCCACCAAAAATACATCAAACATCACAGAGGAGTCATCTTCCCTCCTTCCTTGCACAGATTAAACATTTGGGTAAACTGCTGGACAGGGAATGAAGAATCACTTCACAAAAGAAACATTTGTGATGGTGATATTTAGTCCCAAGTCCAGTCAAGAAAATCCATTGGAAACACCATTTTATTTCCTCTTATTTGTGCTAGATTCACTGAAAAATGCAGAAAATTCCAAAGCAGGAAAAGATTAACAGCAAGGAATTTTGAATGGGAGAAGGAGGGGAAACACAGCAACTGAACAACTGAACAACTTCACATATCTGGTCACGTTAAAACTTTGCTTACAGGAAAAGAAGAAAATAAAAACCTGAGATTTTTGGAATGGGTGCCAGAGCCTATGTAATAACTTCTAATGATTACTGTTGGGTTTTCATTGCCGAATGAAATATTAATGCTAGAGAAATTATATGAACAAAGGAAAATTAAAGCCTTTTTTTCCTCTTTTAGTGATCATTGGTACCTGTCAAGACTGTTCGGTTATATGTAACTTCTATTCAGGAGCAGGATGGAAAAGCTAATTTGGGCTTCAGGAATATGTTTTATGGTCTTTAAAAGAGAATTCTGCCTATACTGCACAAGTGTTGGTGTCAAGAAGGGAGCAGTTCCCCATCACCTTTAATGAATTGCTGACACACTTTTAGGAATACCCGAATTAAATCCTTTTAAAAACAACCCAAACAAATCCCTACATACTAGGAACTATGCCTCAGGGTAAGAATGAAAGAAAAATCTTCTGGGAGAAATACATCACTCCACAAGCAAAGCTCTGTAACTGTAAAGCTTCAGATAAAATTCACAGTGGGTGTGGGACAGAGGCCTCAGAGCTGCTCCCTACTGCCCACAAGGGCTGCTCAGGCCCACAGCTTGGTGGGATGCTCCTGCCAAAAAATGCAAATCAGCCCACAAACCAGACTGGAAATGAGTGCAAAACATTTAGGATGGATGCAAGCATCCAGTTGTTGCATTTTAAGCAGAGGAAATAATGGAGGATACCCCGATTTTCACTCTGCCTTAAATCTGGTAATTCTCTCAGTTCCTAGGGAGAAGCCTCACTAAAAACAGTCTGCAGCTTTGCAAGGTTTGAAGTGGAGGTGTTATTGATCTGGACAAGGCTGTCTTTGGACTGTGCTCAACCTTTCAATAATGGTACCTTTCAATAATGTCTGGATGCATAATAAAATAAAATATAATTCTTCATCACAGAGTTTTCAAAAAGACAGTTCATCTTCATGTGACTCTTTGTCTATGAAGAGGGTGTAGACCCTTTGTCCCTGGCCACTGAAAACTGCTGCAAAAGGCACATATCTTCAAATGGTATATCAGTGTAATAACAATTTTAAGTTTGCAGCAGTGCTTATCCTAAAGGTGAAGTCAGGAAAGGTTGAAAAATCATATTCCTCCTGCCCCAGTCAAGCAACTACGTAGTCAAAGCAGACTCCCAGGGAAAAAAAATATTAAAACTAATGTATATAATTATGCACTGGAGCATTAGAGTGTACCATTAAAAGTCAAAGAATCCTGAAAAGGAATACACAGTGGAAATGTCACAATGCCAAATAAGACTTAAAGTTAATTGTAATCTAGGTATGGCTTTCTACTATGACTTTAAAAAAGAGGGTAGAGAGAGATTAAAACACTGCATCAAAAATCCCTATTAATTTTATTCTAAGTTTACTGTTATTTCAATAGCTCTATAGCCTTAGAAGGCAGAAAGAAGTTGCCAGTGAAGCTGTAGATCATAGAAGAATTAATATAAGTATCAGCACTGCATGGGAAAGAAGAAAGACTGTTTTTAGGACAAAGCTTTGACCCTTTCAAAAGTTTGTTTAGTAAAAACAGGTATCATTTTCCTAACCACAGCCTCTATGCATGTGTGTCCTACATGAAAGATAATGGATTTGCATAAGAAGCAGGAAGAGTTTACACATACAAAAGGTTTGCTGAATTCATGTCCTATGTTTTCAGCAGATCTCATAAAAAAGGAACAATTACGAATTCAAGAAATGTGAAACAAAGAATTGGAGGCTCTTCTGGTAAATTGCCTCTGGGGCAAGACAGAAACCAACTAGTAAAATCCCAAGTTTTCCAGTTGCTTTAGTGCTGAAGGAACCAGGCTGTTGCTGACTTCTACAGGAGATGTCACAGTGCTGCTCTGTACTAAAGCAGTTAGTATTTGCTTGAATATATGCTTGCAAAACTCAGTTTCCCTTAAAACATTCTCCTTTCAGTGACTTCTAGCATTCATGTCTAATGCATAAAACTATTTTTGCCAGGGCACAGCTAACACTAGATGTCCCCAGCCCCCACTCGTGTGCTGCTTAAAACACAAGAGACACCTTCAGCTCTGTCAGAGGGCAGGGTGCTTTAGAAACTGAGCTGGACCACCTTCCTAGCAAGCATTTTCTTGCCATCTTTTCCACAAACTAAATTTCATAAATAACAACCATTACTACAGAAAGAAACACATCAAAATCCAGAATCCATGGCTGTAAGTTGAAGTAGGCACTAGATGTAAGTGTAATCCAGTAACAGCGGCCTCTGTCAAAAATGGCCATCAGTGGGTGTGCTCACCTAACCAGGCGGCACAGTCAGTATAGCAGAGCAGGAGAGAATTTGATTACTTGCTTGAAAAATGCTTACTTTTGAAAAGTTGTCTATTTCACCTAGAGGAGCAGTCCTCATTTTGCAAAGTCAGAGTGTTTCACCTCTTCCAAACACATTTTTTTTCAGGACTGTTCAAGGCAAAGGCAGAATGAACTTCAGTGGAGCACTAAACAACAGCCTGGCAACACAAACAACCCACAGCGCTCTTCACCAGGAAAACCAGCTTAATTGGAGGGTTCCTGTACAACTACCTGTACTATATTCTGCAGCCATCTAATAGTCACACAGACTACATCTTCCTCTCCCTTTCTCCATTCCCAGTCCCTCCTGTCATGGAACATCACAGATGTATGAGGGCAAAAATAATCTAATGCTCAGCTATCATTTCTTGCATTTTCCATGTTCCTGAGAAGCAGGGATTGTCTGGCAAACTGCCTTGCCAGAATGGTGTGATCAGAGAGTAATAAAGAAGTCAAGTGTGTGTCCACCAAGACATAAAAAAAAAGCCTGATCTTATTTAAGAACTGCACCACAAGCTTCCTTCCATGTTATTTTTAACCTCTTCTGAAACGTATCTCTCCAAATTTCTTTCCCCTTAGCTCTGCCCAGAGGTTAGCATCACTTCTGTATGAATAGAGTTCCATTTGTACAAACCACAATCACACCAAAAATACTACACACATTTTGTGTACTCCTTTATACACAGCCTACATGCTGGAAAAATGTGATCTACAGGTTACCTTAGCAGAGGTCTGAAAAGATTTTTGTGCATCTTTTGCCCTAAAGACCCGTCAATTAACATTCAGACTGCCAAAGACAGAGAAGACCAGTGGAACATCTGTGTTGGCCAGAGGGTAATCTCTGGTCTGGAACCACACACATGCAGCCTGCAAGTCTGCTCCACACAGTCCTGTTACTACACAGTGACATTAAGGGCTCTTTACAAATGTGCTCAAAAGCCCTGCACATTCCGTAAGAAAAATCCTGGTATCTCAGTTCCAAAGTTTTGTTTGGGCCTCGGCCAGAAATCCACAGAGAGGCATTCCTGAACATCCCTTTAGGATCACTGCAAGCCAGTCTCAGGAATTTCTGTTGATGGCTAACATTTTATCTGACGAGAGGGACTTCTCACATCACCTGTGCAGCACAAGGTCCTGGACTCTGGGGCCAAGTGCAGGAACTGGCTCCGAGAGGTTGCTGTCAGATCAGGGTGACAAGTGATGTGCATTTTGAGTGACCTGACCTTCAAAGCTTTGTGAATGACAGTCTCTGACCCCTGTTATCTTGAAGTGATTTACTCAAGTTGTGCACAGAGAGTTGCTTTCTAGATCGTTACCCTTTTTAAGCCTTAAATTTTTAAAAACACAGTATTAATTTAAAATGAACACAACATCCCTAACTCCAATAAAAAGGTGTGCTGTGAAACCACATGTGCTTTTCTCTCCACATCTCAGGTATCCTTTCATATCACTGCTCACAGATATTCTTTTCTCTCTTGAATTTTACGCATGATTTTCAAAGCTATCTTTTTTTTTTTTTCTTTTCTGTCCGCTGTTACTCATCTCTTCAGACCACAACCTGGGATCCAGCAGACCTTCCACATCTACAAAGCTTTTATCCCACTAAAAATAAATTCTCAAGGAAAAATTACCCAAAGAGTTCAGAAAATGTAGAGAGCTTATAGTCACGCTAAACCAATAATTATAACAAAAAATAGCTCTTGCATTGAGTCTATGTGAAATGAAAATCTGTATTTGATATATTGAAGATTTATATAACAATATGTGATATATAATATATTACAGAATAGAATAGTTCCAGTTGGAAAGGACCTCCAGTCCAACTGTTGGACCAATTTAGGCTACTTTAACCAAAAGTTAAAGCATATATTAAGGATATTGTCCAAATGCCTCTTGAAATACGACAGGTTTGGGGCATTGATCACCTCTCTAGGAAGCCTGTTCCAGGGTTTGACAGCTCACTTGGTAAAGAAATAGTTCCTAATATCTAATCTTATAATTATTTGTATAGCAATAATTGCACAAAACATTTATATAATATTCTTATTGTGTATTTTTTGTATAAATCCCTAATATTTTATTGCATCATCTGAAGTTTTCCCATCTTTCCTCATGAGTTAAAGGAAGTTAATGAGTTAATGTAATAGGGTGATAACATCTGTAAACTCTAATGCATGAAAAAGACCCCAAAATGGTGGTTAACAATAGCCTAATAGAAATGCCATCATTACCTACTAGTAACATGAAGTACAGCTTGCAAAAGTAGCATTATTACTCAATTTTTGTTACATGCCTCCCTGGATATCTAATTCTGATAACTGTCCAAGACAAAACACCAGGCTCTGGGACCTTTGATCCAGGCTTTGACACACAAATCACTCTGGAGTTTTTCTCTTTAGGTTTCATTTAAGACAGAGATAACTTGTATATTTTGAACCAATCATCCTGGTTCATAAATCATATACTAGTACCTGAAACACCATTTCACAATAATTTACCTAGTAATTTGAAACCAAGAAGAGTCCACTGAGGTTAAGTGGACTTTGACCAGTTAACCTAACTTAAGAAGTAAAAAAATGACACGTTTATTAACACTGAAGGAATCTGCTAAGCAAAAAGTCACAAACCTGTCCTTACACTTTCCATTCACAGCCACTCAAACTGAAAGCAGCCTTTTCACAAAGGAAAGCACCTGGGTACTGCTGCCTTCTGAGCAGGTCACCAGCACTATCTAAGAGTTAAGCCTATCCACATATTCCCTTTGAAACCTCTTTTATCTATTTCCTCCTTTCAAATAATCGTACTTACTCAAAATTGATTCGTAAATTACATTTTTCTAAAATGCAAAAAATTCTTAGGATAAAATGGCCCAGCATGAGTTTCATATTTCAGCATGACTCTGAGAGAAATAACCCCCATTAATTCTGAGCATATTTCTTAAACTTTACCTGAGCAGAGAAGTCGATTAGCTTTGGAAGCAACAATTTACTTCCTTCCTCACTCTTCAGAAAATCCAGCAAACTTCCTGTTAAAACAGAGACAGATTGTCAGTGCAGCTTATTACAAAAATAAAGGTCACATCAGTTCCCCAAGTTTCTGGATCACAAAATGGATGCAGGGAAGTGTTTTGATGTATTTTCAATTTGACCACAGTAAGACAGTTCCTTTGCATGATTTAACAACAGGAACACCCAAGTCAGCATGTCAGACATTCGAATTTTGCCATTTTCCTGGCTGTAGAAGACTCCCATCAGACCACACCTCAGTTCAATGGTGTTGAGTTTGATAAGCACCCTAGTCCTACAGACCATCAGGAAAGGTGGCTAGGAGAATCACACACATCATTCCTTTCCAAGTCATAAAGAGTAAGTGCCTCAACATTTGTTCATCAAGTTACCAATAACACGGCTTAAAGACAGAACAAAACAAGAAAAAACTACCACCCAAGACAATCTGAGAAGGAAACTGTGTATTTTGTGTAGTAATGCTCTCTAAAGGTTGTCCTTTTCTAGCAGAGCAGCCATCCTTGCAGGACCAGTCCTCACACACCTTATTGCACACACCTTTATCAATTCAAGGCCCACATAAGGCAATTTCTAAGGTTTGTTTTGATTGCCTTGCTATGATACCAGAAACAGAAGTTAGATAGGGAGTCCAAAGGAACCAGAGCTATTCTGGGGGTTATCCTCTGATTCAGAAAAAACAGAAAATGGTGCATTTAAGAAAACAGTAAAAATAGTTTATCTCACAAATGCAGCATTGAATCATAAAGTTAAACCCTTGGCCCATCTTAAGGATAGGTGCTCCTTCCCTTAATATCTGAACATTCAAAAATAACTCTATCATTCCTTTCTTTAAAAAGAAAGGGAACTAGTTTAGGAGAAGCAGAAGAGTTCACTAAAATATTGCTTGCAGATTGTCGTGGTTTAACCCCAGCCATCAATGAAGCCCCACGCAGCCACTCACTCACTCCCCACCAGTGGGATCAGTGAGACAATTGAAAGGTCAAAAGGTAGACAACTCATGGGCTGAGATAAAGACAGTTTAATAGGAATAGGAAAAGCAAAAGCTGCACACACCAACAAAACAAAACAAGGAATTAATTCCCTGCTTCCCACGGGCAGGCAGGTGTTCAACCGTCTCCAGGAGAGCAGGGCCCCAGCACATGTAATGGTTACTTAGGAAAACAAATAGTATCACTCCAAATGTTCCTCCTTTCTCCTTCTTCCCCCACCTTTACATCCACAGCATGACGCCATATAGTCTGGAATATCCCCTTGGGTCAGCTGGGGTCATTTGTCCTGGCTGTGTCTCCTCCCACCCTGCCATGCACCCCCAACCTCCTCACCAGCGGGGGAGCCCAAAAGCAGAAAAGGCCTTGGCTCTGCGTAAGCCCTGCTCAGTGATAGCAAAAACATCTCCGTATTATCATCACTGTGTTCAGCACAAGTCCAAAACAGAGCCTCATACCAGCCACTGGAAAGAAAACGACCTCAGCCCAAATCAGCACTCAGATCCAATGTTTTTCTTACCTTTTGCCATGAATTCTGTTATAATATAAATAGGCTCTTCTTTTGTCACTACAGCATAAAGCCTAACAAGCTTATCATGCTGAAGTGTTTTCATGAGGTTGGCTTCCTCCAGGAAGGCTTGCACAGACATGGTACCAGGCTTCAGAGTCTTCACAGCCACTTTTGTGCTGTTATGATAGTAACCTGCAAGGAGGAAATACGATCAGTGCACTTGAAGTCACTCTGCACCCCACAGTGTCCCCACTAGTGAGAAAGAGTTGGTCAACAGGTAACTCCAGTTAACTATTGAGAGACAGAATATGTGAATGTTAACTATTGAGAGACAGAATATGTGAATTCTAAAAACACTAGAAAAACAGGATTTCCTTAATCTTGTCAAGATAAAGAGGGACAAGAATCTCTTTGAAGGCGGCACAGAAACTGCTGAATCATCCCCACCAGGTACCACGCATGCCTCAGAGAGAGAAAGGTTAAAAGTGCACTGTGATGAAGACTACCAGATCTTCATCACGAGAAGACCCCCAAAGACCACCAGGACACACAGCGCATGCGTGGCACACATGCTAATGATATTAATAATTTCCGAGAAATGATTTGTATAACCACTCCTATCTTGAGGAATGTGATGAATATGCATGAATGTTACCCATAATATTGTGAGTTGGCAGTGCTGATGTGTGTGTGTGTTTGGAGGAGCGATCCCCCACACCCGGCGCGCCGAATAAAGCAAATACCCACTTCTTTGACTTTGTCTCTGAAGTGTCTCTGGGCCTGCTTGGGGCGAATCACTAGCAGGAATTTGTAAAGCAGGTGAGGTTGGATTCCAGGAATAGCTAAGAGCCTGAAAGCAAGTGCCTGATTTAGCACAAATATTGATGCTAGAATTCCTTTTTATTTTGCAACTTATACAGCACTGCAGAGAAAAAGGATCCATTCCCTATTTTTAGAAATCAGTTATCTGAAAAAAAGTAAAGCAAGCAAATGATCTTACTTCATACTAAGTTTCCATTCACAAGTAGCCCATAAAATACTTGGCCAAGACATGTTTCAATGAATGTCCACTTAAACTGCCTCAGAACAACAGAGCCCAAGGACTGACTGCATGATTCTGAAGTATCTTAAATCCTATTATTACCTTTATTTTATGCATGCCAGTCCCATGCTTGCAAATCCTTCCTGTAACCCTTAGTGCTCAAAATGGAGCATTACAGGAAAGTGCAATCAAATGGTTCTCGTGATCAAAAAGAACATGCTGCCAGGACTGCAATCCTGCAGTGTTCAGCACAAGATTTAAAAACATGATAACTTCTTATCACACAGCCCATGCCAGGAGTGAAGGAGACTGTGGCTGTGGTTCATTTCTCTGTTTATTAAACCTTCTAATGCAACATTCTAATTACATAAAAAACAACTAGCAGTAAAGAGAAAAGCACTGAATTATTTTCTGATTTAATGTTTTCCAAAGATCCAATAAATGCTAAAATAGCATTAAAAAATAGAGTAGCAAGCACTGATCCTAAAGTTTATCTTGTGGAGTAATTTAATTTGAGAAACAAAAGAAATAAAAGACAAGAGAGAAAGAGACAGGGATATAAATGCAACTTTTAACCCCCAGTATACCCATTGCAACACTGCAGAAATAACTCTCAGAAGAGGTAAGACTTTCATGACTCAATGAAATAGTCTCATTTCCTTATTCAGCAACAATCTGGATCACCACCATGATGGATACACCTCTCAAGTGGAATACACACTTTTCTTATGCTATTTATCATCTGACAAAAGAAATCAGTGGAAAAGCAAGAACATAATTTCCAAATCTTAAGCGACTGCTCTAACCACTGCATCTTTTTTGAAGAATGACCATCACATGAGAAAAGCCACTATACCAATCACAAAATATTCACCTGCATGATTATTAAATCTATTTTTACAAACATGGTCAGGTCAAAACATAACAAAGACATTTCTCTAAGTTACCTAATAGTAAGAAATTACAACTACAAGTCAAATCTGCTCTTAAACCTCAGGTATATGATTTTTATCTATCCGAAAAACAGATATTTAATATACTTCTCCCTGTTTAAGAAGCGTAAATATTATTTTATCATTTCTACTATTCAATCCCATACCCTAAAACAGAGCATGAGTTACACTCTCAATTAGTTGAATTCTCTACTGAACATACTAATTAATACAATTACTTCTGTGAAGCAGTTATGACCAACACACTTCACATTAACTGTGTAACAGTATTTTACATTCACTAAAGACATCCATCAAACTTGGGTCTTTCTTACAAAAAGTTTGCTTTACTACTCCACCTCTGTGACATGGAGGTTTCCTGCTGTAAAAAAGTCTACCCTAACCCTCTGGTGGTAACATACAAAACAGATAGCTGGTGAGAGCACTAGAGATAACTGATCTTGATTTCTTTCATGTTCATTTATTTCACCAGGTATTGGGAGGGATGGGACAGCAAAATACTGAGGAAAGGTGGCCAGGAACTCTGAGCACGCTCTAGTATTTCTAAAAGCTGCAAGAGAAAATATACTTCCAGAGCACATATTACTTACATTCTAATTCAGAGGTTATTGAACAAGAGAATCTTTTACACCTGAGATGCAAGCAAGATGTGACTCATTAATAAAATACACCATAATGGCTGCATTTGCCTTGTTAACTTCCCTCTTAGCCCTGCTTGAGAATTCTCTGCATGGATTATTAATACCACAGAGCATCATGATTCACATCATATCAGTGCACACTAGGAACAAAAATGCATAAAACATAGACCCTGCTCTTGCAGTGCTGCTCTGGTTCATCACATCACTAAAGTAGCTACCCAGAGGCACTGAACTCCATGGTCTAAAAACCTTTCATGCCCTGGCAGGAAGTCAGTCTTTTTGTGATTTTAGCTACTGTTAAAAACCAAATGTGAAGCAAGCAATAGTATAAAAGTCTGAGGCATGTGAGATGTCTCACACAATGAGTCATGTTCTTCTCTGCATGTTAGAAGAGAATCCTCAAAAAAATTTAGTGTTTCAGGTATTTATTTTGGAACTGATTACTATTATTTTGAAAGAGAAATATCTTGCATAGCCAGGATGTCCCCAGATCCTTGCATGGGCTTAATCAGGCCAAGATGGGATATGAACTTATAGTAGACAATTGAGGGTGAGCTTACAATTTCTGAACAGGACTGAAGATGGACAACTTTGTGAACAAGACTGTAATATGCAGCTTTTTCCTCCCTCTGTTTTTGTAGTAATTCCCTGCAGGGTATACAGGGAACAGCTAGTTTGGGCACTGCTAGACACCACTAGAAGACAAATAATGTCTGGAGCAGTTGGAGGAGGTACTGGGGAAGAGATGGAGGAACAGCAGCTTCTCTGCATCCTATTGCACATCAGCACTTCACTCCTTCACTGACTGCAGCCATCACTCAGCTGCAGAACAGAATAAAGCAGCAGTGCCTTCGTCTCACACTCAGCTCCATACAGCCCATTAAAGGCAGAAAGACCAGGCTGCAGCTTTCTGACCACTTCCATGGTGCAGTGCATGAAGTGTGAACACAACTCTGCCATGCTGTTTCCGTCCATCATGTCAGCACAAATGATGACCAAAATGCACACACAAACACCGGCTTGGTAGCCTAGATCCAGAAAGTCTCTACAAAATGCATAAAATTGCACTTGCATTGAGAGACAAAATTAGGAAATTGATAGCAACTTTTCTCTGTGTAAAAGCAACACTTCAGAGCTGGAGGAGATTCACCTGCCCATTCCATAAGACAGATTCTCTGCACGGGTCATGCAGGAACACAGCCAAGTGCTTGGGGCATATGGAGGCCTGCTTTTTGTTCCTAGGGTTGTCTTAGTCCTCCCATAATATAAGCTAATGTCCTCTAAAATGTTCAAGAGGAAAATATCAACTTTTTGTGGAAGCCCAGAAAGTACTTATGGACATACTAAAAAGAAAAGATTATAAAATATATACTTGCTTATCTTCATGCTGCAGTATCAGCATTATCTCTATATTCCCATATCTCTCAGAATCACAGAAAGGTTCAGGCTGGAAGGGATCTCTGGAAGGCAGCTGTGTCCAACACCACCAGAAGGACCTAGAGCTGGTTGTCCAGGATTGTGTCCAGTTGGCTTTTGATCTTCTCCAAGAATGGAGACTTCACAACCTCCCTGGGCAGCCTGTGCCAGTGCTTGGTCACTCACAGTGTGTTCAGAAGGAGCCTCCTGTGTTTCAGTTTGTGCCCATTCCCTCTGGCCCTGTCACTGGGCACCACTGGGAAGAGCCTGGCTCCATCCACTTTGCATACCTCCTTCAGCTATTTACATACACTGATAAGATCCCCCTGAGCCTTTTCCAGGGTGAACAGTCCCAGCTCTCTCAGCCTTTCCTCAAAAGAGAGCTGCTCCAGTCCCCTCATCATCTTTGTGGCTCTTTGCTGGACTTAATACAGTAGCTCTACATCTTTCTTTACTCAAAAGCATAATTCCTCTAAGTGGGACACTGTTCCCTCTGAAACCACAATTCTAAGCATCCTTTATCAAGAAGAAATTTCTTTAGTAATTAAACCATGGAATAGTATTTCTCTCTAATTCACACCCTGGCTGAAAAACAGTTTTGTTTAGTGAGGAAGCAGTGTAACAACCAGCTCTCAAATCAGAAGAACGTAGCAAACTGGTTATTTCTCAGTAACTCTACGTAACTCCCCAGTCCCTGGGTGATCATTACAACTCACAGTGTTTGCTGACACCCTGCACCACACAGCTGACCTAATATGCTTTTCCAGCTTGAACTTCCCTGGTTCTAAGATTAACCATGCTCCTGATTTGAGAGGATCTGTGCCATGCAAATCATCTTGTTTTACTTCAGAAAGAAAGCAAAGATGAGGAAATGCAGCGATCACCTTCACAGTACATTAGTTTTTCTCACAGTGCAGCAATTCAGACATAGGGGCCAGGCCCAATTTAGGTGTTAAAATAATGACACAAACAAGAGGAAGCATCTTGAAGCAGAAACACAGTTTTAAAGTTTTATTCCTTTCTGTGCATATGTGCGGAAATAGTCACTTCCCAAAATGATCTGCATTTTCTAGCAGATGATTATCTCCTACCAAAAGGCTTTTCATAGTGTTTCACTGTAACTTAAACATTTGTTGCCCTAGTTTATTAGACAGAAATAACTGCACAATGGTTGACACTTGTCTTGACTACTTTCTAAATTGTCATTCATGTATATCATAGCTGGAGGGTTTCTTAAGCCTTTTCTTGTTGTAGGCAGATAAGGCAGATAAAAGGCTGAATTTGGGTGTATTAAATTACAGAGATGTGTTGCTTGCACTTTTTACATGATTCATACCAAAAGATTGCACCTATAACTGAATTAGAGCTTTCTGATTGGCACTGTAGCTGTGTGTGTGTAATTTGCCACTCAAACAGCACCAGTCTGTGCTTTGCTTTTCTACATGAGAGCTTCTCTTCAAAGCAATGACATTCCCATCAGACTGACACACTCTCATGGATTATCAGAGACCCCTTCACAGCTTTGTATCATCCAGCAAACTTTGGGATACACTTTTAAGTTGCTCAGAAATGCTGTGCCTACATAAATCTTATGCCTTAAAATTCATAATCATCATCATCACCATAATCTGATCTATTATTATAACCATAACAAATTTATTCCTATTTAAACATAACATCCCAAAAAGAGATTCAGGGAAAGGCTAAGAGAATGATCTGGCCTGAAAAAACATCTCAATGAAGACTTTGGGAGGAAGATATAGTTTACCTCAAAGAAGATGGTAACTGGCCAAAAACGTGTAAGCGATGAATAGTACACAGAACACGCAATAAGGAAGCCAAAAGAATACTCTGATGTCAGAATAGGCAGCATTTCAAAAGCAAGGTGATTAAACTGTTTTTACAGAACATGACACTGGGCATAGCCCCTTGCCAATAGGAAGTCACCAAGGTGGAGGCAATATTGTTTGTAAGCCAACAAAGCTATTTATTTAGGTTATAATAATTAATGCCCTCATTTTCTTCTGGCTATATATTAACATTTACAACTCGTTAGTCTTATGATGGTTTTATTATTGGGGACTTGCCTGATGATTCAAGGTATGGGATGTTCAATCTCCAGTCTTCTTACTACATAAATCTGCTGCTTTCTGAGCAGCACGTTGGCAGAAAATACCTTGGGTTAAGTCTGTTCTCTTTTTTCACCCAGTATGGCAGTACATTGCAGGAAGCATCTTCTTCACAAATGGAAAATGAAATCTCTATACACAATTCACCAAAAGACATTGTTTCTTTTAATTTCATGTTCTTTAACACTTTCTGATTCGAAACAAAGTTCTGAGAGTCTCATCAATTTTGAGATTCAGGAGCTCCATCTTACTATAACCTCCTATTTCTGCCTCAAAATATAACAAAAAACTCTATTGTCTTTGACCTTCTAAATTACAGTGCTTACTCACAATTTTTTTCCTTTAAATGACACCAAAAGGATTTGTTCCACTTCCTTGTCAGGTACCTACTCCCTTTTACAAACCCCCTCTCCTCACAAGAAGGTCAATTCTGGGCCTGATTTTGCTATTTTACAAGTATATAGGACCAGGTTCACGTCCACTATTTTTTTGAATGACACTTCCTTCAGAGTAAAATACTCATTTCAAAAGAATAAACTTACCCATCCAAACTTCTCCGAACTGACCAGCTCCAAGTTTCTTCACTAATTTAATTGATTCCCGTGGAATTTCCCATGCATCTTTATCCCATGGTTTTTGAGGTTTGGGACTAATACAAGCTTTTTCCAACTTCCTGCATAAGCCATCTGATTGCTCTGGTTTTCAAAGAAAAAACAAAATACAAAATATATTACACTTCTGTGCCTCATGACTTGAGGCAAACATCGTTTAATTGCAGGTGTGCACTAACCAGCCCATAATAATGCTCAAAATAACCAAATGCTATGATGAAAGTGCAGCCTTTCTGGTGCTTTCACAAAATTTTAAGAGCCTTTGATCTGAAATTTGGCATTTAACAAAGAAGTATCACATGCATCTGGATACCATCAGATTATTAAGGGATTTTAGTACAATTTGTACCAAATAAATAAAATATCAGATCTTATTACTGACCCTATGTTGATTAAGATGTACATTGGAGTCAGGTTTGGGACTTGTATTCAGAATTTGTTATTAAATTTTCTTGCAATATGGTTTCAGACAGATGTGCATGCAAGCATAAGTAGGTCAACATTATTTTTTCTCCAGATACTGACCAGCTATAACTTTTATATAAATGTTGAATAATTCTCAGGTTTTCCAGCTGTGCCAAACAGCTAGCACACATATCTAACTATTCAGAAAATGTTCATGGCCAAGTCCTCAGAATGTCTTTGAAAAATCACTATGTGATTTTATGTCCTACATTTTTTTGTCTTTTTTTTCTTCCCAGTTACAAGATTAAAACCCTGTATTTTGGAGCTATCCAGCAGGAGGTTATGCAGTTTTGCAGCTAAAACATAGGTAGACTTGTCCCTTCCTCTCCTCCCCTTTTCTTTTTTAAAATTAATGCATACATTATATGTGGGTGTAATTGTATTTCTTTGAAGTCTATGGAATATTTCTTCTTTTAAAAATAAATTTTTAAACAAATACATTTACAGGAAAAATAAAACGAATTTCACACTCAACACGAGACACAAGATGACATTCACAAGTCTATATGTATTTCTGCTATTTATGAATAAAAATTTACTCTCAAATAAAAAATCAAGTTATTTACAGTGCAGGCCATTCTTACTATAGCTTCGCATCACCCCTACGTTTGATGAATTCTTTTATAAAGCTAGTTTTCATTTCATAGTGGCACGCCACACAGCAACCAGCATTAGGTCTGATTATGATAACAACATTACTTGAGTTCCAATCAGTTTTACTTTATCTTTGATAACATGCATGCCCAAGTTATTTAGGAAAAAAAAAAGATGAAAAGCTTTGAAATAAAAGAAGAAAGCATTTATTTTCCTTCACAGGAAATAAAGACTGCATTCTACTAAGTAATTAATTAACTGATTTAACTTACTTTGATAATGTTTGATCATATCATTGATGTTGGGAAAGGTTATTCTTGGAGAGATGTAAAATCCACCATTGTCTAGACTCCTGATTTTGTAGTGCTTAATAACATCGCCATGCTCTGGATCATAGTCTCTTATGGAGAGAGAATAGCTGCCTGTGGATAAAGAAGGAATGATCATTAACAGATAGCAAAAATCTACAGTGTCCACACATGTACAGTTGAGCCTAAGAAAATTACCATTTTTTCTGCTTTTCTTTTTACTTGCTTATTTCCTCAAAAAGCATTTTGCAATCAACAGGAGGAAGTTAGCCAACAGCTAGCCCTGAACCGGTCACCAAAATGCTTACAGTCACACTTTCTTTTTCACTCTTATTCAACAAACTCACATGTTCCATATTCCAGGCAGCTCCTCCTTCAGTGCCCAGTTCTGTGGAAAGTCCCCCAGCTTGAGTAGCAGTGGCTGGGAGAACAAGACCAGGGCTGTCACCCTACTCAGGCAGAAGCTGAAATTTGGAGATCAGCATTTTGAAAAAGGAACATTCTGGTTGTCATGGGCCAGCTAGCCAATGGACAGTTTGAGATGGCTTGAGGCAGACAGGAGGGAGGGCAGATCTGTTAGTCCTAGGGAGCCTAACACCATCTGGGATTTAAGTTGGGGCGGGAGAGCACCTACCCTTAGCTATATCACTCTTTGTTTCTTCTACTTGTACTTGTACAATTCTTGCCCATTTTCATAAGAAAACACCCAGCCCCCTTATCTCTCATCACACACATACCCAGTGATATTGGGGGGTACTTTGCCTTACACTCAGTAGCCTATGTAGAATTTAGGAGTCTTCCTTTGAGAACATCATTTAGGAGTCTTCATCTGAGAGCACAATGATATGGGCCCATTACAGAGTGATACCTAGTCAAGAATCTGCAGTATTAGGGATAAAAAAGCTACCCTGTGGAGAGGAGAGACATGATCTGCTGAAGGGCTTCATGAGTCTTCCTCTTGAGGATGCAGTGTTACAGCATCCAGCTGGAATACCCATCCAGACTACCATCAGAGCCCAGAGGCTGGGGCAGAAATTCCCATGCTCTTCCCAAAGTCCCAGCTGAAGAGCCTGGAGGCTTCACTAAGCTTTTCAGCAGAAAGTGCTCCGTTTACAGCATAAAATTTTACCAAAAAGCTTTCTGAAAAAAATGACACTAGACCGTAGAAGTGAAAACCCTCATCATGCACTAACTACAATTTTAACCTTGTAGCAATAGATACAGACCCAATAATGAAAGACTGTAGAATGCAGCAGCTACTATTGCAGTAACATGTCTTTCAATAAAGGAACCAGAAATGTTAAGAAAAGATGTTACTTCATTCATTCCTGCTTCTTATCAGTGTAATCACACACACACACACACTTTTTTACCCCCCATATCTCAACTTTGGGTGTTAGCCTGCAACTTTCTTCTCTCTTTTTCTGGTAATTTTCTCATTCTTCTCACTCTTACAGAACTGCAGAAAATTCACACAATAGGACACACTGCGACTACTCCACACCCTGTGCCACCTGATGCCAATTTTTCTGCAGACTGTCTGTTTTTATCTCTATATCAATTCCAAAGTAACTCACCCCAAACCCTACCTTTTAATGTTTCACTTTCTCTGATAAGGAAAGCTCCAGGACCATTTCCAGGAGCCAGCAGTTGTCTTTCAGCATCTTTTCGGGTTATGTCTTTGAAGAACCATCTGAAAAGTATTTCAAAGAATTAGAACCACCTCTTTCCCCACCCACAAACGACACACCACCAGGGTGAAGAAGTTTGCCAATATTTTAGGAGACTGGGAGAACTTACTCTTCTGTTTCCAGGGTGTTTACTTTTGCTACATAGTTGCTGGGAATGAAACCTTCTTTTCTTGTTGTGAGAGATTTTGCTCTCCACCATTCTCCGGATCTGAAAAACAGAAACAGTTGCATTCACAGGAAAGAAAAATGACAAATTGTTACTTAGGTTCTAGTCTGCTGAGAGCTTTGCCCAGGCTGGAGAAAGAAGCACAGTCTTTCCTCTGAACTCAAGCCCCCTGAGAAGCCCTTGGCTCCATTATATCAATGTTTTGTCACTGTTACTGAGGGCACCTGCCAAGTCAGAGAATCATAGAATCAAAAACAGTTTGGGTTAGAAGGGACCTTAAAGATCATCTCTGTCATGGGCAGGGACACCTTCCACTGCAGCAGGCTGCTCAAAGTCCCATCCAACCTGGCATTTGTATCATCACATGCAAGGGAGCTCACTTACCATTCTTACACCCATGGTATGAGCAGGATATCAAAGCATTGTAAAGGGAATTAGATGGGGCCAAAGAAAATCTGCATTATGAGCAACATTGTCATACTTACTCCTCAATAACTTTCAGTTTTTCTCCCTTTTTGAAGGACAAGTCCTCTTCATGAATGCCATCATAGGGATACAAAGCTACTACAATGACTCCATGCTCCTCTGTGTCTACAAAAGGAAAAAGACAAAGGCACGTTCACATCACAGGCTGACATGGGCACAGCATGGGCATAGCTGTGAGATTTCTATAGAAACATACCTTGATTGACAAACCTCTGTCCTGGTAAGAGCTGTGCTTCTGGATTTGCCTACAATAAAATACGTCTTTAATTAAGCAGTTTTAGATCTTTGTGATGATCTTTAATTACAATTACATATTATACAGTTCCTTTGGTATCATCTTATACTTCTTAAATTAAAAGGAAGTGCTCAGATTTTCCCTTACCATTCTTCAAAATATGTATTATTTATATAAATATATATATTATTTATATGACAATATAAAAATATAGTAAGCCCCTCCTACATTTTAAATTGAGCAGCTCAGACGTTGTGAAGATGTGGCACAAGCTGTGGGGAGGAAGTTCACAGCTTTGGGACTTCTGCTGAAGCAACTTTAGCTGGGGCACTTAAGCAGGACAGTTATTGCCATGTAGCTGTCATGATAAAGAACTACAAGCATGGTTATGCCACTAAGACTGTGCAAAAAAAAAAAAAAAAGAGTAATTAAAAAGAAATAATGGTGGTTTGTGATGTGTGCTCATTGACTGAGAGCACACTGAGTTCACTGTGCCAGTTGGTGAGAGAGGAGAGCAGGGAGCTGTTCACTCCCGCAGAGAGCAGGTCCCTGAACAAGGCCAGTCAGGAGACATGGTTCCCTCAGCACAGCAGACAAGGTGAGAGGAAAAAAAGGTACCAGTCACTGCAAATTAGCAAACCCACTTGTTACCCAGCGGGATTGCCCATCCCTGCACCCTTCCTTTGCAACGCTGGGCAGCACACGCTGAACACAAGAGCCTGTTCCCCCTGCAGTAAAGGGCTGCTCCCTCACCGCTGCACCCTCCACTGCCCTCCAAGCCTTACGTACACACCTCATGCAAGGCCCAGTAGTGGCCTTCAGTGAGTAAAAGGAAAGTGGGCTAGGGCTGGTAAAGAATCACCCATGATTACTTCAGCCTTTAAATGGAATAATCAACACCTGGATCCCATACCTATTAAAAATCCAACATCAGTGCTTTTAAAAATCAATCTCAACTACTTCAGGTTTTCTAAACTCATCTAGACATAGTTATATCTACTCAAGCATTACCAAGTTACTTTTTTATGCAGAAAACTATGACAAACATGAAGTAACAAACCACCATTTCAATTTTTTTATTAAACCACCCTTTTAATTTTTATTCCTCTAGGTGCTTATTCATTGAGGGTGAACTGCACAACACTAAAAGCCCAGTTGTGGATCAATGATCATTTGAATTTTTCCATGCATATGCTTTGGATTGAAATTTAAGTTATGCCAGTCATGCTTTGTTCTTGCTACAGGAATTCTCTCCTGAGACTATCTACTTACTGGCCTTTGCTGTTTATTGGACGTTGGATCCCTCACATAAATAGTTCGTTCAGTTTTACGTACTGGTTGATTCTTCAAATCTAGCCCATCTCCATGCAGATTCTCTTTCCTTTTTGATTTTATACATCCCATATTTCCTGTTGAAATAAAAGAGGTATTAAACAAAATCATTGTGCCATAAACCAAGCCCTTTCCCATGAAATCATCTGGGCTCCATAGTAAAAATGTGCTTCCTTTTCACACACAAATAGTTCATGGGAAAAACAGCTGAAGGTTAGGCACACATAGAGATAGTTCTTTTCTGTTGCAAAGAAAAGAAATTACCTCAAAGAAACATCTCAATCCACAGATTAAGTAAATAGTTATTTACCATTTTCACATCTTCAGATTTATTATATTTTCTCCCCAATCTACCCTTCCCTACCAAAACCCCTTGTATCTTTCTGACATTTCTCTGAGCTTTGGAACAGATGTAACAAAAATGCAATTATTGTAGTGGTAACTTTTATCTGTATGTTTAAAAAAAAAAGACTGTTTTGGAAGAGCTAGGAGAAAATTCCTGTCCAAATTATGAGAACTGCAGCTGGAACTAGCAACGCCTGTCTCTCCCTACTTCATTTTGCAGATGCCAGTCTAGCAGGTAGCTCTGTTTGATTCAAATCCCTGTCTCACATGCAGCTGATGACTTGAGCAGTCCCAGCTCCATGGCAGACACACTGCTACTGTGACCTTCAGTAATCAATCTCCTTGTTCACACAGGTGTGGTTACAGCAGCCCAAAATAGCCAATGTGTGTACCAGTGATGGCAAATCACCACACAACTATTTCTTTTTCAACATAATTTAGAAAGCTAATCCTTCTCTCAGGATGTGCATCCATGCTAAATCAGATGAGATACAGCTGTTAGCATCTGCATGACTCGAACCTGACTTCTAATCCCGTGATACAATTACATAGTACTTCAGCAAACATATATACAACATTATCTCTACATTCCTCCCTCCGAGGAGAGTAATTATACTTACTCTTCAAAGAATCCACTATGAATGCTTTTCAACCCTCTCCTTCCTTCCTCTCTCTCCCTCCTTTCAGGTCAGTGCTCTAATGCTAGGTTCACAGTCACATTTTCCCTTGCAGGCATACAGTCTCACTCCCCCCCTGCCCTAATTAATCTTTAAAGCCAGTTCTTTGAAGAACAGTGTAAAACCTAAAATAAGAGCTTGGTGCAAATATGGGCTCAAGTAAACAAACACAGCTGGAGAAGCTAAAGCAGATTGTAACACCCTCATCTCACTTTTACCTTCATCTCTAGGAGAGAAAAGGTTCATCATGGTGAACAGTTAAAGTAGTAGAAGTGTCCACTGGCAGACACAACTGTTTCAATGGGATGGTGCCTGTCATCCCTGCAGGTACAAATATTAACCAGATTGGTCTGGATTCATATTAAGACTCCTACTTTTGTAACAATCCCGATGATACTCACAACCCTAACTGATAATAACAATAAACCAAGGCAACAAGTAGTCCCCCATGGCAAGTCTCAACTTCTCAATATCAGCTTCACCCAGTCTCCCAGCCTACCATTGGGGAAGAATTACATAATGACACATGCACTGTCCTATCCACAGGCTGAGTGTTTTCTCCTAAACATGAGAGGAGGATACATCCTCTCCTACCATTTCTGCAAATTATCTGTCACCTATGGACAACAAGTCTTGGACGCCCATAAGATTTCAGCAGTGATGCAATGAACTGTGATAGTGGTTTAAAGCAGCATTAGAACCATTGCTCCCCTTCTCATCTTCTCTTGAAATAAAAATAAAAGGAATCCTACAGAAAACCAATAGGCACTGACCAGGCAGAGAATAGAGCTTCCTTTTCTCAAGTGTCAACATTTCAGTGTTCCCGCACTTACCTGAAAGCACTGGAGCAGATCCTCAGCCAGGAGCTTCCCTTAGAAGTAAATATCTTTAATGCTTAATTCTAATGCTTTAATTTTCTTAATGCTCAGCTCCACGTGGGTTACATACTAGTTGTTGTGCAATGCTGAGAAGGATTTTTACAATTATTTTATTTATTTATAACTGTATGTAGATGACTCTTGTTCTGTAGTTAATGGTTCATAGGAAATTTCTGTACACTCACAGGCAGACTGGTGTTTGCAAACTCATTCTAGACATCAGGAAGCCCAGTGTTTAATTACATGCTGTATCTGCAAGATCAGGTATTTATCCATTTATGTGCTAACCTTTTTGCTCTTGAATAGTTCTGCTTCCACAGAACAAACAGCTGAAGTGGAGGGCATAAAGTAATGGAGGGCATGAAGTAATTTGATCTAAGTTGTCAGCCAAAAACCCCTTTCCCTATTACTGTAAGAAAGCTGAGCATATCTTCAGAGACTGCAGCACACTCAGTGCCAGTGTAAACTCAGAGGAAAGCATTTCTACCCAGATTTTTTTCTGCAGCTGAAAGCACATGAACATTTGCACGTTAAACCTGCTGTGAGGCGGTGCTGGTAAGCTCAAGGTTGGTATTTGTTCATGACAGTAACAAAAATTGATCAGTAATGCCTGTGTAGAGGTGCTTCCAAATCACACAGAAGTCTACTTGATGTCATGTGAAATGACACAAATACAGTTTGTGAGATGATCCTTGTGATGGCTTCAAACAAGGAGAAGATCCTGAGCCTCATCATGAAGCACTGGTTTTTCTGGATTCTTTTCCTCATAGAGATCAAAGTCCACAGTCCCCACAGGACTTGGCTACTTCTACATGAGAAAAAACCCCAACAATTGGTGCTGAAGCTCATAGCTGGTTCAAGAGGGTTATTGGCCTTTTTACTCCAGTATAGCCCCAAGGATTGAACATTCAGTAGGAACCAGTTGATAACAAGGTTTACCTAAAAGTAAGCCCCACATGGCATCCTCCCAAAGCAGCCCCATTCTTGCACTCCAGTTCTGCTCCACAACATGGATTACAGTTTAGCATGTGGACAACTGCTTCAGGAGTGGTACCCTGGCCTAACTAAAATGCCAGTGCAGGGGGGGAGGTTCATTCATGCATAAATAGAATATTTCACTTTGTGTAAAATGTTTATCTGCATATCACTCTGTTTCCATGTCACAAGGAAGCGTTTTGTGCAGATAAAAAGAAAAAGAGAATACAGTAAGCAAAGAGAAGTACAGACAGCATAGCATCATTACAAATCAAACTCCATAATTCTTTACCAGAGATAAAAATAATTTAGACATCAGAGAAAATGCTGCCAGTCCCTGTTCAGATGTTTCCCATTTCAAGAGTCCTGCAATACAGGACACACTACTTTATATTCATGCTTTTCATTTATTGTCCTGTCCACACCTCTAGACATGAAAGATAAACACTGAATTAAAAGAAATTCTATTTAACATGGCTGCTAATCTTTATAAATAGATAACTAAAAAAGTAACAACTTCTCTTTTAACAAAAAGCATACATTATTTCATGGCTAAAAGGTAAACAGAAGTACATAGGTGAACAGCTGCAGCATGGTGACAAGAATCTAAGTTCAGGCACCCTTCAAAAAGCCACAGGGGTATCCATAAGAGCTACCGCACACAGCCTCTGCAGCAGGTTTTGCCAAGACACTGATTTTGATGTCTACATTTGCCTTGAATTTTCCCTCTGAATTCCATATTTCATCTTGCTACTACAGCACTGGGCCTTAATTCCAAAATGGTTTGGGGGGAGTGGAAGTCAGAAACAAATGCAGAATTATTCCAGGGTTAATAGCTGCTGTCTGTCCCCAAAATAGAATTGCTTTACATGCCTTTTTCTACACTTCCAGCAGAGTAATGTGTCTAAAGTCACAATACTTCCTACTGCAAGCAGTCAAGTTTCGTGTAACCATCACCTGACCATCCACCATCAGCAGAATTTGAGGTTTTCTTTTCTCCCAGTGTTTACCCTTTGCATCATCTACAAAGGTGATCTCATTTTTCATTTTGTTTGTGTTCATAACCATTCTCTTCCTTGTACTTTTGTTACATAAAACATATATGGTGCATATTAGAAATCATTTCCTAAAAAATCCACCTGACATGTCTGGTCTTTTCTTCATCAAACTCGTGTTGTCATGAAAATGATTCTCAAATCTTCACAGATTATACTTTGGCTTTTCCAATTATAAAGTAACTTTTAAAATAATTAGAACTACAACACTGAGTATACAAGCTCTAATTATCAAATAAATACGTATTCTATGAAATAAATACCTGTTGTTCAAAAGGCTAGTAAAAATTTATCTAAACACCAATTTTCTGTATGGCTTAGGCTTTTAACAGATATATATATATACATATTTTAACAGGTACATAAATAAAATAATTTTTTATTCAATTGAGTATTAAGAGTAAACTGTGGCTTCATTTCAGCCACAAATTTCTTATGCATAATATGAAGAAAAAGAAAATTAAGACCCCCAACTTACTCTGAGTCTTGAATGTTGCTTCATATTTAAACTTCTGAACCAAAGAACAGGAAGCAACTGTTTACACCTACATATAAAGACCCAGCTGGTTTCACACCTGGAGCTTTAAAGCAGTTTAGAGAGCAGAGGAGTAAATAGTTTTATTTTTAATACCTCTTTCAAAAATTGAAAATAATACATTTGCCCTCCTCTGTCTTAGATGTTTCATTCTTGTCTTTAATGCCAGTTGGTTTGCTGCTACTTCACAAGTTACAGTCAGAGGTAACACAGTGATGCCTTCATCAGATCTCCTGAACTCCTGTGCATTTCCCTCAAGGTCGAGGCAGAAGTGTCTCGAAAATCAGCGTGATCAACTGAGATTAAAACTGCTAGGGAGGAAGGAGTGTAAGCCCACTCTGCTCAAGGACAAAAACACCTGTTTTCTCAGAAGCTCATCCAACTTTCTACATCACTTCAATCAACTGTTCAAGTTTATCATTCTTTAAAAAAAAAAAAAAAAAAGGAAAAAATCTTATATGAAAGGACTTCATTTACTTTTACCTTCANTTCTCAGAAGCTCATCCAACTTTCTACATCCCTTCAATCAACTGTTCAAATTTATCATTCTTTAAAAAAAAAAAAAAAAAGGGAAAAATCTTATATGTAAGGACTTCATTTACCTTTACCTTCACTGCTTACTTCCACTTTATGTTGATCTGCTTCCACATCATCTGTGCTACCCAAATGTTGTAAGGATCTCCTTTATCTCTGTTATTGGGACAATGAGGAGGACTATTTCTGGGAAATGTGGGTTCATTTTGGACCCATCATCACATGGCAAAGCAACTGCCACGGAACACAGAGCAGGAGTTTAACTAGAGGTGGTAAACTCAGCAATGGGTTATCAGTACTGCTCTACACGTATTTGGGCCAGTGAAGTCTTGCCACTAGATCAGAGTGAGCATAAGAGTGACAAAAATGAATTATCTGTGGTTGGGGTCAGTGCAAAAGCATGAACTGGAGAGCAACTGAAGAGCAATGTTTTTTTGTTTCTTCCCTGACTCAAAAATGATTTGATTTAAGCTTGTCTAGCCATATTCTTATACCTGCAATTCACCATATATACCTAGAGCTATATATGTATTTAATAATATATAATATTATTTATAGATACACATTTCAATTTTATTGTAAGTCCTAACTGTCTGGTAACTTTAATCAAACTAGACTCATGCAAATACAGAAATCTGGGGTCAGCTTTCATTTTGAGCTTGTTTCACTTCCTACATCTTGTTTTTGCACTGGCAGCTAAGTAGGGGACCTTAAACAGTTTCTTCTTCCCTTGCCTTTCTGCTAAAATGGTTGTATATGTCTCAGTCAATCCTGCCTCGTGTATTTTAATACCTTTTTAAATTTAGTTTATTTTTGTAGGTCTGGATCACCTCATCTCTGTGTCTCCCAATGGAATTTATCCCTTATATGATACAGATACACATGGGCATACACACATGGGCACAAATCACCATGTGCTTCCTGCAATGCATATAAAAAGGAGCATGGATAACCCAAATCTACTCCATGTTTAGCTATGACAGCCTTGCCCTGTGTAGACTCCTACTGCTCTTGAAATGTGAGAAGCTGTAGTCCAGCTGCCAGCATTTAAAAGAAAAGGGAAAACTAATGCAGGAATTCTTCAAACTGCTTCAATCTTCTTTGGGGAAAAGGTGAGACAAAGCTAAAATAATATTTTGACATACATATCTATATAAACAGGTGAAGAAGAAGAGAAACAACTTAATACCCAGTGTAACCAACATTACTGTGGTGAAAAAGGATGCAACAAGCATGTTACTGTAAAATTTTCCTCAAACTTGGTCTCACTTAAGTTAGACCCTCAAATTTTCCAAGGGTACATGTCTATCAGAGCAAGACAGCATAGCTCTCTAGTTTATCAACCATGATTAGAGCAAAGGACTACATACTACTCTGAGAAAGCAGACCTGTTCTGAGCAGCACAGTCTCATGACACCAGCTCAGAAGCGAGCTTGCCATGCTCCATTTTTAGAGAGGTTAATGGCTGACAGTGGGGAAGAACAAAATATTATTGCTGAAAGGTTTCAGAACCTCATTCTGCTTGGCTTAGTAGCTGTCTTGTAATTCCCAGTCTTAAAAATATTTTGGGGACAATAATGGCATTTAGTCCTTCACCTTCTTGGGAGATTAGGAAGAAGTCACATCTTTTTCAGCCTCTTTCCTAGGCTTTAAAGACCAAAACCTCTCAGTTTTTTCCACTCCCACTGGTTATCCTAGCATCCCTTCTCCATGTGTTTCACTTTGAACTCATCCCTCTTAAGTACAGGAGGCTGGAGCTGCCCAGGTGTTCCAAGATGATTTTCAGCATTGCCTTGAAGCAAATAGTATTACTTTTTCTTCCATCTACAGAATTCCATCATTCAATAAATTCCAGAAATTAATTTAATTCTCACTTTCATTACACTAGCCTTTTATAATCATCCAGCCATCCAATCAGACAACCAGGTTTGTCTCATTTTTCATAATGACAAACTGTTGTCACAGCAGACTTTCGTATCTCTAGTGGCATTATCTTACACGCTGATAATTAAAATTGTCCTTATTATTCTCCCAGACTATTCATTGTGCACAATATTCTCAGCCACCTGTGTGTTTCTGATGCCTCTTAATATCACAAGGGGACTCGTATTTTTTCATTGCAAATGAAAGTATTTTTTATAAGTCTCACAGTAATGCTAAAGCAACACCAGGCAACAGAGACTGGTCCTGCCAAGAGGCTGGTAGTGGTTCCTGTCTGCTGCACTTCCCCCTGTTCAGCTTCTTTCACAATTCCTTCCTTAACAATTGAGACCAAGACAAATTCTACTTTGTCCATGTTATCTAAGATTATTTTTTCTGCTTTCCTATATCAGTTACAGAAAGTATCACCTACTGCCTTCATCCTCCCAAGCATCTGCATTCCTACTACACTTATAAATTCATCATGTGTCTACCTCCTCTGCAATGCTCAGTTTTAAGCCCTGCTGCAGTATTTCTGCCTCTCCTCTTCAGAGCCCTGATTCCCAACATTAATGCCCAAATATCTCAGTCCAACTAAACCAGTCTGGGTAGGCAGACACCTTTCTTGAATCCTTTACCAAGCTGACTACTGTTATTGAAATTCTCACCACCCATTCCTCTACGCTTTGGCGTCCTGTTTTCCTTTCCCATATTTGCCTGCATATTGAAATGAGGGGTTAGGACTCTGCAATATTCATAACTCAAGTCCACTTCCTTAAAATAAAAATTCAAGTTACAACAGGGCCAAAAGTTGTGCTGCCATACAACTATAATGGAAGTGGACTGTGTATTAGAATCAATAGAAGGGTTTGGGTTGGAAGGGACCTTCAAGATCATCCAGTTCCAAGCCCCCTGCTGTGAGCAAGGACACCTTTCACTAGACCAGGTCACCCAGAGCCCCATCCAACTGGGACTTGAACATTTCCAGGGATGGGGCAGCCACAGCTTCTCTGGGCAGCCTGTGCCAGGGCCTCACCACCCTCACAGTAAAGAATTTCTTCCTAATGTCTAATCTAAACCTGCCCTCTCTCATTTTAAAGCCATTCCCCCATGTCCTATTACTCCATGCCCTTATAAAAAGTCCCTCTCCAGCTCTCTTATAGGCCACCAAGGCTGTTCCCTGGAGCCTTCTCTTCCCCAGGCTGAATAACCCCACATCTCTCAGCCTGTCTCCACAGGACAGGAGAGGTCACACAGCAAAAATCCCCCAAGAGTTGACACAAGAACCAAAAACTTTTGGTGAGAGAAAATATCTGGAGTTGCCCTACTGATGTTGTATTGATGTGGGAGAGGCAGACTCATTCTGAGCAGGACAATCATATCACACAACAGAAGAGCTTTTTTCCTATACTCCCCCATTTTAATTTTTTTTTAATTTTT
>VZTX01009953.1:68254-80065 GCA_013400915.1 Pardalotus punctatus
TTTTTTTTTTTTTTTTTTTACTTATTAGACCAGGCTTTTTAGCAATGCTTTAACCAACATTAATTACCACATTGCTATACTAACTGGCAAATAAGCGACTTAAGTTATCACATCTCAAACTTCCAATAGGAACAAGTGCTTTGGTAAAACTAATTGTATTAAAGTAAACATTTTTTTATATCCAAATGACACTTTCCAACCTTTGCCTGTCTTGCCTTTAAGTGCATGAAGATTGTAATTTTGCTAACATTGAATAATAGACTTTATATATTATATATATTATACATTATATATTATGAAAATGTTCCAGATTAATGTAGCCAGTATTTTTGGCATTAATTTTAAACCAAGTCTTACATTAAAATAACATCTGTTTTCTGACCTTATAATACTTGCTTCATTTTATTACAATCATTTGCCTCAACTGCAACCTCCAGAATTTTGAATCAATATCAACAATGAATTAATTCACTTTGCCAGCCCTCAGGCAACCACATCTTCCATTTCCTCAACTGTTTTCCACTGTACTATATCTTTTGAAGATAGGGGAAAAGGTCAAATAACATCTTAATTTGACATAACAGAATAAATACTTCTATCAAATTCTTCAAAAGGCTCATATGACATGGAACAGAAGAACTGTGCCAACATGTTAACCAACTTAAAGTGAATGTTCCCAAAATACTTTAAGGACTTAAAAGTGTAATGCAAACTATAAGTAAAAATGTCATTTTCTTGACTGGTAAAAACCCTCAGTAATGACAAACAGCAGCTTCATATAACCAAATCTCCATTTCCAAATGAAAATTTAGCCAAACCACTACACTGAAAAGGATCAACATTCTTCCTAACTATTAGGAAGTGGCCCAGTCCAGCTAGCAAACCCCAAGGACTACATCTACTTTCCAAGTTGAGTGTATCTATGATTCACATACAATTATTTTCAGCTTTAAATTGATGATTTTGGCCAATAATGGCAGTGTACTAAATTTTCAGTAGTTTATATTTGCCCTGCATTTTATGTAAGTCCATGTCTCTGCTCCTTTTTCAGTAGTTAGAGAAATAACCGTGGCATAGGAAAATGAGAAATTACCCATAAAAACAAGGTATTGGAGTGAGATCCAGGAGTAGCCCAAAGGTCTTCACCCTCATAACAAGTGACATGATGGAAGGATAGGACAGCTTCACACAGTTTCTTTGGAGAACATAGATCTGGGAACCATCCTTCCCCACTCCCACAGTTCTTACCCAGGTATTCACCTTCCCCTTCTCCTTCACTGACAAGCACTTTGCCTCCCAAGACAAGGTGTGTTGACAGGTGTGCAACCAGAGCTTCTACGCCAGTCCAAGAGGCCTGGTTCATGCCCACAGTGGCTTTACTCGGGTGCTGATTTCAATATGCTGATGGATGTATTTGTAAGCAAAGGCACAGCCACACAAATCATCTGAGTAACAAGGGGCCCTGCATGAGCTGCTGTGCAGTGCCCCACGCCTGCATTTACAATGTGACATCTGAAAGAGAAATGAGACCTCTCTGTTTCCACTGAGCCTCAGGGGACAATAAGGGACAAAGTGAGCAACTTGCTAACCTATGATGAGTTTGGGGAACGATCACCAGGCTGCACCTGAATGAGCTCTTCAGCTGAAATGTGTTACTCTGTCTGCCTTCTCCAGAAGGTGCAAAGGAAGGTGTATTTGCAGGTAGCAGCTGATACTTGAAACCTTTGTCTCCTTCAAGTAATGCAGCCTAATGCTCAACTTCCACATGCCCGGACAAAGGTATTGACAGGATATCTGCTGAAGCGAATCATTAATAGCTACTATGACCAAGGGGAGAGGATAGTGATTTATGAACGTGGCCTTCAAATAGTTAAGGATGTAGTAGGCAATAAAGAATATTTTGCAGATGTGATCTCTTGCTTTGAAGTGTGCCTGTAATTCAGACCAATTGCTATATTGTAAACAGAATGCAAAGATCATGAAGATCACAAAATTATCACAGCATAAAATCATAGAATTGTTAAGGCTGGAAAAGACCACTAAGATCATCAAGCTCAAATTATGTCTCCAACTGCCACATTTAGACAGGTATTTTTCCTGCTCCAGGGATGGAGATTCTACCCTGGGCAGCCTGTTCTAACACCTGACCACACTTTCAGTGAAGAAGTCTTTCCTGACATCCAATCTAAACCTCCCCTGGCACAACTGGAAGCAGTTTCCCCTCTTGTCCTGTTACTTGTTGCTTGGAAGAAGAGATCAACCCCTACCTGGATACAACCTCCTTTCAGGGAGTGGTAGAGAGTGGTAAGGTCTCCTCTGAGACTTCTTTTCTTCAGACTAAACAGCCACTCAGCCACTCGTCATGAGACTTGTGCTCCAGACCAGCTCTGCTGCCTTTCTCTGGACATGCTCCAGCATCTCAATGTGCTTCTTGTAATGAGGGGCCTGAAACTGAACACAGCACCCAAGGTGTGGCCTCACCAGTGTTGGGTACAGAGGGACAATCACCACCCTGGCCCTGCTGGCCACACTATTTTTGATATAGGCCAGGATGCCATTGGCCTTCTTGGCTACCTGGGCACAGCTGGCTCATGTTCAGCCATTGTTGACCAGCACCCCCAGGTCCTTTTCTGACAGGCCCCTTTCCAGTCTCTCTGCCCCCAGCCTGTAGTGCTCTGTGGGGTTGCTGTGACCCAAGGGCAGTGCTCAGTATTTGGTCTTGAACCTCATACAACTGTCCTCAAGCTATCAATCCAGCCTGTCCAGATCCCTCAACATGCCAATAAAAACATGATGGATGACAGCAAATCCACACCCAGCAAGCCCTGGTGAGGGTTTCAGGGTGGTCTCATAGAAAGTGTGCCACTTCTCCTTTGGGTTTATCTCGTTTTCAGTGTAAAAGAGAGAAATGGGGCACAGAACATTAGTGCATATCAGCTTTTGTTCTTTCAAAATCAGGTAACTATATCCCCAGGGAATAAATAAATTTTTATAAACCTTACCTGGTTTTATGCATTCTACAATCCACTTTCAACATGGATTGAGACAGTTACAGCTAAATCAGGGCAGAATTATTTCTGTGCCAATGGATCCTAACTGTAATAGCTTTGTCATTGTGTAACTCGTACTATTTTGCCTCATGCTGCATTTGCCACTCTGCTTCATTGGTCAGAAAGCTTCTTTATCTGCTGTCAACTCCACGTTTGGATGCTGATATGTACTCATGACTAAACTTGCAACTAAAACAGCATTTTTGTTACAACAGCACCAAATTACATGGAGCACATCTAAAGCACTGAATTTCACAGAAAAGAAACAGACTGGATTTTTCACTATCTCCAACCACCAGCATACATCTAAATTGTAAAAAAAAGTTACTTCTCCAGCAGATTGTGTTATTTTTCATTAGCTGTACAGCACTGGATATACACAGAACTCTCCTGAAACACAGCACATTGTACTGGCGTATGTCATAGAGATTCAAGAATGAATTCTATGCTTAGATAAAAATTTGGGGTTAAATCATTCATATTGATGTGAGCTAACACTCAGAGTCCAGTTCCTCCTGGAAGTTTGCAAACATCGGACAAGTTTTCTTAAGTTGCAAGAGGAAATTGCAAGAGTCTGCCAAAAAAAAAAAAAAAAAATCAGTGTCAAACCCAGTGCCATTAAATTACACTGGCAGAAATGAAATTTTGTGCTGTTTAATCTTTACAGGGAAACTAGACCAGCATTCAGCACTAACTCATAAGTCTATCACATCTATCCTGAGGGGCTGCAAAATTTCACCAGTGTGGGTCTGAAAGCCTGTCATGTAAAGAGAGAAGCATGGCTAAAGTCTTGTGAAACTACATGCTCAAGCTGGGGTGGCAGTAAGACTGTAAAAGGAAATACCTCACTGAAGGAAATATGTCACCAAATGAACATGAATAAGAATTCACATCCAAGTTTCTAAGCATGTTTTTCACATTTGTTGCACACATGAGCATGAGTAAGAAGTTTCTCTAAAGTTAAGAAAAATTACAAATATTTTACATGCTTTCCATTTTTGTAGAGGAGTGAGAGTGAGAACCTGGAAGCTCCCTTTTAAGGTAAGGTTGTGAATACCTGGTGTGACAGTTCACTTGACTGTTCCTGCTTCAAAGGTTCTAAGGAAGAACCGGAGACCTCTGATTTTAAACGCTGGTATGTCTTTGCAGATGATCTTTCTCAAGGGCAGGAATGAACAGTTTCCCACACTACCAGGACATATCAGCAGTTATGCAAGTATATTAACTTGATTGAAGTCCTTTTACAGTTGAGAGAAATTATTCTATACTAAACAGAAGATCTGATTGGGGACTGATTTGAAGATGCATGTTGCATTTGCTCAATATGCTAATTTATTTCATTTTCAAAAACTGATTAATACTTTGACTTCTGCTACTATTTTAACTTTGCCTTGACATTTCTTGTTTTCTCACTCTAAAAACAACCAACATTTTTGTATTCACAATATATCATTACTGAATTGTGCAACACTTAGTATTTTTTGTTGTTTCTAGTCCTGTTTAATGGTCAGTTGATAGCAGATGAAGACCTCGCAGTTACAACCAAAGCAAGTTTCACTGAACCAAACTCTGATCCTGTTACTGACAGCACACAGGAGTGTGTGTCTCAGGACAGCTTGCAGGAGTTTGACAGAATTCAGAAGACTCACAGCAGGACTTTCTGCACAAAGGGCAGGACACAGACCTTAAAAAGTAGGCCAGCACTCATGATAATTTTAGCACATTTAGACTCACTGTAAACTGGGGGTCCATGACAATAATTATTTTCACATTCATACTGCAGACTGCAAGGATTTTAAAGCACTATTATTACAACCATACTGGCTGCTGATTAAAGTTTATAACCTTTGTGACTTTATGTATCAATTATACAGCTCACAGGCAGGACATACTTGGAAAAACTGCCTTAGACTGTGCGCAAGCCCCACTGTTTAAATGTGACTTCAGCACTTGCGGCCCATGCAGCTAACTGTCAAAAGCGAGAACTAAAACCAGATCAGTGTTCACAATGGTTATCCAAGTTTGTTTCAGGAGAACAGTAATGAGTCCACAACTTGCATTTGAATTCAACAGTATTAAGTGCTGTGTACAGAAGATGCTTTAAAAAAACAGTAAGACTGCTTCATTGCTTGGCCATGCATGGGAAGTTCTTGGAACAACACAAACCATACGAGAAAAGGTGTAGGAGAGGAGGCCAAAATCCCTAAGAAATCAGAATTGGGGTTGAGACCGAGAAACAAATGAAGCAGGCAGACTGCAGAAACAAAGAGACAAAAACAATCAAATAAGAATGCAAAGGATAATAACTAATTGGGTAGAGATAGTTATAGTCCCTAGAAAAGCATATGTTCTCAATCAGTATGACAAGATATAGAACATGTAAAAAAACACATGTATTCTGTGCTCAAAGGAGAAATTACTTTCCAGTGTCATACCAAACAAACCACCTGCTTTTATTGCAGGAGTAGGGAAAAGGACCTTTCACTCATCTAAACCTAGTCCAAATCCATGCTCTGCTTCCCTGAATGAGAGGTGTTTACAAAGAGGATCAACACTGACTCAAAAACCTTTTACATGCACCACTACCCAGCACACAAAAAGCGGCATGCAACAGAAGTGAAACTTGACCAGAGAAGGTCAAAGCAGCATCACAGAAAGGCAGACAAAGGGGCAACGGACAATCCACACTGACTATTTTCAAGACAGAAATCTGTTTGAAGCCAGTTTGAGGTCACAATTTTAAATCAGATGTGTCAAACAGCAGTTAGCTGTCTCCAAAGATCAATTAGACCTACACATAAACTGTACTCTACACAGAAGGGTCTTGCTGACCACCTACAGAAGTACAGCATTGCCCTTAAACAAGGCACAGCCTTAAAATACTTTGAAGACCATGTCAGTACTGCCAGGTTGGTACTCCACTGGACTTCATATCTCTTCAAGAGGCTAGGGGAACATATTTCTGGATGAGTATTCCCTGATAAGATAGCACAAGTAGTTTACAAATGATACTTGGATTATGAAAGGTGCCAAGGCTTACTCTTCTGGAAGGGTAAAAGAAAATTTGCTGCAGACATCTAAATCAAGAGATGAAATAAACATTTTATACCACTGAGAGCCCAGAAGATGAAGCTGGAGAGAATGAAACAGCAGAATGATGTTGGGAAAAAAAAAGAATGATGGGAGAAGAAAAAAAGGAGATCATGGTAGGGAGTACTCCTACAGCAGGGTAAAGACTGAAACATGGATTTTTCCAGGAAACTGGGGAGAAAAAGCCCCAAACAGACAGCACTTTATTACTAATGAAGACATTTGAAACAGTGTGGGTCAAAGACTCCTTTGGAAACACTGGTAAGCATTATGGCAGAGGGAGCGGAACTGCTCCCAAGGAAATTTAGCAGGAGACTTTGAGAAGAGGCAAGCTTTCCTGGTCAGGCATACTGGGAGCACTGCTGTCTACTGTCTACCTAGCAGAAACCATCAATCAGGCCACCTACATCCCAAGAGAAATGGGCTTAGAATTCACCTCAGTATGACTTGGTGCTTCTCCAGTGGTGCCAGGACAGTTGCTGCAATCGCTCTCCAAGCCAATGCAAATACAGCTGGACAGAAAAAGGAAGACAAAGTGCCACACCAGCAATACAGCAGCAGAGTTGCTTAGAAGGCAAGTTTTCCTCATGGGCTGCAATGCTTCCCTCCAGCCTTTGCACAGTTTAGCACATCTTTTGCAATGGTAAGTCTGTAGTTACAAAAATGTATTTTGAATCCCATTTGCACATTCTGCTATGCCACAACAGCACATTCAAATGACTCTTGCAATGTATTTTGAACAAGTTGAACACAGAACATCCAATATAGGATTTCCTCTTTCTCCTGCCCATCCCCTTCCTGTTTGTTTACCAAAAACTTTCACTTCCTCAGTGACACTGACACCAGCACTGGCAATCACTTAACCCTGGTTCTCCAGTTCTTGACCACTCACACCTGGATCACAGCTCTCCAGGAAATTTAGTAGTTACTGAAGGGTTTTAACAATCCATCAAAACACATGGTGAGGCTAGGGCTGCCCTGGAGAAAATCAGCTTCTGCCCACTGGATCAAATGAATATAAACCTCATGATTCTGGCAAGGGATACTTGAGCAGGCAATTTCAATAGATGTGCTACTATTCAGACCTCTCCCTACTCAGTTGATACTACCAGAAAATATTTTCTTTGTCTGAATACAGTAGCACATAGTCATAGGTCAGACCTACTGATTTATAAATGTGTTGTTATTATTACATAGGAATTCATTCAAACATATTCTTCAACTCTTGGTATTAATTTTGTTCTAAGCCCCTAGTACAGTCATACATGGAAAGAGAAAACCTGCTTTGCAGACAAATATACTTCTGCACTAATTCCTGTGATACACTATTGCTTCAGTTTAAACCTAAGATAACACCTGAATAAAATTTCATTAAAAAAAAAATAAATAAACAGGTTCGTATACACTTATCTGTACAAAATAATGAAGAAAACATGAAAAAAAAGCAATATATTGTAGATACCACATCAGAAAGCCCACTTAACAGATTATGCTTTTTTTGGACAAACTTCCTGAAACGGCTTTTGTTAAACCAACAAAGAAGTTAAAATCATATCCCAGAGGTAATCCATTCCCTTCAACATTTTATCATTTCCATACTTAGAACAGCCCTCTAAAATAGAGACAACTGCAAAAAGTGCCACTCCAGAAGAGTAGCTGCATCCCATACTTCAACACCTTTGGTGAACTATCACGTGTTCCAATTAAGATTGTGCTATTTCCTATCACAGCTGGCCTTTGCAAATTCAAGTAAGAAATTCTACAATACATCAACCACAGGAAGAAGTAGCCTCCTGCAACATGCAGCAGAGACCATAGAGGAAGAAGGACACTTTGTTCGGACTGTTTATTATTTTAGAGTCCTTTGAACTGAAGACGTAAGACCGTGTGCTGAGCAAACACAGGAACTAATTGTAGATACTTAAGATGCCAGCAGTTTGAAAAAGACAGGCAATGCTGACCTAAGGCAGAGCAAATGCTGGCCTGAGCAGTACTAGTCTACCCTTTTAACCCCCAGAAAAATGAGATCTACCCATTACCCCCTCCACCTTTGCCTAGTGCCCTCCTTCTTTCTCCCCAGCAAAGTGGTATTGTCAAAATACCATCTCTCTTCTGATGTTTGTCTGACAAAAGTAACTGATCTATTTACCTCTACAAGTAGTTATTTTGGGCACAAAACAAATACAAGTATCTCATAAATACATGGAGAAAATGTTTCCAGCACAAGATGAGTTCTGCCTTCGCATTTTGTTCCATGAACCCACATTTTTCAGGGAAGATGCTGAACTCAAACGTGAATAATTCAGTCTCGGAAATTACAGCATTTAATGACAATGTCAACAGGAAATGTATCTGAATCAGGCAAAAATAAATATGAAAGCATAGACTTTTCCATCCTTCCCTGAAGGACAATGAAGTTTAAACTAGGAACAGTTACAATAAGGACAGTTACATTGCATTTGTCTTTTATTAGTAAAGGCTGATTTCTTTTGAGAACAAACCATTACTGTTTACCGGGTGACAGACTACTTCTCCCTGTGTGCGTCACTAAAGACTGTTTTCATACAAATACAATTTTATTTTTTTTATCTATGGTTTCCTGTGGCAGGGTTTAACAAGTCTGGAAACCTTTCTTATTACACCATCTCTAGCTCTCCTACACTTTTATTAAAGAAGGGACAGAGATAAATGGGACAAATAGGAAGTAGGAATATGATCAACAGGAGAAAAATCCTAATTTTCCGCTGGGCAACTGGTTTTTCTATAGAATGAAACTCTTTTGCTTAGAGATAGAAACCCAACAAGGCAAAATTCTAATAAATACTACTTAACGGGGTCATATGGTTTGATGTAATTATTTACACACTCAGCTCCATAACTTCAAAAGGAAATATCACTCTCTGCATATAAAGCTCACACAACTCCGTCAGGATCCCTGGCCCACCGATTCTCCTCTCATCCCTTGCATTAACACATGACAGCTCACATCCTTCTGGGATCTCTGTGGCTGCAGACATCCACCTCTGTGTACAGCCATGCTACTACAGCAGAGTGCTAGGAGTCTTAGTCTATACCTAACGCCCACCCCAAATTAGTCAGTTTAGTTAGTTATTCCCCACTCCCCATGTTCTTGTCTTCTGTGTTCACTTGCTTTTGCAAAGGGCTCCCTGAACCCCAAGAGTAAAAATGGCTTTACAACTCCCTGGACAGAAGAAATAAAGTCGCTCAGTCACTCAGGATATACACATATGGAAAGGAGGAAAGATTGCATTCCCCTTCCCAGATCACCTACCCCTCTGACTAAAATAAAAACTGTCTCATGATCAACACGTGTTCATCCTGAAACCTCAGAGATTCCCATTAAGATTCAAAATACCACACAGAGGATAGGTAGGAAAACATCTCCTTTTTGTGACAGAAATGGAATCACATCTGGGATTAAATATGGCAGCTCTTAAACTTTCTGAAATCACTACAGAGACATCAATGTTGTTCCCTGGTGCGTCCCACAAGAAGGGCCAGATGTAGCATGTCTGGCTTGGTGAGACACCCTACTGAAGAACAGGTACTAAACTGAGCCAGGAGGACCTTGGACTTGTTTTCAGTGCTGGTTACAGGAATTGTTTCCTGAAAAACTTGCTGTTCTGGGATGCCATTTATCTTACAGGAGTCAAAAAGGCCGTAGGAAGAGAAGTCATTTCAATTACATAGATAAATTAGGGGGGAAAAGTACTATGAAATAGTTCCTTATATATTCATAAATACTGATCGATTCATAAATACCTGCAAGGAATAGCTTTACATTTAAGGAAACTCTCTTGAAAGGGTAGCACTAAACCCCACAGTATTAAACAACTTAGAGGCAACAGAGTTTAACTTTGTGTTGGAAAGTTTCACAATTGATTGCCTTGTCAGAAAGAGTTGTTGCACAACTCCACTGGTCAAGGGAATAAGAAGAAAGGCCTAAACCTTACTATGTCTTCTGTATATTTCTGTAGGAAAAACCCCTTATTTACTCAAAAATCAAGAAAAGCAGAATAACTTCAAGTCAGCCAGCTATTGTACAAAGATGATCGTTCTATGTCATCATGGTTAAAAAAATACATCTCAAAAGCACACAATTAAAATATATTTTTATGTTATTAAATCAAGGATTCTTTCCTAACTAGGCTGTAGCTCACGAAGTTTAAACAGATAAAGAAGAAAGCCTTAAATCTCAGAATAGATCCATAGAATGAGACACCTTTTGATCTCAGAGTTCATTAATTTCAATCCTTGTCCAAGATTTCATAACATCCTATTAACAGTATCAAACTGATTTCTAGCCTGTTGCTACTTTTACAGAGAAAACTATTTGATTTTTTTTTCTCATCCACACTTTCAGTGCTGTTGATAGTGCATATTAAAAAGATAACACCTATTCTGTCCTCAATATTGGGTTGGAAACAATCCACACAAACACAATTTTACTATCTTTTTGGTAAAACTGAGCTACATTTTCCCAATGTAGCTTTGCAATTTCTCAACACCAATCTTCTGCTTTTTGTTTTAACCTCTACAGTGATATTATGATGAGTGCAGACTTATCTACGTGGCACTTGTAATTTACAGATACTTTAACCAACATTACTATTTCTGATTTGCAAAAGTCTTACAGGTTATTGATGGGATCAAGGTCCTAAAACACATTAAGATTGGTCAGAGAGTTTCTTCAAAGGAGGGAACAAAAGGCAGGAGACAGGACATTGATTAGGAGTTCCAGATGAAACCAGCTTTGTGCTCCCTATGTATATCCACAGCAATATGATCTGGCTAAACAAGTTTTAAGTGTTTTTCCCTTTGGTCTTTAGTACCAACAGAGGGGAGCAAGTCAGCAAGATGAGTTTTTGCTAACCTACTCACTGCAAACACTTGAAAGATGCAATTTCAACAGAAATTCTTAACTGCTTTACTAAAGGTACAGCATCAGTTCCTAAACTAAAATTATGAGGAGAAAACCCTTCCATATCATTCCTTAGTCATACAGTACTGCTACAATAGTCTGCAAGAAACACTGTGCACCAAACGCCACAATACCATTTTCTCATCTTCGTTTTGATTCCAAGCACATTTGAACATACAGTTAAGAGGAAGAAGCTTTAACTTGAAAAACGCACCAGAAATTACTCTCCTAGAAAAAAGCAGTGTAGGAAGGGATACCCAGGGACCACATCACCTCCCATCAGTCAAGGCTATCGGTTTGGCTTGAAACGCCGACTTGCAGACTTTAACGAGCTAATTTCACACGCTCCCCGGCACAAAACAGCCAGAAGGCACCCGAGCCCTCCGGATCACAGCAGAAGACAGGCAAAGGGGTATGAGATATATCATGCTTTTGAGAATGACAATTTTATCCCAAATGCGGTTATTTCCCTTAACACCCCCATCCAGTCCTACCGGGAAGGTCGGGCGGCAGCGGCACCTCTTCGCGGGGGCAGAAGCGAGGGAAAGNCGGTTACTTCCTGCTGCCGGGGAGCATTTGCATGCGGGGGACTGCGGGGCCAGGGGGAGAGCGGGACGTGGCCCCGGCCCCGGCCCGGCGGCTCCCGGCGGGCGCAGCTCCTCTGGCTGGGGAAGGGGGCGTCGCGCCGAGGGAGGGGGGGGGTGGCGGGGCCGAGGGGGGGGAGGGGGG
>VZTX01009953.1:80772-181513 GCA_013400915.1 Pardalotus punctatus
CTCCTCTGGCTGGAGAAGGGGGCGTCGCGCCGAGGGAGGGAGGGTGTGCCGGGGCCGAGGTGGGGCAGGGGGTGCGGCGGGGTGTCGGGGGTCAGCCCCCGCCGGGCTGCCTCAGAGGAGCGAGTGCCCCTGTGCCGCGGAGCGAACTTGATGTGGGGAGCGAGCCTCGTCTAAAAGTTACAGCTAAATAAAACCCTGCTAGTCTGTGAGGCAAAAAAGGCTGTCCTGTTCCACCAACAGTCTAAAAAACATCTTAAACTCCAAAAATCCACTGAAAGCAGCTTCTAAGGGCCATTGGAGGCTTGGTTGGGAGAAATAAAGAACAAATAAGCTTATCTTTCAATGTTTCTTTTCTTTTAAGAATGATTTACTAGCCTGGTGAAAAGTGAAATAAAAATCTCGCAGGACAGCAAAACAGGAAATATGAATGCATGGACACAACAGCCAGAGGATGCAGCTGAAAAGCTCTACGAGCACTATAGTCAAGGTGTCATATGTGTACTGCCAGGCCACAGGGGCGAGTTCAGGTCGTGGAGATTTCAGAGGCAGAATTTCAAATGAAAAGCATTTAAGCTTTTCATATAAAAGTGTGTAGATAATGGATCAAGTTTGAGGAGCAGTCAAAGAGTCGCAAGATGCAAGACACTCAAAAGCACCTCTGTACACTTTCCTAAAGTCCTCCAATACAGTCTAACTGTGAGCTAGAGTGGACTCAGGAGCTGGCAAGGACTTCTAACAGGACATCCAAGCAGCTGAAAATAGCTCAATGTAGCCCACACCCTGCTGGGTTTACGAGAAGAACCTGATTAATGTCAATAGGACTTACAGATCTTTAGTGCTGATGTAAAGGTCTGCCGCTCATGGTGATGTACAGCTGGCACAATCCCTTCACTCTGCTGTGTGCTACAGTCCTGTTTCGATGCCCTGCCTCCAGCACACAGGCCACTGCCTCGATCCTCTAGAAGACTCAGTCTGTAGAAGCAGTGAGACCATAATCTGTCACATTTCTTAACCAGTCCCTGATGTCCTTGGGCATCTGAAAAGTAGTGGGCAATGGTTTCTGGTCTTTGAATTGTACCATCAATGTAAATAATAAGTATTAGACCAGCCTCTAAAAGTATTAGAGACAGTAAGGATTTCCTCAAGTTCTATTAATAAAAAGTTGGTAAATGTTTTCTCCCTTCCCCCAATGCATGTAAAGGTATTTCATAATAACTATCAATAATAAAAAAACAGCAATAAAACAAACAAACCACACAACAACCTTTTTCCCAATGAAAAGTTTATACAAAAAAGAAAGATCTGACTAAATAGACATTGTCCTGCGTTTGGGGATATTTTTTGTAGGAAATTTGGATTCCAAAAATTTATGTAAAATGAGCTGTTTCTGTTAGTACCTCATGCTTCCATTTTTCCTCTATAGGGCAAGCACCGTGGTCTTGTACCTTTCTTCTTGGGGAAGTGGTGCACAGATCCCACATCTATCTTTCTCCCTCCTTTCCTCTTTATTTTTTTATTTCATTATCAAGTATTCCACTGAGTTTAAAATTCACACTCTCCTAACAAAACATTAGTGAAAATAAAATTTAGTTTTATAATTGCATAATAGATTCCAGCAGTCTAGTAGAATACAATCTTATCTATAATGTAAATAAACTGAAAAGAAAAAAAAAAAAGTTGCTGACTTACCCTTAATGGGCTGCTGTGCAATAGTTAATTGAGAAGACATAGCACAAACTCATCAGTTGTGCCCTAAAATAACTAGTATGAAGAAGAGTTAGAGTGGAATAAATGCACTGTGCTTTATAAAAAATAAAAACAAAGACAGGTTGTTAGCATCATTTGAAATGTCACAGTTTTCTGTATCCTTGTTCCCAGTGTTAAGAGGAGTATGTGCAAAATCTACTTTAGAAAGCGTAAGCAGGAAAGGAACTCTCTCTCTCATTATATATTCATCAAAAGGGGAAAAAAAGCTGATTCCAGCCTCACCACATCTGTAGATCAGCTGCTCATCATGTTTTAAATATGTTTGTGTATAGATCAAGAAAGTTGGGGGGTGGTGTAAAATGGGGCAAGAATGAAACTTCAAGGCTGTCCCTGAAGTGGAAGTCCTTGCAGGAAGGACTGTGAGTCACATTAGCCAGCCAGTGTTCATGCTCAGCAATTGATTTTCCGCTTTGGGAAGATTTGACTCCCAGACAATGTCTCTACTGGAGAATTAAGCATGGCTGCAAGGCAGTGCTCCAGTATAGAGGCCAGCTGGCAGTGCAAGTGTCCATGTCTGTGCTCTTGGCATCCAGAACATGAGGACTACACCAAACTGGTCCATGTGTCCTGGCTTCTGCTGGGATAAAGCTCACTTTCTTCTTATTAGCTGGTGCAGTGCAGTGTTTTGGATTCAGTAGGAGAATAAGGTTGGTAACACACGGTAGTTCAGTTGTTTAGGGTTACCCTAAGTCAAAGCCCTTTCAGTTTTCCATGCTCTGCTAGTGACCAGGTGCACAGGAAGCCAGGAGGGACATGATCCGAACTGGCCAAAAGGATGTTCCATATCTGTACAGGCTGTCATGCCCAGTGTTTATATATATCATATATTATTATATACCTGGGGGAGTTGGCCAGGAGGGGGCTGACCATGTCTTGGGGGTGGGCTTGGCACTGAGTCAGTGGTGAGCAACTCTATTGGATAACACTTGTTTTTCCTTGAGTTTTAATCCTCTCTCTCTCTCTCTCTCTCCCCTCCATTTTCATTCTTTTTAGTCTTTTCATTATTATTACTTTTACTATTACTACTACTACTATTATTACTATTATTACTATTATTACTATTATTATTCTGTTCTACTTTGTTTCAATTATTAAACTGTTCTTACCTCAACCCTTATGTTTTTACATTTTTCCAGTTCTCCTCCCCGTCCCATTGGGGAGGAGACAATGAGCAAGCAGCTGCCTGGTACATAGGTGCCAGCTGGGGTTAAACCACAACACCATGTCAACTTTCAGATCAGCTCTGGAATGTTTTTGAAAGTGGTAAGTGGCTTGGGCCAGGGATGAGTCCAACATTTTGTCAGTGGTCCCAGAGGAATGTCCACTGATATTTCCTTGGGCTCTGTTAATTACTGACTTAATGGGCCTTGTAGGGTCCACACCAGTCCCTCTTGTGTCCCTACCTGTGTAGGTAGCTGCTGATTACTGTTTGGACTGGATCATGTCCAGGGATGTGAGGAGGCACAAACTCTAAGGAACGGTGACTCTGGGCAGTAAATCAGACTTTGCCCTGGAAAATGAAAACAGGCAGCAAACTTCACTCTACATTTTCTACATTCCTTAATCTCATTGTTGCTGAGCTCTTTCTACAGTATATTTGAATACAAAAGCTGAGCAGTAATAGAAGGATAAAAAATAGTCAGTAAAGCATAAGTGGCATAACCAGGGCAGTAATTTGAGGGAGATACCAAGGAATACCTGGGTTCATTGAATTAAAGAAAAAGCAGGGAAAAGATCACTTTGTTCTAAAATAGGTTTACAAGGATTTAAATTCTTTATAAAAGAACAGGGAAAGATAGAGCACAGACACATGTAAAACTAAAACATTGAGACATCTGGCTGTTTTGTATGATCCAGAGTTTTGGAAACATAGTAGACACAGTAAAACGTCTTTTCCCTAGAGATTCCAGCACTGACACCGTCACTACTTGCATTGTTTTTCTGCATTTTATCTCAAGGCATTATCGAGTAAATTGCAAATTGTCAACATGCTTTATAATAATGTAGCAATTTTTAAACAAGTAGTGAAGAGTGGATTATAAAAAATGAGATACAAGTTATGCACTCATTCTTCACCCAATGTTGTTGGAGAAAATAAAAGCAGCCAGTTTATTTTTTAGCATTCATTTCTTCATAATTTCCTGTCTTATTGTAGACTACTATTTTAAAGAAAGTCATGTTGATCTATGTAAGCTGAATATTTATAAATTTTATTCTAAATATGTTCTTCATGTGCTAAAGATGGGTTTATTTTCTTTGTTCAAAGAAAAATAATAAAGAAAATAAATTTTACTTTCAAGTATGAGACAACAAGTTAATGTACCTTATATGTAGATATTCATCAGTTCCTGTTCTTGTTTCCAGTTTGGAGCCTGGAAACAAATTACATTTGAAGCCTGGGAAAATTACGTTTTGTGAAGAGAAATTAAAACAAACAAACAAACAAAATCTTAATTTTTAAAGGTAGTTCCATTATGATTGTTTGAAATGCATCACACAATAATTTACAATCTTGACTAATTTTATGATTAAAATTTTGGAAAATATTTAAAACCACTTCAGAGAATAATGTACAGATCCTTGTAAAAACTTTGTATATTGACTCAACATGCATTTGACCTGTTGCTCAGACTAACTACACATAATCACTAGGCTAAATCTGGGAAATCTGTCATCTTTCCTGCAGACAGTGGTCTGCCTAAAGCACAGCCACTTGCATTTTATTACACTCATATTTTCTGGCCATAAATCTCAATTAGGCACTTTTTATTCCATCTTGTTGCTTCCAGTTTCCATGAACATCTCATAATAATACAGCAAATAGAAAAAATGCTCGCCTTGAGATCCTCTAATTCTGAAAGTTAATAAAAGCTCTTTCTTCCATGTCTTTGCTGATTTTAAATATTTTTTCACCTGCTGTTACCTGTTTTCATACATAGAAATCTTTCCCATTTTTTTTCCACTTGTTTCATGGCTGTGAGCAGAACAGTTGCTGTTTAGTGAATCAAAGCATGTCCAATACTGGACATGCCAATTTGAGAAGCCAATTTGAGAACCATCTGCAATGAACTAGGTTGTGTTGGTGGGACAGTATCCTGATGGAGATTGAATGGAGAGCCTATATGCACTCTGCAGAATATTCCAATTGCCTTTCTGTAGAAATGACAGCTCAAATAAAGGGTTGTTGTGGTTCTCATGAATATCATCTTACAGAGCCAAGGAAAGCAGCTGGACTGATGGGTTCTTCACTGTTCATTCAGGTAGACAATGAGAAGGTTGAGCTGATGAGTCCAGGAATCTTCTTCTTTCAAAGATTTGTGACTATTTGCAGATGTCCTTATTGGTCTGAAGAGGCTGCCCACACTAATAAAGTATATGTTTAATTTATGCCTAATTTAGTACATAGTTCTGTGATCACTAATATTGAATTACCTGAAAGAACAGATTTGAGCTAATTCAGGAGCAGGTTTGTGTGATCATTTCAAATTAGCAAGATCACACAGTAGTGATATTTTTGTTTGCTTGTTTGCTTTCTGCCTTATGCTCAGAGCATTGCACCTCATATTGCCAACCTGGATGGGCATCCAGCCCGCATCTTGCAGTTCCTGCACCACACAGATTGCTAGTTCGGAAGCAACATGGTGTTTCTGGAGGCAGTTTCCACAGTGGACTGTTGTTGAAGGGTAGCTTTCCTTTTCCAGGATCAGCTACTTGCTAAAGAAAATTCCCCTGTGGAAAGGCACTGGACCATCATTAGCATTGCTGCCGTACAAGACAGTGCAGTGCTCAGGCTGCTCTTGAACAGCTGCAGTGGCAGTCCCATTGCTTGTCACAGCCACATAGCTATTTTAAGCATCCATGGAACACATGCAGCTTTCATTTTCTGCTGGGACAGCACAGAGCATCAGGTAACGTGTGGACATTGAGCTAATGAAGTCAAAGCTGGCAGCACTGAGTAAAAAATTGGTGCCAATTAAAATTATCAAACCCCTCCCCTTGTTGCACAGGGTTTGTGAGAAGCAGATATTATCTGGGACAGAAAGTTATCGCTGGAGCAAATCTGAGCATCAAGAAGAAGATTGCCTTTGTTACATGAAACCTAGAAATACCTAAATTTTTTATGGTGCATTACCAGTCAGCCTGGGCTTGGGAAGGTGACAGCTACCCATGCAAGTTAGAAGGTGACACCTGCAACCCATGAAGGCCTCAGTCTGTACTCTCTGTGGACATGGAGTGTGTTGGAAGGCTATGCTACTTGTAATGGCAACATGGTAAGGGTGATCTTTTTATTCCCTGTCTCCTGACCTGGCACAATTTTCCACCATCAGCAATGTCGAGAGGAGCTAGCATGGATCCTTTTACAGATACTTTACTGTTGTCAGCTCAGGCTGGCTGGTCTGGCAAGACAACCAACACTCACATCTTTCATATCTCCTGCCTATCTGATGCTGTGCAGTCATGCCATCTACAAACCTGCTGCTGAGCCCATCTGGAGCAGTGAAGCTGCTGAATCACCTTCGTACTGGATGATCCCGCTTACCTCTTCTTGCACTTAGCAGCAATTTAGCTGTTCCTAGACCTCTGGCTTTACCGTCTCGGGGTGGGGTTTGCAAATGCCTGTGCAGCATGTCTGAAAGGCTGCTGGAGGGCTACTGAAATGCCCTTCTGAACCAGGCTTCTGTCTGCATGCTGTGTCCTTCACAAAAACTCAGAGGGCCAAAAGAGCAGATGGTGGCAGGGTAGGAGTGTAACAAGTGAAACTACAGCCAGTCCCTCCACCAGCTGCAGCTTGATCATTTCCTGTGAAATTTGTGAGGGTCACATTGTCATGGACAACCTGACTAATTGTTTTGAGTTGACTGGTTGACAGCTGTTTGCTGTAACTAGAAATCACGCATATGTTGGACATGAGCAGTAAATAATCTTTTCTCTGACTTTCCTGTTCCCAGTTTTTGTTTTCCCGTAAAGCTCTTTGTATCCTGTTCTTGGAGCCAGGACCTAGTGGCTTTGGAACCCCAGCTGTGCCATCTCATCCAATACAGCTCTGAAGCCCTTTGCCCCAGACTTTGGAATATTTGAAATTTCGACCCTGAGCATCCCTGATGCTGTCCAGCCCTTCTGTGAGAGCCCCCAAAGAATGGTCTCAGCTGAAAACAAAAGTAGAAAGTAATTGAAAAGCAAAGGCAAAAAGAAAATCAGACCTTGAACAAAACTGGACACAGGCCCTAATTCCACACACATGTGGAATGTGGAAGACGGGCACTACCAGAGTTGTTGTCCTGGGTCAGGTTGTAGCAAGTGTCTCAGTGTCTCCTGCAAACAGTGCCTGCTCTGGTAGGACTTGTTTCTTGGTAGCTGCTGAGCCTTGGGTAAGTTATCTGGTGTGGAAGTGTTTAGGATAAAATATGAAGGAGTCAGGAAGGCTAAGTCTGAGGTAGCAGGAGACTCTGAGGGAATAGGAATAACTGATGTTCTTTATGGTCACTGTCAACTTATTCTGAGACTATGCTAGCACATGTGAGATTTGTCACCTGGATCTATCCTTTTGGATGTCCTCTGTTTAGTATCATAACCACCTCTTTATTGCATCTACACATTTGCTGCCCCACATCTGTTGAGCTTACTGGCTACCATGCACACCCTGTTCTTGCTGTTCTGTTTTTGGCCACAGTCATCAGAATTGGTTTAGTAGGTGAATAAAAGTAATCCTTGTTCCCAGGCCTTTTCTTTCCCAGGCTGAACAAACTCAATTCTCTTAGCCCTTCCTCATAGGAGAGGTGCTCTGTCCCTCTAATCATCTTGGTGATGGTCCTCTGGACTCACTCCACCAGGTCCGTATCCTCCCTGTGCTGGGAACCCCAGAGCTGGATGCAGCACTCCAGGTGGGATCTCACCAGAGTGGAGTAGAGGGGCAGAATCCCCTCCCTCGCCCTGCTGGTCATGCTTCTTGTGATGCTGCCCAGAATATGTTTGGTTTTCTGGGCTGTGAATGCACGTTGCCACCAGCACCCCCAAGTCCTTCTCACAGAGCTGTTCTTGATCTGTTCATCCCCACTCTGTGTTGATACCAGGGGTTGCCCTGACCCATGTGCAGCACCTGGTTTTAATGAAACCTCATTAAATTGAGATTCCCATGGGCCCTCTTCTTGAGCTTGTCCAGGTCCCTCTGGATGGGATCCCATCCTTCAGGTGTGGAACTGCACCACTCAGCTTGGTGTCATCTGCAAATTTGCTGAGGGTACACTGATCCCATCATCTATGTCATCACTGAAAAAAGCAAACCATTAAATGACACTGGTCCCAATACAGACCTCACTTGTCACTCATGTCCATTGGCACTCTGAGCCATTGATCACTATCCCCTGGATGCAATTGTCCCTTCAATTTCTTTTCCAGCTAATCAAATACATCTCTCTTCATAATTTGAGAGAAGGATGATGTGGGGAACCATGTCAAAGGCTTTACAGCTGCCCAGAAAAATGGCTTCTGTAACCCTTCCCTTGTCCACTGATGTAGTCACTCCATCATAGAAGGTCACAAGGTTGGTCAGGCAGGACTTGCCCTTGGTGAAATTCCATCCCTTTTAGGCTCTTAAATGGGCTCAAATAGCTGACCATATCTAACACTGCATGTTCTCCTGCTTCTCTGATTTTTAATTCAATTTAGCATTTAGACTTAATAAGAGCATATAGAACTATGAAGATTTTATTTCTTTCTGTAAATGTTTTAATGGTAATTATTGATAATTATTATTTCAGTGTAGGTCACAGTTTTGAAAAACTATTGACATCTACTTAGATAATTAATCAGATTGGTTAGTCAGAAAGATTTTTAAAATGGTAAAAACACCCACAGCAGAGGTAGATGATTCATAATTTTCAGGTATTGCTGAAAATGTAAAATATCTTCTTGACCAAATAATACACTGAATGTTTCCTCTAAAAAGACAAATGTGCACACATTTTAAATCATGGGGGCTGTTGTCCCATTGCTTGGTGTCATTACTCAAATGTTGCTCTGCTTTGCCATCACCTCTGCATGAATGTAGTGCATTGTCAGGGACTGACATTACCCTGCCTCCAAAGAACCTGCTTCCCCTGACATGTCAAATCAATGTCTGACAGCTACAGTAACAGGGTCATTGAGCCAGTTGATCTGTCAAGCTCATGATCAGAGGAAAGGTTCACAGCAGTCCCAAAGCAGTAAAAGACATTTCTACTAGTGACAGCTACAGCCCTGATGACCATTTGGAGCAAAAACTGTCATGTGACTCTTTCGAGAGTTGTTTCCAGAAGATAAGGATTCTTCAAAGCAGATGGGAATTGTGGTTGCACGGAAAGTTCATGGACATAGCTTCTGTGATAAAGAAAATAAAGGAATAGGAACCTGGGAATCACTATCTGCCACTCCCACATCTCTGTCTAAGGGTTGTTTGTCTTAAACATGAGTGTTTGTGAGAGAACAAGTCTAGTGCAAAAACCAGTATCACTCAATTTTCCGGGTAACTATCTTATGTGAATAACTTCCCTCTTCATACTCTCCATAATATATGCACACTACTGCAAAATTAATTAGATTTTTAGTAAGCCATTTTTTGAGAGAAAATCACATCAACACTAACCTTTAAAATGAATCAGTGGAACAACAGCTCTCTTAGACAAAAGCTTTTTGGAAAAAATTTTCAAAATATTCTAATACATCTACTACAGAGCACAGCTGGAACTGTGTGGCCACTTTTCTCATGCTATTTTTTTTGCCCTCCTACCTTCTATTTTCTTTTGCATGCAGTATCCTAATTTCTCTGGGCTTTGCTTTTTGAAGGTTTCCCTCCTTGTTCTCTTTATTCTCCTACTTTTTCTCCTACCCTATTATCTTTCACCTCTTCCTTGTCAGTGATCAATCTGCAGACTGGAGCTGGTTCAGCAGAGGGCCACAAAGATGGTTAGATAACAGGGCCACATGATGCATGAGGAAAAGCTGACAGCTGTGCTCATCATGGAGAAGAAATGGCTTGCTGAAGGTCAAATTATAGTCTTCAGCTACTTGAAGATGTGTTCTAGAGAAGAAGGTGCCAGATTTTTGGATGTGCAGAATGAAATGATAAGATGCAATGGCCAAAGTTACAACTGTAAAAATTCCAGATGGATCTAAGGAAAAGTATTTTCTTCATGAGAGTGGTTAAAACAAAAAGTGCCCAGAGAGCCTGTAGGAACTCTGTCCTTGGAAATACTCAAAACTCCTAGACAGGGCCCTCAGCAACCTGATCCAGGTTTGAAGCTAGCCCTGATTTAAGTGGGAAGTTGAACTTTAAATCTCTTTGGTCTGCTAATCTCTGTTTTCTTAAGGCTTTCTTCTGAAATAAGCTTTGCTTTAACCCACCCCACTCAAGCTTTCTGCCCTACCTGGTCAGCCATCAGCAACTCTGGCCCCAAAGTGAGACCACACTTTTTATTCATGTACGCACCTTCCACTCCACAATTTTTCATCATGCTCTCCCATGCCTGGTTTTCTTTGAACTGGAAGAAGTTTCTTTAGCTCTTTGCTGATTTGCAGACAGTGGCTGGAAGAAATCTATTGAACAAGAAACCTGCTGAAAGGGTCACAGCTGACTTGTTGCACGTGAGGTTGAGCCCACACATCCAGATTGTACCCTGGTGCTGTATCCAGTGTTTGCATAGGGCAGCACTTCCACTGTGTACAGCTATTTCCCTGCTTGATATTTAAAAGCCACATTTAGAAATACAGCTCTGAAATTCTCATTTAGTGTAATGACAAGAACAGCAAAATCCTGATGAAAAAACACAAAAACAACAAAGATATTAAGACAATTTGTTCAAAGAATGAGGAAAATTGTATGAAAAAAGGCATAATTACAATAGTTGCAATAATACAATTATAACTGTATAATTATAATAAATATGGTAATTGTATACAAACAAAAATCTGAGTAGCAAATATCTGAGAACTGCATGGCGACTGTGGTCAGTAATATATTGTTTCTTGAAAGGCGAGTTATGAATAACAGTTTTGGCAAGAATCTGTTTTTGACTACCAACAGCAGTACTAACTTGCTATTATGGCACACAGAGCAAAGTTAAGGCTGCTCACTAATTGTAAACACATAAAGAAACCTTGCATGCTGATGTTTCCTGAAAGAATTACCCTAGAATACAAACTACTTAGAATGAGAAGATTTGAATTGATGATCTCAGAGGTCTTCATGAAAAAATATTTAATTTTGGCACTTAGAAATGTCATTGACATGACAGATCCCTCAGGCACGGCAGATAAAGTCTTCAAGGACTAAACATCCCATTTACTTTTGATCTCGTGGCTTTCCCCTTATCTGCACAGTGGAGACTACAAATAAAGATAAACAGGAACCAGCATGGGCTACTTCTTTAAAAAGAGCAACAGTGAAAATCTCTGTGAAGGAGTCCCACGGGATTCCCTCTGCTCAGAGAAACTGCCCAGTTGAATGAGACAGATGGAGGAAAGAGGAGCTTGGTAGGGTAAAGAACTTCTCTGCTGAACAGCCACACTTTGGTGGCATGTGCCAGGAGGGAGATGACAAGGAGAGCCCAAAACTTTTTGGACCTTCACATGGGAAGTGTGTGAAGGTGATGAGGCCTGGGGGGAACAACAGCCCCCATCTAACTGGGGTGAGCTTCAGCCAGGTTTCCAGGACTGCTTTCCTGGGTGTCACACTTGTGAGGCTCTTGGGAGGCAAGGGTTAAAACCAGCAGATTGATGAGGAGGGAATAGTTTTGCTCAAACTGATCTTGAAGCTGGGAACGCTAAAAATGTTGGTGCGCAAAACCACTGTTTCTTATGCCTACTGTTGTTCATCCTCTGCCTGTTTTGAGAATGAGGATTCCTGTGTGGAGCTCACACACTCTCAGAGACACGCAGGGCTCTTTTGTCGTAGTGAGGCAGGCAGCGACCCCCCTGCCCTGCAGCCAGCTAGGATGAACTAAGCCAAAGACAGCTTGTGGCCCTGTGGCCCTGTGTCTCTGTGGCCTGGCATTGTTAGCTAGGTAGTGAAATAAATCCCCTCTTTGCACTTTGGCTGTGGTTTGAGGGCTGCCCAGGTTACTTGTGTGTGTGAGTTCACGGAGAGGGGAGTGTCTGTCACACTGGACTGTGGCAGGATGTGAAGGCAAGGAGACACAGAGGCAGATGCTTGTGAGGCACAAAGATGTCTGTAGGAGAGTCTGAGGGCTCTTGTTCAGCTGACTGGGTGGGTGAAGGCAGGGCTGTGTCTCAGCTCAGCTCCAAGGTGGTCAGAAGTGCCTGGCCAGGACCTCCACACTGCATCTGCCTCTGGCAGCAGCTGTTTGCAGCACTCTGAGGCTGAGCGCATCAGCAGGGATCAAACTCCCGTGCAGAGCAGTCCTGCAGCATCGGCCAGAGCCTCAGGCAGCCCCAGGCACAGGCCATGGCTCCGGGGAGGCCACACCATGTCACCTCCTGGGACGCCACGACTCTGCAGCTGCAGGCTCCATCACCCAGACTTCCAGCCAGGAGACTGGGGCAAAGCCAAGCCATGAAAAGGCAGTTTCCTTTGTTCTTTATCATTCTCTTGCATTGCCTGCAAATGAAACCGTGAACCTTGAGGATGGTTTGTGCCATACTAAAGGAAGGGGACAGTGTGACCCCCAGGGAAGCCATCCACCAGTTCTCTGACAGGTGCATTTTGGCCAGATGAAGCAGGCTAGATGCAGACATTGGGTGGAGGATTACCCACTCCTCATACAAAAACAAGTCTGTTGCTTTTGAACACGTTGCTGCATCTGCTTTGTGAGTGTTATGCTTTTTGACGTCATCCAGTAGTGGGTTTACAGTGAAACAGGCTTCACAAAAATAAATAAACAAAATGATAAATGTAAAAACCTAACAGCAGCATAGCAACAAACTCTGTCCCTTCCCAGCTCCACTATTTATTTCCTGTGATAATTTAAACAAAACTTTTTCAATTAACTACTCAGAAAAGACTGTTTTCGTAAACTGGCTCAACTGTCAAACATCAAAGATAAAGCAAACAAATACAACTTTATAGTGGTGTATTAGGTGTGCTCTGAAGTACAAAGAGCAGTAAAGGATTACAGTGATTACACCAGACTAGGTGATAAGAACGTAATAGAAAAGTGACACCACAATCACCAACAACAAACACTGAAAGCAGGTTAGTGGGTAAACTATATATAGAGTTCCCAGCTATTACAGAAATACAAATACCATCTGGGACAAAGGAACACTTTTCTTTCCTCTGCCATTTTTCATAGCATGTTTTACTAAGGCAGCTACATCACAGATTTTAGAAAACAATAGTGTGAGAACAATTAGAAGAGGAAATATGGTTCACGTAATATTTGAAGAAAAGCAGGGAAAGCCCAAATTATTCAGGAAGGCTAGTGCAATTAAAAGGGAGAAAAAGAAAATATTCTATATAGGTATTGAGCAGCCTCAACAGAAGCTGCAGAGCCTGGAGCTGGTGAAAGAAGAGCTCAGGGGTTGGGAGGGCCAGGAAGAAGTGGATAGTAACCTTCAACTTTTGGTAAAGGCTAGAAAGTAGTGATTAGAGTGGTTCCTGGGATTAACAGGCTAAAACTTTTTCACCCATATCAATATTATTTACTGTAACTGGACTTTGAGGATTGGAGTTGGGCTTTTTGAGGATAAATAAACATATATAAATGTTAACCTAGAGACAGTCCCTGCCCTAGAGACTTCCCAGTCTAGACCTAAGGCATGAATCTGATGTGGAAAGCAGATAGGGAGTGGAAGGTGTTTTGTTGACAAAAACTGTTGTGAAATAGGTGGCACTGGAAGAGAAAGAGAATCAGTGATTGAAAAATGGGAAAAAAAAGTTTGCCAATACAAAGAACAAAAACCTGCTGCCAGCATACCTGTGACCAGATCAGGAAAACACTCAAAGAATGAGGGAGTGGGAGAAGCCCAGATGAGAGGTATGTAAAAGACCTATGGGGAACTTCTCACCCTGAAGAAAATGTTGATGTAAATATCAAATGAAACCATGGAGCCTTATATTTATTGTTCTGCCAGCTGGAGCTGTGTGTGTATGGGAGAAAGGGGAAGAGCAGGGCCACAATTAAACATACATGATGGCAGTTAAACATAGAGTTTTCTTCATTTCACTGTCAGATCATGAAGTTATGAGACTTATTTACTGAAAGATTTGGTTCCTGGTAATTATGAGTGGGGTTAAATGAAACCATGGCCACAATGGAACACCACTGTGCTATGTACGGTATAAACACAGTAAAGCATTTCCTGACACGATGTAAAGGGAATATATATTAAAAGACAATGAAAAATGAAATAAAACCTTTTTAGCACATGACCATGCCATTTTCATCAGCTTCTAGGTTTCATAGTGTGGACAAGTTTGGAAAGGGGATTTTGAGGAGGGAGATATGTTTCAGAAGATTCAAGGCATTTCATGTGAAGTCATGCCTCCAAAATTTTGCCAAGAATTATTACTGAAAGTTGTGCTTTATTGATTTGTTATCTCAGCACTAATTCCCTTTCACTTGAATGTCAACATAAATCTGTCTGTTTAATTTTTTGTGATTATATATGTATACTCACACATATGCAAACTGTCTCCCAGGCTTACTCTAAGGTTTCTGACTAGATGTTTATCTTCCTTGGATCAGATTTTTTTTTTTTGCCAAGGCCTTTGGGTAAGATCAGATTGGCTTTTTGTAGATCTAGGGTTCAAAGCTCTGTTTGTATTTGTATATAGAGTAGAAAGAAGAAATATTTTATTTTGCTAGCTTTTTTCAGCTTTTCCTTCTGTCTCTTTTAAATATGCCACCTCTATGACCAGAATTATGGTGTTCTGATTTTTTGCTTTCTTTTGTTGGGAGCAGTATTTTTTTTGAGTCCAGTTACATCACTCTTACTGGTATTCTGGCCATCTGTATACCTTTATTGGCATCCAAAAGAAATAAGGGAAATCTCTTAGGAATTCTTCTACTGGGCATGCAAGAGCTAAAAATCAGCTGGGGATGATTAGACTTGAGTGTGGATGAGAGAAAGGACTGCAGCACAGAAATGCCCCTTCCAGGTAGTTTCCAGAAAAGCTCCAGTGAAGAAACTCTTCCACAATGCAAAAGGCTCATGAAAATAACATCAGCTTTTCTAAACTCACTCAGGAGGCTTTGTCTTTGAATTACCTGCTGCTGGCCAGGAGCAGACCAGAATACATCTGCATATCCTACACCAAAGTTGGTAGTACCCCCAGAGGTGACTGACTTCCCTCTCCTGATGTGGGAGGGAATCCAAGCAAAGAGGAGTGCCTAGACAGGACTCCACTACCTCTTTCTTTCCTACTTCACTATTTATGTTGTAGAGAAAAAAAAGGAGAAGTTAAAGAAACTGCCCAACGGTTACAGGATGTCCTGTTGCATTTATCTGGCGATGCAGGCGAATGACTCACCCAAAATATTTGATGATCGGAAACTATTATGTTTTTCTTTCTTTTTCACATTTCTTCCTGAAAATATCAAGCATTCAAACTCTGAAACATGGTTAAAGCTATGGTTAAGTGACATCTTAAAGCTACATGAATTCAAGAACAGAATAAGGAAACCTTGTCTTCAAAGTTTATCATAGTACAGAGAACATCACATGGCAAGGATCTGCTTGCCCATCTCTGAAAGCTGTGCTACAAGAAAGCAAATGGTATCATCCCATAATCTTTGACGTGGATTATAAACTGAACCTGATTATTTTTATTTTTTGTAAGTTATTTAAAGACGGCCATGAATGGTTGTCACGCCAGCCCCAGCTCAGAGCAGCATGAGCAGCCTTAAGCTGTTCTCAGCTGGTGTTTTACGGAACTCAGAGAGAGGTCGCTCACCTGTGAGTGTCCAGGCTGTAATTGCTGGCACATGGCCTGTGCACAGCTGTGGGGACAAACCATGTCTGTTTCCTCCCTTTGTCACATCTCCTCTGGCCCAGCCTGGCAGCCAGGGAGGCTGAATCCCTGTCCCTGCTCCAAGGGGCATATAAAGTAAACAGAGATCAGTTATAAAGCCTGGCTGAGTACCGCCCTGTACATACCTGAACTAAGAAACAACCTGTCCAAAACAGACCAGGAACGGAAATACAATTATCCTCATTTCATACAGAAGAAGTGTAGGAACTGTAAGGGTGACTTTCCCAAAGTCATGAGGGAAGCCTGGGACAATGGAGATTATTTCCAAAGAGTGTGTGTGTAACAGCATGGGCATATGGCATTTTAGGAGAAGAAGAACACATGAGGCCTTCATTAAAACTACAAAGAGAACCATGTGTAAATTGTGAGAATATCCAATGCTGTTTGTCAGCACACAGTTTTGGATGAGTAAAGGAGAAAAAGAAAATCATAAAGGTAGCTGACTGGGGGTGAATACAAAGACTGTTACAGGATATTTCACGAAGAACCAATTTTTTGTGTGGTCATGTCTAAGAGGCAGCTAAGAAACATTGTGAATGATAACCCATGAAGAGTGAATAAAGGGTCAGAATCACCATCAGGTGATTTTGTTTACCTTTGGCATTGAAGACTGGTTTCATATTTACTCAGCAATCACGAAGTGAGATACTTACATGGGATTTTTTTTCATTGCATTGATGAAGTCAAGGTTATCATGTGGTTCCTTGATTACCATCAGCTGGGGAATTAAGAAAACATCAGATCCCATGACATTCACAAGGCTGTGAGAGTTGATAGGGCTGGCTCTAAGCGCACAGAACTATCTCTTCATACTATGCTTATTTTTGGTACTGAGCACTCAGTTATTTCTGGGTAAATTTTCTACCTCTCTCATTGCTTATAAGAAGGAATTTTTCAGTGTTATGCAGTAGAGATACAGATAGGAAATGCCAGTTCCTGTCCCAGGGACAGGCAGAAGGAAAACAATTTAAGCATCTCACTGGCTTGGCCAGGCACCGAGCACTGTTCTGACTTTCATTGCAGTGTTTTGGACCCCAGTACCATTTACATAGAAGTTATTGTTTCAAAAAAATCCACCGAGTTATGCAAAGCCAGGCATAACTACAGGCAGTCTAAGAATATCATACTAAAGATTCACGAAATCCATGTCTTAAAAAGTCCTTTTATGGGCCTTTTCCAAAATAATAGCTCCCTCAGGCTCAAATGTCTCATACCCAAGTAAAGATTTTGTTTAATTCATAACTAGGTTGATTTGTCTGCTAGATTGTTTCCCATGGATCAGTCTGTTTGCAAACACAAAACATACCGACATCCAGCTGGGTGTTACTGCTGCCAATTTCAAGACAATAAATGGCTCAGCACTGAGCAAAATTCAAAACTTTTATTCCACAGAGCAATAAAAGCAGTAGACATTGCCTACTGACATTGCCAAAATAAATATTACCTACTCTATAAGTTTCCATTGAGATCTTTCATCAGGTCAAAGCACAATTGCAGACATTATCAAGCTTTATTCTGCACTAGAAGAATTCTCATGAATGATTGAAAAACGTTTTAATTGCATTTTCAAACATATTACTCATTGCATCTTAATGACCTACAATCTCTCTCAACAGCAGTGTGTAGTGGGTTGGTGCTGTTCTCCTGAAGACAGGGGGTTTATTTTGGGATGCAGCCTTCAAGGAAGAGTTAACCAGCTTCTTTGGCATTTCTGGCACCCCAAGACATGTCCTCAGCAAGTAAAAAAACAAGGGAAAAATGTCTGAGTGCATCACATCTACAATGTGGCCCCTAACAGAAGCTGTGCCAGGACCAGTGTTTTAGCTTATTTTTATGGTTTGGCTGTTGATTTTTTTTTTAATACACCCAATTACCACAGAAAGGGGGATGTATTGATTGTATGCAGTAAGTGGACCATTGATAGGTTAGGCTGGGGAGCTGTCTCCTAGTGTTGACAGAAACAATTTCTACAAATAGACCTGCTAGATATCAAAGAAATGTCCTAGAAACAGGAGCATTTGTATATTTTTTCCCTTAAAACCCCCCCACAATGTTCTAACCTTGACATGTTTAAACGAAGAGTTCTTTTGATGCTTTCTGCATCTTTAGTAAAGCCACATATCAGTTCACAGCTGTTGGACCCCAGGTGGAGCAAGGTGTCCTGTGAGCCAACACACCCGGGCAACAGGCTTGGTTCTGTCCTGAGCTTCCAGGTGATCATCTCATCCCTCGCCATTACATGGAGTGTGCGTTTGCTGTGTGAGCAATTAAAGACATTGCACAGATAGAAAACCCTTGATCAGCGATGAGGAAAAGAGAGGCTTTGTAATGGGCTTTGGAAGGTGAAGGCACTTGGTTGATGGCAAACCTAAGGTGTGAAGTGAGTGTCATAATGGATATCTGATGGCAGATTAAGTCCAGATTAAATAGAGCTGGTTACACCACAGTTTCTGGACTCAACTTCCAATCATTAAAAAGGTAGATTTTGATTTTCTCTGAGAAAATCATATTCTCCAGATAAGAGGTGGACCATAAAATGCATACAGTCTCCTAAACAAGGCTTTAAAAAAATTATATAAGCCAGGTCCTTTTCCCCACTTTAATGTAAGTCCTTGTGGACCATCTTTCAAGGTTTCATATGGTCTGGATTTTTTCTTCTTTCTTTGGTTTGTTCTTCCTTTGAAATTCCCCTTTAGAGCTTTCTCCTGTTAAATACCATAACATTTTCAGGAAAATATTTTTTCTGCTATAGTAACCTACATTAAGCTTCATTGCATGCAGTAGTGCCACACTATTGAACAGCACCACCCCCCCCTTTGCTCTGATTGACTTGCTCTGTTACTTTGCTTCTTTTAGTCCAGACTCAGATATATTTTTTAAGGCAGTTTTTAAAAGCAAGATTTTTCTCAGCTCTACCCACTGCTCACCAGCTTTGTTTTCAGCTAGATGGGAATGCACAGCATTTTTAGGCTGCTCCAGACTGTAGCCTGGCAATGGTCAGCAGTGTCCCCTCCCAGGGCTGGGGAATGCGTGCACAATTGGGTGGAAACACAAGAGCAGCCCAGGAGAGGATAATATGGAAGCTGTTCACTAGGGAACTTCAAATAAATGTGCTCTATAGCAACATGCAATGAGATGAGTACTGGGGACTGTACTCTTTAGGATTGCACTTTTATTTTGGTCAAAAAGATTCATTCTTTTGCAGGATATATAATTTGATGGGAGAGAAACTCTAAAGAAATAACAGGAATGAACCATGGAAAAGCCAGAGGTAGAAAAGGTGGTCTTTGGGACATCGAGAGTTAAAACTTTAAGGCTGTAATTTATTTATAAAAAAGAGCTAAGAGCTTTGTGTATATGGTAACCAGTCCTAGCTCTTGGAGCCATCAAGGTGACAGAATCAAACTCAGAACTCTAATTAGTGTAACTGAAGAGTGAGTATACTTATTATCTGATATAAAGCAATTTTAGAAACTCCCACAGTTTTAAAATAATAATAATAACAGTAATTGAAAACATGAACTGACAAGTCACTAACAACCCATTATATCACACAGTGCGGAAGCACCTTGTACCTTTACAATGCACCTTTCTGTCGATCTCTGACACATATACACACCCCAAAGTGGTCTCAAGAGCTGCTGCACAGAAGATGTTAAAATATGTCACAAACCAACACCCAAATTGTGGTGTTTCTGCTAGGTCTTTTTGTTTGTGGAGTAAGCTGGGACTCAGAAAACCTTATCACAGTACCTGGCTTCAAAAACACTTACTGGTTTGTCTAAACAGGTTTGTTCCCTGGTGTAAATCAAATCAAAACTATTCTGAGCTATCTATTTTTGCTTGGATCAAGACAGATGTCTCAGGCTTCTCTTATTTGGGCTCATATGAGATAAGAATAAAACTGATGGACATGTGAAACTAAAAGATTGGCCCGATTTATCACACAGATGAGTGATTCAGTGTGTTGCAGAGGCTCATTGCTTAAGCCAGAAGTCTCAGGTAAGGACCCTCTCCCCAGGGAGCTGCAGCTTATCCTTGCCCACCTGTCCTGAGCTGAGGCAGGCCAAGCAGGGGAGGAGGGCACAGGCATGAGTCCCATGTTCCTCCCTGTTTCCTCAGCCTGCCGTGAGAGGGAAAAAAAGAAAAAATGTTTTGCGAAGAAGTAAGAAAGTTAAATACAGACTGGATGCTGTTGAGAAAATAATCAACAAATGAAACAAAACCAAACCAAAAAGAAAGAGAAAGCTTTCTTTTCTTCCAGCCATTCTTGTCTTCATTTAATGGAATTCCATTTTTGGGAGTGGTAGCATGATGCAACTGAGAAAAGAGCTACATAAAAACTCTCCCTCCCTATTCCACATTGGCAATCAGCAGCTTTAGGATACCTTATCCTGTGGCTGCCCAGGGAGAGTGACTAGCAAAGGAGACTGGGGGAGGAAAAGGAAACATATTTGCATTCCTTATGCTTTCTTATTTTGGAATTTTATTCTGTCTAGTCTATAGACAGGTTTATACAGAGAGAAATGGTGCAGATTATAATCCAGACTCTAATTAGCCCCAGAGCTAATGAGCTGTCAGTCAATTTGTCTTCCTACAGCCCTTCTGTTCTCAATGTACCAAGATCAGCTCATCCACATCCAGGCTTGCCATTTCCTCCAGATTTGTGCAACCTTAGAAGATGAGATCAATCCGGACTGTCATCCTGATTTTTCAGTTTCTCCAAGGAGTCTGGGGAGCTGGGGTCTGACTTTGTCAGTGCTCCCTGAGCTCTGCCCAGGGCTGTGATTTGCACATTTCCATCTGTGGACAGCCTCAGTGTGCTCACTGCCACGCACAATGCGGTTATGCAGCGCTCTCTCCTTGCGTCTTTCCGGATGTCTGCCATCTGGCAGAGCCCACTCACACTTGCAGTGCTCTCCAAAGAGGGTGAGGGATTTGCTTGCCACCAGGCGCACAAACACACACATTGTACGGGGCTGGCCGCGTGCCCTGCTCCTCCCAGCTGAGTGTGGCCCACACACTCTGTATGCCTCAACCTGGATGCAAAACTAGCTTAGTATGCAATAATAATTAATTTTTATTTCAAAACAACCTTGCCCTACTACTCCATTAATTTCTAGGAGTTGCATCATTCTTTTCTGAATTACACCCAGTAGTTCCACTTCTAACTTGGAGCTCCGGAGCTGTGCTGTCCCAAGCATCCATGGGCGTAAGGATGGCCAGTATCCACAGGCATTTGGGGCATCACAAGATGGAGACAAATGGGAAAGAGGGAGAGGCAGGGTGTGAGATAACCTATCTAGATACTGTGGTGTTTACATAGCAGCGTCTGGTATTTTAGGAAAACCCACAGTAGATATATAATTAACAGAATGATATTTATTAGCAAATTAATATCTTAGCCAACATCTGTAAGGGTGGGTAGCATATCTGTAACTCTCACATGATGTGACACATAGATTTAGTCCATAGAAAATGCCATGGAAAGGAAAGAATTATAATTTTGGAGGCAGCCAGGATTTGGGTATTCCCTGTCCTGGGCTATGCCAGCATTACTCCAGTTCCCAGCTGCCTTTTGCTGCCTCAAACCAGCCCTCATGGCTTGGGGCAGGATGCGCTGCTTTCACAGGGACCTTGCCTGCAGCTGGTGGCCCCTGCTTGCACAGTCCCATCTGGGACTGCTGTTCTCTAGAGAATGAGATGCTGGTAGCTTGCCAGCCAGCCTGACATCAACCACCTCAAACTGAAACAAATTTCAAGTGAAAGAAAAGTGAAATTATACTGATATGCAAAAGAGAAATGTTCAGTTGCTACCTGTAGAGACAGGCAGACACAGAAAAAGGACAAATAGCTAGCAGTGATTTTTGGGGTTTTTTTTGTTGGTTTTTTTTTTTTAGATGCTCTTGGCCCTCAAGTTCTCCCAGCTAGAGAGTGTTGGGATGCTGAGCTGGGTGGGGCTCAGTCACCCATAAGGCACTGAACTAAGGCACTGGGCAAAGCATCCATTATCTCTAGTATCTCCAGGCTGCTAGTTTAATTTGGATCACAAACACATTTTAAAAATAATTTTGTGGTTGTCCCACTTGCTGTGGTTCCCCTTGCAGCCCAGTCCCTGGAGTGTGCAATCTGGATTCTTACCAGGGGAAACTCAGTCAGCAATGTGCATGCTACCCACAGGACCGAGTTAGAGCTGATCTGTGATAAAACCCCAGAGATATGTGGCTGCATGGGGCTCTGTACTGGCTGTTTCCCTCTGCAGCTCCCTTCCCAGGGTGCTGCATGGCTTGCTTATATGGACCTAGCTGTAGTAACTTCTCCAGCATGGCTGGACACTGATTTTGGGATTGGAATCCAGGTTGCCCTCACAGGAAGGCAATACGACAGAAAGAAGACTGGGAATCTCTCCTTGGCTACAAGGAAGGGATTTGGGGCTCACGCCATCCATGGTACCAAGTAAGCATTCAGCTAGAATAGCCAGGTATTATCAAGAAGTCATGACTTCAAAACTTCTACTGTTTACACTTGCACATTTCTCACTTATTACACTATAGTTTACTCGCAGCTCTTTGTGTTAACCCCCCCCATGCTCTTAACAAATACATTTTATAGTGCAAGCACCAAACTACAGCATTGCTATTTTCTTCTATGGTCAGAAAACTAACAGTTCTCACACCCCTGAAAGCAACTGCCACCACCTAAGGCCCAGACACATTTTGACCTGTTTTTGATAAAGATCTAACCATGAAAGGACAGTGCAGATGCTAGCCTGCCTAGATGGGGGCTGGCCCCTGCTTCCTCTGCCTCCTTCCCCATTTTCTTTGGAGACCCATGGGCAGCTTGAAGTGTTTCAGATGCTGTAAAGAAGGTGCCTGGTACCACCCTGCTGCCTGCTCAGGTCCCATTGGCCAGTCATTCCTTACCTCCAGCATGGGACAGCTGGCTCCCAGGCCTACCAGTTGAAGCATCTGTGGTATTTTTCTTTAAAATGCAGTTTGCCTGGTGTGCTACAGGGATTGAGAGTCCTGCTGCAGCCAGCACAGAGCAGCTTGTGTGCTGACTTCCTCAGCAGTAAGCTGTGGAAATTGATAGTGCTGCTTGGGATTCTAGCATTGCCACTCAGCATGCGGTCTCAAAAACATGACTTGATAGCTGTCACCAAGGTCATCTGATTCTTTTTCTTCAGTAAATGAAAAATAAAGATCCCTTCATGGCCCAAAAGGCAATACAAAACTCTTACTACAGACAAAGAGAGGAAAGGAAGGGACATGTTTGCTTAACACAACCTGGACTCCAGCAGGAATTTGATCTTTTCTAAATCCTGCTTTATCTAAATTACTGTAAATTGCCATGGATTTTTACCATTCCTCTTTGCTGACAATGGTTCTGCAGCAGTGCAAGGCAGCAGCACCCTTAGTATGAATAAAAACTGCAGTAATCCAGGTCTGCTCCCAGGCGTTCCCTCAAGCACCTGCACTAGCCTGGGCATGGCAATCTGCTGCTTCCTTTTCTCTTAAAACTCATTAATTTTTTGCAGGACCAGATACTTAGAAGCTGTGATCTGTGAATTCTGGCTCTTTTTATTCTCACCCAAACAGGTGACTGCCAAGATGGGACCCACTGGTCCTTGGAATTTCTTCTCCTGGAAGTGTTCCCAGGTCCCTAATCCTTGTCACTTATCATGTCTGTCAACATGCTCTGAGCTGGGCAGATACTCATGTTCACTACCCTCATGGTTCATAGCTGTCAAACAGCTGCTCTTTGCTGGTTCTTCCTCTGGGCTGAGTTGAAATCATGAATCTAGGGGTTTTTGCATCTTCTGTACTGGCACAGTTCCTTTCTCTTTCTTTTTTTTTTTTTTTTTTCCCTTAGCTCTCTGGGCAGTGTTAATTTTGCCAATTCAGCCAGATTGGATTTCTTCTTGGCAATCCTTGATTCTGCAGCCTCTGCATCCATTTTTTAACTTGCTTTTCTACTTGCAAAACAACTAAATGATTTCTCCACTTTGAATTTTTATATAAAATGACAATAACTTTGGATTAGGTTATTCTTCTCATTAACAGAGACAATAAACATTCAAGAAGTCAGACTGTTTCCAATTTTAACTTATTTATACTAAATTCTTTGATCTTTAAACAAAGCTGATAAATCAGAGCAACAGCAGGGTCAAGCAGCATGGTCAATCCAAAATGCTGAAAAGTCATGTCATCTGCTATCTCTACACCTCAGGCCAAAACAAGAGGTGAACCTGCCTACAAAGCAATTTAAAATTAGTTACATTTTGGACATTCTTATCTGATTTCTGAACTGTTATGTTGTGTTCAGGTCTTGTTTTTATGTCAGCTGTTTTGTTGAGTTTTTTTGTTTTGTTTGTTTGGGTTTTTTTAACTGCAAGGACTACAGATTTATTTTTAGATGAAGGTTGGGTGCTTTTTTCAAACAATGTGCTTTACAAGCTGCAAAAAAAAAATCAAAAGACTGCCAGTAAAGTCACAAAACTTGGCAATAAGAAGCAAAAGTGGACACAAGCGATGTGTCTTGCTGAAGCCACAACCCAGGCACTATGGCACTCAGCTCTGCAGCCTGAATGTGGCCTTGTTGGCCCTTTGCTCTGTCCTGCTTCCAGTACTTGGCTCACTCTGGAGCCATCAGGAACCCCTGCATGTTGGTGTCCCCCTCTACATTACTTGACCACAAGAGCTGTTCTCAAACCTGGCTCTATCATCACCACCTCCTGGCAGAATTAATGAATACCCTGGCAAGTGATTTCTATATACTGTCTAGAACTTCTACAAGGCTCATTTTTCTTGTGAGAACTGGCCTTTTCAGTGTCGAAACCCAGCTCTAAACACTTCCTGGAACGTGGTTTCTCCTGCAGGAGGAGCCGCAGCCCAGAGCTCCCCACACAGCTGCTTCCTGGGGAACTCCAGCTCCTGTTTTGGGGACCACTTTCCAGAAGTACAGATGTGAGCCTGAGCTACAGACAGCACTGCTGGGAACATCCAAACGTTCTGACATCTGAGGGAACCCCTTGGACAAGCTCAGCTGCAACCTGCATCTATGGAAAGCATTCCCACACCAGCACAGATGTTAGGTACAGGCAGTCCCCCACAAGTGACCCTCTGGGGCAATGGGCTCTGCCAGTTTGGAGTTCTTCTAAACAAAGCTGTCTGTGTTTAACCTTCCCAGGCAGACTTTCAGATGAAGTTTGTGCATACCAGGAAAGCAGAGCGTGCAATTTACTCCCATTTGACATAATCATAGGCTGTCCTGGTGCCTGAAACAATTTAATGAATACCTTAAGACAGGTTTTGCTGTCAGATCATAATACTGCCTTTCACAAAAGCTCTTGCCACTGTTACCATCACTGTATCTGACACTGTGACAACGTGAAAGACCCTCCAGAGGTCTAGGTAGTAGTGCACTGATGGGATAAATGTATTTATTCAACCTGCGTCAACCTGTGATAATTCTGCAGAGGCATATCCTCTCTGATGCCTATTCTTTGGCCGTATTTTTAATATAATATGCTGGGCAAAGGCATTTCGTTAGCTCCAAAACACTGAAGGCACACTGTGAGCCCCTGTACTCATGTTTACACAGTGCTAAAACCCTGGTGCTGCCATTGCACTCCTCTAATAAACCACAGGGGTTTCACAAGAAGGTTGAAGCACAACCTTGAGAAAAAGGAAGAGAACGAGTTGAGGCACACACAGAGACAGGAAGGATCACACTGTCATCAAACCCAGACTACCTCCAACAGCAGTTTTTTCCTCAGCAGTCTGAGAACCCAGAAACCCAGAGCAATGTTTTGGGTTTTCAGTGAAGCCTGTGCTGCTGGGGAGCACCTTGAAACATGCTCTGGTTTTGGAACTTCGCAAGGTGGCAGGCCACGACCTCAGAATTGTGTGGAAAGCAAGAGCTCAGAAAATATGTTTGCATGAGACTTGCAGAAGGGTCTGCAAGGGGCTGGCAGCAAACTCACACTTCCCCATGTCCTGTTGTGACACATGCTAAAAAGATCCTGATCCTTGGGTCTCTATATGGAGAAATCCAGGGCTGACCATTAGGTTGCAGGGATGTTGCAGGCAGTGTTTTGCAGAGCTGTGTGTGCAGCTTGACTGGGAATTACCCGGGGGTAAGGAAACCCTTGAGCAGAGTCCAGCACTTCCAGGGCTCCCAGGTGGGCTGCTGCTCTCCCCACATCTGTCCTGGGCAACAGCCCTGCTCAGTATCAACCCCCAAAACCTCAGGCATTGCTAAGAGACACCACAGGACCGTGCTGAGTAGAGGCAGAAATCAAACCCTGGCGTGGGCAAGCCCTGTTTGCAAACAGCCTCCACTCTTGCCTCCTCTCTGTGTGGTTGCAGCTTGGACCTCCAGCCTCACCAGGTTCAGTCACTTCAGCTGGCTTCAGCCAGTCCTATTGCTTCCTCCCAGCTAGTGATGCCTTCTTGCAGCCTCCCAAGTAACAACAGTTTTTGGCATTTTTTATGCGTTTTGGGGTTTTCTTTTCGGTATGAATTAATTATGGTGTTTGGGGGATTTCATTTAACCAAATCAACACAGCATCATTCTTACATGTACTTCGCTGGGGTCTGAATATTCCCAATATTTCACCCAGATGGAGTAGGCTGACCCATTTAGACAGCTTCATCATCTGACAGCTGAAACAGGACAGGGTCTGAATTGATTTCACGCCTAGTTTTAGAGCATTTAGTCCTCTGCCACAGCTACACACACTCAAAAAGATATCTATTCTGCCTTCACAAAGAAATCTGAAACTTCTTCATCACCGAAAATGAACTTTTTAAAAAGTATTCTGGACCTTTTAAAAAGTATTCTGAAAGATATTCAAGTGGCAGAAATACTAAGATATCTGTGCTGGAAAGGCTACATTAGCAACAGTAAATCACTTTACATGATGGGATAAGCCTCCTCTCTTGGGATTTGGTGGGAAGGTTTGTGTACAAGTGAAGGACAGTTAAAGCAGTGACTATGAGGCATATGAAAGCTGAGAATAAACCAAGTGAAAATAACCCAATTTTCTACTGATTTGTTCAATGAGTTATTGCAAGTAATTTTTTCCTTCTGCTATTTACAGGGTTTCCCTCTGCTAAATGTTACCGTGGTCACTGTGGTGTAACATTAATTTGCTTATATAACCTCTGTGTTGCACATATAGACCCAGATGTTATTTCAGAAACACTACACTTGGGGAAGATTTTCTAAAACCCATACATGAAAACTTCACAGAACAGTTAATTTCTTCTCTTAACACTAAGAGGGCCTCATTCAGAAAAGGGCACAGCGCTGTCCTAACATGAAGAGATAATTGCTCAACCCTGCTGATGCTCTGCTCTGGTCCCCCGAAACCTACAATAAAGCTTCAGCCTTACAATACACCTAACTTCAGGTTCCATCACTTCTCTTCATACCATGCACCAGAAAAAGGAATTGATGGGCTTGGTTTTAATGTTGGATTTAATTAAGATAAATCAAAAGAGATTAGGAGTTCAAGAACACACTGCAAAGCAGAACTCAGTATGTGTTTACTGCATTTAGCCTAAATATTAATTAACTTTGAAAACAAAAAATCTGCATTTTTCCTGTAGCTTATTTTGTGTCTTAAAATGGGTAGAAGATCGAACTTCTATGAGTATTTACAGTAACAATGTAACTTCTTTGTTCCTCAATGTATCATTTTCAAAATACTACTTAAATTCCAAAAGGGTATTAAAACATTGGCCATAATCTGTCCAGCAATTTAACAGTGTCTCAGCCCATGTTAACTTTTTTTTGCAATATAAAGTAAAACAACATTTTATAGCAACTCATTGTGACTGAAGTTGCCCTCCATGAAATGTTTGTTGGTTGAAATTAACAAAAAACTGAAAGTACTCACAGGTGTATTTTAGGCTTAACAGACTGGTAGATTTCAAAGCCCTGGGGAACTTCACCAGTTCTGTGAAAGTGGGAAGTGAGGGCAAACATTTATCACAACCCAGCAGTGTATTCTGACTTCAAGTTGTATTTAAAAAAAAAAAAAAAAAAAAGACCTTTTGTCCATCTTGGTTAGAGAGAGGAACAGAGAGGTACAGCATGAACAAAGATATTCTTCTCCTTTTGATACTTCATATGCTTCCAAAGCTCAGCAGAGATCTTATAGAAATTGTTCCTTTTTACCATTAAGTTCATTATACTGGAAGTAAACATTAAAATGGGTAAGTGTTGTACCTTTTAGATTTCAGCTTCCACATATTATATACTGTGCACTGAACAAAATCTAACTGCTTTTCAGAACATAATAGTAAATTCACAGGCCTTTTCACCCTCAGAGCTTCCTTTTATGGGAGTATCATCAGCGAGATCTCAAAATGCTTCTAAAGCATCTCCTTAACTTTAGGGAGGAAAAGAAGACCAAATTAGAAGGCAAGGGTATTTCTATGAGCAGCAGTAAGCCAAATATAGTAAAATTTTAGTTTAGAGTACTGCGACATACACATATAAATCAATCTATTCTTCATTTAGTCTCGTGACTTTCTTGGATTTTTGTTTGTAACTTGTAGTGAAAATTTAACAGCATTATTACATTCACATGCCACTGCCACAGTAGGTTTAGAGATCCTGAAATATTAGCACTCTTGCCAAACTCCCCTATGACTTAATAGGAAACTTCTAAGAGATATTATTTCCTTAGTAATTCCCTTTAAATACTGATGCATAACCAGTCACAAGACTCCTTCCCTGCTGTAGCACTGTGGCAAAATGCAGTTATCCAAATTAGCCAAATTATCTTCTTAAAATACCTTACATGAAACATGGATGCAATAGTAACAGTTTAGCACTTGTCTGGTTCTGGACAGACAGCAAAACTAGAAAAAAGCTATTTCTCAAGTGCCATTTTACTGAACTGCAAGCTTGCACAGAGCCATAACAATCCATACACACACAAACACTTCAGTCTCTTAAGTGTTTTGAAGAGTTGGATTTCATTCCGTAATGGGGAAAATAGACCCTCTTATTTGGTTATTCTACAGTTATTCTAGTTTTCTTAGATAGCACTAATGCGTGGTTTAGTGCTTAGTTTCTTCCATCTTCAGCATCCTGCTGCACTCAAAGCAGAGCAGAAGCAGCGTTAATTTAGCTTAGAAATTATTATTCCCACACTCTTACCACAAAAACAAGCTCAACAATGAGCTTAGGGACTTAATGTAAACGCATTTCAGTGAGAACACCATAGCTATGCCCTAGGCACTCCTTGCCTGCCTCCTCTTCTGTTTGGAGAACTGCACAAAGGCCACTCTTCCCCTCCATACTACATGTGGGAGTAGAGAGCCCTCACCAGGAAAAGTTAGGCTCCTCCTGCCCTCCCTGAAGCCTGTGTGAGGATCCAAAAGGCCTAGAAAAGAGGGGAGACAGAAAATCCTCTGCATGCTGATACAAACCTCTGGGCAGAAGGTTTCTTCAAAATATCTTTGCAATGAAGAGGACTGGCAATGAGATAAAAAATAAAATAAAATCACAACACCCAGAGGGTAGAGGCCTACCTTCAGACACAAACACACCCATCTCTCTCTTTGAGCTGCAACAAGCCAGCACACTCACTGGGATTAACACATGAACTTACATCCTGCAAAGAAAACTTGAAAAGGCTTTTCAGTGAGCATGGAGAGAGGTGGACTGGGGTTAACCTCTCGTGGTACACCCGACCCTTTAGTTCCACCTGATGTTCAGACGCTTTTGCTTCTCAAGCACAGACAGCAGCTCCTGACCGCAGTGGCTTTCAGCCTATTCTTCTTGACCCTCTGGATGCTCACAACCAGAGCAAGGAGAGAAGTAGCACATGTGAGTTATAAAGAAATCCAGAACCCTGCTTCCAAGGGTTGGGCTTGAACCTTGTGAGACTGCATTTTATGAAGATCTTTCTTCATACATTCACAGCTTTTCCACATTTACAGTTTTGTCAAAATTATTATAAAACATTTATTGACAGTAGCAATAAACAGAACAAGTTTTTGTAAACAGAAATTAAAGCAGAAAATGGCTTTAAGTCATTTTTGACCAGCCAGCTGTACAAAAGCTTAAGCAAAGCAGCAGTCAGGGGGGCTGGGTTTGGAAGAATCCACAGGGAGTTCAGGAGATGTCATGCCTTATTAGATCACCAAAATAAGCTGTTATTGTCTTCAGTTTGTTATTGAGAAAATTTTGTTCTATTTCAACTTTCCCTCCTGGCCCTGCTAAGGAAGCCACCTGAAAAACAAACAAAAAAATTAACCAATCAATGTACAGGAAAAGAGGCAAAACCCCAAACCTTTTAATTCACACAATCACAAAAAACACCTCTCTGCTTTGTTAACACTGGTGGAAAGCATTCTTTGGCAGTTAATGCCTCTGATCCTCTTTTTGTCTCCTTTCACTCACACAAGTGGTTTGTGGCTTGTGACTGAAAAAACCCTCCTCATCCAAATCACAAAAATAAGGACTTCAGAATCAAAGAGGAATATTCAAAACTCGATGTGCTGTGCTGAGGCAAGAGAAGCTAAACTCTGGTTTGCAGGGTACTTGGCAATTGAGACACCCAGCTGGGCCAAAAACCAAGTTGTAAACTGTGCTTGAAAGACGTCACATCCCAAAGGTTGGGAGAAGAGTAAAAACAATATTTGCAATTAGAATTAGGAATCATAAAGATAACACTGAAGAGTGGCAGAGTGGAGGGGAACAACCATCCCAGTTTTGTGTTTATGATCACTGGAGTGAGAATTTCACCATTCATGCTCTGTTGACTGAGCCCGGTGCACACCTTTAACGCTGAACGATTACAGACAGACCACGTTTCGCAGCAGACTTTGCATTTTGGACTGGAGCATGCAATGCTCTCCCCTCTCCTGCTCCTCTTCGGGATGCCTCGTACAATGTTTCTGAGGGATAACAGCCTACAGGCCATCAACTCATCAGGAGAGACCACACAGTCAGAAGGAAGCACACTAAAACTGAACATTGTTTTTTTCCCCTCCATTCTGGACCCTGAGGACCTGTCCTGTGGGGGGGTCCATGCTCCACAGCCAGTTCTGCTCCGTCCTGCTGTTTTCCCAGGCTGCTGCAGGAAAATGATTTCTCTAGTTCCCTATGCAGGGAAACTTCCTGGGCAGACATAAAGTGATCAAGGTCTACAAGCCTGCAGTAGATTTTAACTGATCTTTAAACCAAGATGATGTTAGCAGCCTAAACTTTAAGTTCAGACTGTGTTATTAACACTTCTAAACCCCCCTTGAGACTTGACTCTGTCGTGCAGGTTTAAATTTAAACATGCTGAACTTCCTCTATTTTACTGTGAGTGAAAAACCAGCCTTCTATATAAAGAGGAAATAACAGATTAATTTAAATTACACTTTAAACCTTTATTGACTTGCCCAGAAAACTGCCACACTTATCTAAATCACACATTTACTGTTCTGTTCTGGTTTTATTTTCTCTCTTTTCACTTTTTTGTTTCTGCAGACAAAAACAAAAGTGTGAACAGCTTTTTCATCCTTCAACTTCTGGTGATAGGAAAAAATGCTCCACGTTCTTGTCAGAGAGGAACCTGCCACTTAAGTAAAAAAACAGAGGCTGGCTGACTTATAAATAGCACAAGAATCTGAAATTGGCAAGTGATCAGGAATGTTAATTTTACAACTTATCTGTTCTTACTTGAAATCCAAAAAGCATTGTGGGGTGATCCCTAGTTTTTCTAGGAAGATGTAAACTTAATTTTTTACAAACCAAAGCTGGAATGTCCCTTCCAAAAAACATTAAGAGGCTTTGCACTTTATAGCCGATGTCACTTAAGCATTCTAAAATATTAATTGGATTAGTCAGCGTAAGAATATTGAAGTTACTGTCTTGGGGTTATGCACTCCTGCTTTCGGGGCACAGTTTGTGTCACTAGCATATCTGACTAATGCATTGATACTAAACACTAGTATTTACTAAATATTTCTCTTAGAAGACCCAAGTAAAACAAGATGTCCTACACTGAGGGGTGGTGTCCACCAAAGGACAATTGAGAATTTACATACGCTGTGTCTGGTGTCTAAGAGTTAAATCCAGGGTAATTATGACTAATTTCAAACAATGACTAAAAGTATTTGATATACCCAAAGGTGACAAAAATTTAAATAAACACATGGGAATAAGCTCTGCAGCGACAGATCAGGTACTGTACGCTCTTCAACCCACCCATATTCAGAGGAGAGAAATGCAAATCTTCTGTGACAATGCTTATTTGCAAATTGCTGGAGGTTGCAAATTTAATTACGTAGGAGTTGCCAAGTTTTCCTCAGCAGGGCTCAGTCAACCCTGACAGTGTAGTGAGGGAAATCTGCCACACACCAAACTTCAGAAGGGTGCCGACCTGGCAGAGGGACACCCTCTAAAAATAACAGCAGACTGAGGAACGATGCTTTGAGAAAAACAAAGGTGCTCACCTATTTTTAGATACCGACAAACACCTCCTGTTTTTGCAGTGCACTACAACGGTGAATACACCATCATATTTATTTTAAAAACTTCACTAGTTCAAAATTTCTTTCTTTTGCTTTTCCTGTGTACATACAATGATTCCCCACTGGCAACTCTCCTTATCCTGATTTATTCTTTAGCCCAAACCCACCGTACTTGGGTGGACAGATATTGCCTCCTTTGCTGTTCTGCTGTTCCTAGGCAAAGGATGCAGCTTCAGTTAACACCTTCCTGCATCCCTCTCACCTGGATGCTTTATCCTTCAGTTCAGTGACTACTGCTAGAAAATGTTCACAGCTACAGCCACACCACACCACATCCAAAAAGTAGCCAACAGGTTTGGAAAGGAGACATCAGAAAAGATGAAAATATAAAAAGAGAAACAAACAGAAGATTATTTTGGGAGCGCAAGCTGCTTGAAGTGCAAACCTCCCATATATCCTTCAGGTGTATTTTTTAACTTGAAGGTTTTCCTACTAGTCTTGAGGGTTTGTGGGTTTTTTGCTTGTTTTTTGGGGTTTTTTTGAGTGGGTTTTGGTTTTTTTTTAATTATTTTTTTAGTCATACTGAAATTCCTTTGGTAAAGTAACTTCCTATCTGGTCCAGCCACCAACTAACATAACCATGGACAAAAAATAAAACATTTTTTTCCCCCCTCCTAGAAACTTTTCTGAGGTATGAGAAATACACACTTTTTGACTTGATAGGCAGTCATGCAAGGACACTGTGAATCAATTAATTTTATAGAACACTACTAAACTGAAGAATCCTGTCCTACTACATCCAACCTAAAAGTTAAGGGGGGAAAAACCCAACCCACTTGAAAAAGAAGGCATCATAAAATAAAATAAAATGCTCTCAGGCAGCATTTTTGAAAATGTACAGGTATGCAGGTGAATTATGCCGCTGTCACAGTGGTGCTGCCACCCTTTGACAGGCCAGACATTTATTTATTTTTTTTTAACTTCGCTTGGGCAAACTACAATTCAGTATTCAAGCACTATAAGCTTTAGCAAGACTGAAGTCCAGAACTGTCACCCTTGCTGTGGGTAACTTCTGGCTTTCTCTTTTATCAGGGACAGGGAACACACATGAGTTTAAAGTGGGCTGCTTAAAAGCTGTTGTTATTAACACAATAATCACAGCTGAAGTGTATGCAGTTACATTCACTTAGAAATTATCAGCCTGCAAAACACATCAACCCAGGGCCTTTTACCTGCAAACTCTCCTAATACCCAAGCATCTCAAAAATACTATCAAATTAACCTCTGTTCATTTCCTGGCCTCTCACTCCCTACTTTGCTCATTGTTCTATTTACTCCTAAATAAAGATGACTCTGCTTGGCAGGTCCTGTTTGGCTAGGTCTTCTGTCTAAAAGCATAGCTAAAGGAGAGAATTCAAATAAATAAATGGGTTTTACCCATCTTTACACTCCCTTCATTGAGCAGTCATTTTTAACAACTGGACCTTCAAAAACAAACACAGCAAACATTTTTCCAACCAGGCATTAGAATTGCAGACAGAACAAGACTTCGGTGTCTAACTCTCGATTTTCTCAAAATGATTGAGAGAGATAAGATGGGAACAAAGACAAGAAAAAAAGTACCAGCATAGTGTGTACTTTTTTTTTTTTACTATCACGGTCCAGAACACTTCGCTTAATTCTAGGCCCATGGAACCACTCTACACTAGACAAGAAACAAAAAGCTATTCCTGTATTCTGGCAGTATTTGGAATATAAGCAAGGTCTGAGACACCAACATTTAGGACAGCAAAAGCTCCAACAACAGTACAGTCTCACAAAATTAGGCATAGCTATCACAAGCAACAGTATCTGCCTTCAAATAATGGAAGTTTAAACAATCACTATGGCACAATCCGGTATCTGAGCTGCTAACCATGCACAGGCAGGATAAGTAATAAACTCCTGATTCCTCATTACTCTGTCTCCCAAAATTGGCTAGGCTAGTAAAGATGCTTATGTGGTTATATACACATGTATATTATTTCTGATTATTCCTAACTAGAAAGAACATTGTGAAAGATTAATTCAACCAAAAAACAGACCAGCACATATTACAAATTTTCTAACAAATGCATGTTTGTAAAGAAGGAGATTTGATGCAATTCAGGGAAATGTTTTTACATTTCTCGTTAACATACCAACCATATTGCACTGGTTCGCTGCTCCCTCTGGAGGCAGAAGTACAAAAGTTCACTTCGACCTAAACTCCATTGACTTTTTTTAAGCGAATTCAAAGAATCCCATTTCTGTCTATAAGACCAACTCTACACAGAAGTGGCTGTGCCTGCAGGAGTAATAAGTGCTGTTTTTGCAATAAAATCATGCAGAACAAGGCTGGATACCTTGTCCACCAATAAGGCAACGAACACTGAGTTCTGGTACACAGCTAGGCCAGGGTCAGCCACCACCTGCTTTCACTCCAGCAGCAGGCTCCCTAGATCACTATTCTATGTTAGCTACCTAACAGTGATCTAATAGCTATCTTCCATAAAAAGTACATACTTTCCACTAAACTTGAACCACGTTAACTAATGGTTAAACAGTATTTTTATTGCAAGGCTGCTTCTAACGGCTGGACTTCTGCTTTTTGGTTTGTTTTTTTTTTTTTTTTTCTGGAGAACCACAGCTCTGGAAATGTAATGGCAGTAAATCCAGAACCTTCACACCTAAGCACTGCCAGACATTTTGGTAGCCAAACCCATAACCAGTTTCCTATGGACCAGAGTATCCACCAAGGTCAGGATTGGAACAGTCATTGTTTGACGCACCTTTGTCCACACAGGATGAAGACATTTCCCTAAACAGTGGGCTAGATTCACATTCTCTTTCCCCCTCTCAAATCATCAACCTTTAGGGTTTTTTTTCTTACACTGACAATTTCTAAAGAAAGAGACGAGGAGCTTATTTCTCCTCCTGAGAGTAGCTCATAGCCTGGAACAATGAACTGAACTGAATCCAGGACCTCAACCACATACTTCTAACACCTGACCCCTGGTTTTGAGCTACATTTGTTACGCTTCAGCCATCTGTGTAAAGCCAAACCCACGGATGTAACCAGTATCATTCAGAGCCAATTGCACCAAGGTGTTGAGGACACCCGGCCCAACCGCATGGATGAGCTGAGCTCTTCTTTAGGAAAAGGTGTGGGCCTGTGGGGACTACTCTTGGATGCTTCTGTGCAAACACAAGTGAAATGTAGATGCCTTTGGCAATTTATAAATCCAGTAAAAAGCCCTCATGAACAGAGCAGAAAACTGCTAAAGTCACTCTTCATCATGGGAATGAAACATTTGATAAAATGAAGTGGTAAGTTTAAATTAGAAAAACTACCTAAAATTAAGGTCCGGTTCAAAAAATCATAAACCACTTCGACATTTCACCAGCCTGAAGTACAAAAAGGAATTGAATCATCACCTGTCATAGCAAGAGTGCTGTGCATAATGTGGGCTTGAATGCGCTAATACTCAGGCCACGTGAATTTCAGCCTATTTCTCAAGCCAGCTGTTTGCCACCAACAATTCCACAAGACACCATATGGCTCGACACCCTGCCTGCTCTAAGTCAGGTAAAGTCTGCTTTTGGAAAAGCATAAAAAGAATCCCGCAAAGTTAGTGGCATGTTGCAGGTAAGAACTGCTCCCTTCTTTGCAAAAAACTACAAGACAGAATTAACATAGAAAATATGCAGAGGAAACAAAACCAGACACTCATGGGACTTGTCAGTCATACAATTGCTTAAAAAAGGAAACCTTCTACCAAAAATCTCTGATACAAAAAACCCCACACTAAGGCCACAAATTCTGTTTATCACTAATCCCTGCAATGTAAGCGGCCCATATAGAACCACACACCTGTGTGGACACCATCAGTACCACCCCTGGTGGCATGACATTTGTCTGATCTACTCATCAGCGAGAGCAGTGACTGCAGGCTCTAATTTCCTGCAACTCCGTCATAAACTGAAAGCCGTGAAAGTCTGGGACTCAGCAACTTATCAGATAGTAAGAGCTGGCTAAAATATATTGGGTTTTGTTATTTTTATAATGATGTATGTGTCTGGCAGCTGGGTCTGGAACTTCAACAAGAAACTCCATTCTGCTGCTTTAAGAAGAAACAGTGTAAAAATCATGGAAATAATCTTCTACTCCCATTTCTAAATATACCAAAAGTACTGCAAACACAGAAATCACTTAACACAAGGGTCAATTAAAAAAACCCCAAATACCCCACATTCAGCTGAAGAGATTAAAAAGTCTTGTGTATGTGCTTGTAATATTTATGTTTCAAGTCAGCTGAGCATTTTGTTCACCACCAAGACTTATCCAGTTAATTACCTGGTTAATATCAGCATTCCGAGGCAGAAAATACACAATATTGTTGGTGATCTTCTTGGAGAGCCTGAAAATTTCAAATGTAGAAGCCAGTAAAGGAAAAAAACAAGAATGGGGAAAGAAAAGTTTCTTTATATTCATTCATTTTGAAGGGATGTCTCAAATTCAGCTATTATGCAATTAAATTATAGTCTTCTGAGTGTGTGATAGGATTCTCTTCTGAAATGCAGAAATTATTGTCTGAATGCAGAAATTCTATTTCATCATTAATGCCCTAGAAAGCATAGAAGAGTCTCCAACACTCACTTTTAATGAAAATTTAACCAAACTTCAGAGACATATGTCAGGTATTTATATGTTGTTTGTAGCTAATACATTTGGTTTACACTTGTTTTTTAATCCATTTTGTGGAATCTCTCACATGCACATACATAGATTTTCTTACTCCTATAAATATGGCTACATTTTAGCAAAAAAAAGGAACAAATTAGGTTATTGTGGAACAAAAGAAACCCCTTCACATATAATGAAACTATAATGCTAATACCTCCCCAGATGAATGAGTTCTCAATATCACCGTCAGTAAGTTAGTAGGGAAGTCTACACATTAATTAAAAGGTTAATATTTTCCTTGCACTCTTTTGTGATTTCTCAAGTCACAGGCAGGTGCTATGAATGAGAACAGTTTTAGTAAGATATTTGAAGTAAGATATTCCCTCTATAAATCAATATAGGTCACAGCTCCCACAACAAGTTATAACCTATACATATACATCACGTAACTATTTGATTACTTAGGGGTATTTTAATAAAATAATATAAAGGAGTTAAAACTGCTGAATTAACGCTTTGAGAGGCTACTCAGTCCTCCAATGGATTTTTTTTATTTTCAGGAACAACTCATCACTGTTTTTTTTGGTAATAAAATAGAGAAATATATAAATTTAGGTAGGAAAAAGGACTAAACAAATGGGTTGCCTCTGGAACTCCAGCCACTGGCCGTATTTTACACAGTCAGTCAACTGAACGTGCAAACCCTGTGGGAAGAGAGGGAGGAGAAGAAAGTGATGACACAAGGACAAGGCACAACTTGAAAAGGATATCCATCTGGGCAAATCATGGTTTGGATGTCGAAGATTTCGGCAGTAGCATAGTCGGGTCCCCCCCAGGGTGGGCTGAGGAACACCACATCCGCGCGCAGGCCGGCTGCCAACAGCATGAAGTCCCCGCACAGGAAGTCGATGTGCTCAGCCACGCCGTACACCTCTGCGTTGTGGCGCGCCAGCCGCAGCTTCTCGGGATCGATGTCGATGGCAATCACTGCCCGCCACAGATGGCAAACGCACGGATTAACAGGAAGCGGGAATGCCACACCACCACCCACAGTCACACACCTACTGCTGTGACAACCCTGCATCTCGGCTCAAGGACTGGACACAGCACACTCAGCCCAAGAGAGGAAGTCGTTCTTGCCTCAGTTTGGGCAGGAGCCTGACAATTTCAACGATGTCAATTAGAAACTTACTCTTCTCCTTTGTTATAGAGCAACAATTATCTGTGGCTGGCTGCAGTGTACTGAAAGTTGAGTTAAAAAACCCCTACCAAGGTAGCCCAAGAGAGATGATACAAGAATAGTACATAATAACAGAAATTAAAATTTAGCCAGGAAATACAAAAAGCCAAGTATAGACTGGATCATAGCCCAACAAATTTAATGCAGTAGAAATTACCGTTTGTCTTGCTCAAGCATTACTCAGAAGAGTTAGATGAACTGGTATGAGTATCTAGCAGGAAATGCTTTTACAGAAAATACTCTCAATATTTCACTACAATTTCATTAACTGGCATTAGATTAACACAAAGTTATCATCACTTTTCTCTGTTTAACTCTGCTGACACTGCAGGTGATTCCATTCTTAAGTTTACATGTGACCTGCTTTTGAATACGCAGACTTCAAGTAACAACTGGGAAAAGCAGCAGCTTTGACAGAAGTCCACTTTTACCAGTGATCTCCAGAGCATCTGACAGACTATGCCACATAAAAATAATGTTGACTAGTACAGCACAAATCCAACTCTGACTTAAAATAGAAAAGCAGTTCTATTGGTCATTTTGAAAACAGAGAGCTCATATTGTGAGTCTGATGAAGCAAAACAGCTGCTGTCACTACAGAAGCACTGAACCAGAAAATAAATCAACAAACAATACACACAGCCAAATGTTTTCAGGAAAAAGACTGAAGAAACAAAATAACACACTGTATACAACACCTACTTACCTCTTTTTGAGGTCAGTGCAAACTGAATAGCGTTTCCTCCAACCCCACAGAATGCATCCACTATGATGTCGCAGTTGAACGCCTGACTAACACGGACGGCAATATGCTCAGCTATTTTCTCAGGAGTAACAGAAAACCAACCCTCTGCAAAGGAAGGGGAAGAAACGTATTTTCACCTCTTATTTCAATGTCATCTAACTTAAAAAAAACAATCAAGCCCCACATAAATTGGAAGGTTTAGAGTTAATCCCAAAAATTTTGGCTTAGTGCATTCAACCAGGAAATACTGGCTTTGAGGATGATAAACGCTGCTCACTCCAGAAATTTGCTAAGCAAACAAAGTCTCACTGAAGCAAATTGATATGCCTCAATCTCAGTATGTGCTTTGTTAACTTGGTCTTGGGGATTCTAGCTTATCAAGGACAAGTCCACTGGCACAGCTATGAAAAACTTTATACAGCATGAATATGCTCTGTAACAAAACCAGAAATATATTCTCTCTTATCCAACATGTCGTTTTCTTTACCACAATGTCTGGTAAGCCAATTAATCTTCCTGTTTATGAGGGAAAGTATTAAAAATGAATGGCTTACAAACCCAACAAACAAAAAATAGCTGGTAATCCTAATTCCTCTTTTACCTATAAATTTATGATTTAAAGTGGTTTCCAAGTAAACATGGAAAAAAGTTGCTTTGCAAGTGACTGCTGCAAGTCAGAACAAAACGGCATGAAACTAGATCCATCAGTATACTTGGAAGTTTCAAAAAATTATTTTTAAAAATACAGAACTAGAAAAGCATCATTGAGTTTCTGAAAAAGTCCTGACCAAGTATAATTTGGGTCCAACAATGATCTTCAGCAAAAGTAAGGACTAATGCAGACAGGGGTGTCCCACACTTAAAGCACTTCTGAAGTCCAAGACTTCTGCTCACCTGCCTGCGGGGAGGGGGATGAATTTATCACGGGTACAAATACACATTCAGTACTGTTCCTGTTTAAGAAAATTAGTAATAAACTGCAAGAAGGGCCACAGGTTTGGATACATCCTAGACCACCAAGTCAGTACACTTGGTACTGAACACACCTCTGTCTAGTTTAATTCCCTCATCAAACCGAGAGAAGAGTCGATAGCGTTGTGCCCAGTACTTGACCAGCTCTGGATCAGCAGCAATCTCAGGAGGTATAGTTCTCAGTGCACTTTTATTCTTTCTTCTTTTTTTCTTCTCCTTCTTCTTTGCAGTAATTTTTTCATCTGCAGCTGGAAGACACTGCAGAAGTTAACAGTCACTGTTCTTGTAGGATAGGAATGTAATTGGTAGGTGAGTGTTAAGATTTAAAACACTGCTAAATGTTCATTACTGTTTGCCAGATTATGAAGATTAGTTGTTTTAAATTAAAAAAGAGCATCCTGTATTTCAAGGGATTAATCACAGTCCTAAAAATCATAACAGTTCACCCATTGTTTAAGAGCCTTAATCTTCAACTGAAGACACTAAACTCTACGCAACGAGCAAACAAAAGGATTAGAGACCAATTTAATGCCCTTGTATTACTTATGAATAAAAAGCAATCTAGAAAAGAGTTTTACAGTAGTAATCCAATATAACTGAACTACTGTAGGAAGGATTAGATTATATATAATAACTTGCATAAACTTGCTTTCCTTTGTTTAATATTAAATAGAAAAGTTCACAATACTGATTTTTCTTTTACCCTAGAAAATAATTTTAACAACACATGCTTCCCAGAGCTCAGCAATGTACATTTGAACCCAAATCTTGCTGATCTGTGCAGCTACCTGAGGTTAATCACCCTCATCCTTGCAGAGGAAAAAACAGCGTGAATGGAAAACCTGTTAGACCATGTCGAGGACAAACAATGACTGCATCTATAAAGAAATACTGTCAACATCAAAGACAAGACCTCGGATTCCGGCATTCCAGGAATAAACAAATTCCACTAGTACACCTCTCAATTGCTTTCGTTACCCCTTAGATTTAATGAGTCTCTTTGAATTAACAAAATAAGCAAGTAGTGCATGACACAGTAACTTGGGAAGGCAGTATGAAGTCCACTACCAATTAATTTCATCAATTTGTGGGAAACTGATTTACCTTGGCTGACGTCCTCCGTCTCTGGCTGGAGATAATCGGGAATATCCAGAGGTACAAGCTGCCGCCCACCACCATGCTCTGGCCTCCCAGCCTCCTGCTCATCGGGGCTACTCACTGCAGAGTCCTGCACCTCCTTCTCAAGCTTACTCCCTGCAGGTTCTGTGCAGGCTGCACTGGAAGACTTTGGCTCTTGGATTTCAGCATCCAGCGTCACACTCTGTGTGGCAGTAAGGCCTTCCTGACCCTCTGAGTCACTGCTGGTTACAGGCGATCCCTCTGTTTTACCCTGAGATGTGACTGTCTGGGATGTGTCTTCCTCCTTTGGTTTACTAACCTGCTTCAGGAACATTTCCACCTGCAATTGTCAAGTATCACAGATGATCAGATGGTGATCTCTTACCCAGGGCACAGCTTAAAAACCTTACAGTTCAAAAGCACTTGCCACTGCAGGCACTCTCTACCACACGTATTTTGAAAACAGTAGAATATCCTGATGCAAAACACTGAAAAAGTTAACTGTGCTCCCTTTTTAAAAGATTTGGAAACATGCTGTCTTTGGGAAATAGATACCAGCTACCTCCAAAAGAAAAACAAAAAACCCAACCAACCAAAACACTGACAGATAAATACAGTAAATCATTCTCATGTGATATCTAAATAGTCAGACTTGTCGCAGCCCAGGCGACCAAGTCTACTTCACAACTCTGTTTCTCTAATCTGCATTCAGAGATGTACTCTGCCTCTCAGGGAAGAGTTTCTTAGCATAAACAGGTAAAATTACCTTCACACATTAGTTGCCTCACCTTCAAGATGTACCAAATGGTGCATGTGGTAAAGTGTTCTGCTGCACAGCAGAGCTCGACATAATCTCCTAGCCAATATGCAGATGCCACTCCAAACTCCTCAAAGGCACATGAAGATGTTCCCTTTTACATTATGGTTGCTCTGAGTGGCTCTAGACCTGGAGCAGGTCCTTACCTGAAAGTCTGAGGAAATTTATAACTTTTTTTTCCCTTCACATAATTGAAGTTGCCCTCAAGCTATATGGGCCCCAGTTACAAGATCAAAAATTAATCAAAAATTATAGCAGGGCAACTGGAGTTCAAAACAACATACATGGTCACCACCAGAAGACAGTGTTTTGCACTTGGGTTTTGGGGAATGCCAAGCATCCCAGAAGAAGGTGAAATAACATTAAAATCTGACCCCTCAGATTTTCAAAAAGACTTAGTTAAGTAAAATCTCCAGTGAACAAGTGTTTCTACTTACTAAGTTAAAAAAAGCATAAAGTTACAGGTGAAAATAAATGCAGGTAGAGGTATAAGCAAAACCTTTTAAAATTACTAAAAACATAGATTTACGTGAAATAACCCTAACCTACACAATGATCTTCTGCTACTGCTGAAATGCCACCATTAACAACTGGCCTCACATGCAATTTAAAATCAGAGACACTTTTAGTAACAATAGAAACCTACACACACCTCTGAAGGTATGTGCTCCCAGATGTTAGGAATGATTTTCACATAACTTGGCTATTTACGCTCACATTCCTCTTGACAGATTTCCCCAAGGGTCCACCAATGCCTTTCCATAGCCACCCTAACCTAAATGCTCTTCACATAGGTGGGAGGCAGGGAAGAAGAGGCGAAAACAAGACGAAAAAAAGAAAGAGCAGTGGACTGACATTTAAAAATGCCATCTACTCTGGGCAATGAATTCTTTTTTCATTTTCACAATACAACAACAGCTAAGGGAGCAGATAAATCTATGAATTACAACAGTGCTAACAACTAAACCTACCTTCTTCAAAGTTTTGCTCCTTTTGCATGTCATTTCAGGTTCCTCTGTAAAGAAGATGTGTGTGTTTTTACTCTTCCGTGGTTTACGCATATCCAAGAATTTGGACTGGAGTTTTGCTTTTTTCTCCAAGTACTGCACACTTCGGTGGGTGAAATCTGGAATTCCACCATACCTGAAATAGATTGATAGATAGATAGATAGATAGATAGATAGATAGATAAGGAATTGGTTAATTTCCAGTTTAGAAGCTTTAACATGAATGTTGATGTCTAAAAAAAATTATTTAGACTTGAAGTATTTTTTTATTGCTCCACTTAACATATGTCACTGGATGTAGCTGCAATGGTGTGTACCTCCATGAAAATGTTAAAAAATTTTATTTGAAAATGTTGCAGAAGGACTAGACCTAACTTACAGCTCACCTGTGCCCTATGATGTTCCTTCTACAGCAGTGACCACCATATTATTAGGCCATACCACCAAAAATGAAATTGCACTGGCCATCACCTTGGCAACACTTTACTAGTATGGCAACATTTTACTAGGAACTTCATTCCAATGTGAAACAGTTATAAATCATAATCTAAGATCACAGGACTCCAAACTGAGAGGACCATTCATTGTCAGAGCCTTCAAGCTCTAATTTAAGTAGCTGACCACCCACTTACTATTTATACAACTGGAAGTACCTTACGTGTTACACTTCTTCTTCAAAGCACTTTTAACTATTTAACTATTCTCTGTAACTCTGCATCTCTCTCTCTAGTCAAAGGATGACAGTTTTATTAGGAGCAGAGACTAACTCTGGGAATGATCTTCAAATGTTTAACAAAAAGAGAATGCAGATGAATGGTCTATTTCCATAATAACAAGAGAGCTGACTTGCTATGAAAAACCCCATAGTTCCTCCTAAGTAATTACTTTTGTCCTGTGCCACACTTGAAACCCAGCACAGAGCAGGTTTCCTCAGGATCTTCCACTGGGTTCTCATCCACATCCAGCTCATGGCTAGGAAAAAAAGAAAGACGACAGTTACTTACTGTGAAAAAACCAATCATTTTACAGTTATACCACTAAAAATCTATTGAAAACATTTAAATGTGGGCTTCAAGTAAGTTCCTCCACACACAGCTGAAACCAAACCAAGCAGGTAACACCACTCTATTCATGCGCATGAATTTTTGGGTTGGTTTGGTTTTTTACCCAATTCTACTGACAAATGCCCTTCTATAGGGGTTATAATATTCCAATTATTCTGAATGACCTCTTAAAATATTTTATATAATCAAACTCTACATGATGAAGACAGTGTTTGTTCACCCTATTTCCAAATTAGCTTTGTCAACTATCAAGTTATCTATATTATTACCTATTATTAATGCTATGGCAACAGCAAAATACTAAAACAAAACCAAGCTGTATGATTAGCAGGTAACAATTCCACCCACTCCTTCACATTTGAATTTGCAAATTTATTAGAGGGGAAGAGCCATCTCACCATCTTTGAGACTATATGTTTTTGGAGAATAAAGAAAAAAAACTGTGACAAGACAGATACTGGCTATTTTATGACTGCCACAGCTCTGGGCATTTTACTGGCAGCATTCAATTCAGTTAAACAATACAAATTATTTACTGTCATTCTGGTATTGTCTCTACTAATTAGACCTAGACAAACAAGCTGCCCTATGCAATTTAACAATCTTCTGTACTTCATTGACACAAGAATATAGTACCATCACCCTGTATAGTCATCAAGGCCATCCATTGTTTACATAAAGCATGGAAAAGAGGAAATATCCACTGCTTGTTGCAAGGCAAAGCAATAAACAGTGATGGAAAACTATGTGGTTTTGTACTGACATTTTAACTGACATCCTCAATTAAAGATGTAGTTAGTACAAATCAGAAGGCTCCTGGATCTGGACTTCATGAGAAAAAAGCTTGTGTAAATTTCATTACTTGCCTCCTCTTGACTTTAACAAGTCTGTATTCAGGAGGCTCTTCATCCTCATTTTCATCTTGGTCATGAAGCAGCAACTGCTTTTTTTCATTTGAATTCAAGCTACTTGACTCCTGCACACCTAAGAGAAGATACATCGTAATTTCCTTCTGTATAAATCAATTCCTTATCTTCACATCCCCAAAGTACCCCTGCAGCTACAGGTAGTTAGTGTGCCAAACATTCATCTTTACCTGTTTTTGTCTGAGGGACAACATACTAATAAAGCTTCCAGTATTACACTGTAATATTAACAATCTTATGCAGGACCAACTTCACATTAGCTCATCCCTCCAAGAAAAATCAAATGCCTACGAGGTATAAAATTTGAAAAAGTTTCGCCCTTGTGTGTAAAATTTTGTTTCTGTCTCATTAACTATGCAAATATATTCACAGAGATTTAGTAAGACAAGATTTAAATACTCCTCATTTCTTTTTGGAAAGGAGATTGTCCTTTCACCTCTCCCATTCCAACTCTACTGTAGGATCAAGATGGGACCACGCCTGCTTCTTCCTCCCTTAGAAAGTCACTAGCGGCAAACTCCAGAGTCTCAGCTGCAATATCAAGACTAAGATAAATAATTAAATATGCACTAACAGTGATCTCTTGCCAATTTCTGTAGTACATTTGAAGATTTATGAAGTACATGTTCTGTTAAAATCACTTCTGTCTTAAGAACACATTCAATATACAGGGTAGAGATGAGAAATCATCCAAAGAAACAGAGGAAAGAATAAGAAATCAAGTATGCAATCATTCCACAAAATACTTAATCAACTTTTTAAAAATGGCATAATACAGATGTGCCCTTGTTTCTTCCATATAGTCACCTAGAGAAATTCTGATAATCAACTTTATCTGATTTTGTATTACCTGACTCGTTAACACTTTTATTCTCACAAGATGCTCTCCTTTTCCTGCTTCCTCCATCACAGGGCTCCTTCTGGCATCCACTGTCAGGTGAACTGTGTTCTTCAGAATCTTCATGGGCTACTGTTAGAGCAGCACTGCTCTGCTCCACTTCCTCCAAATTCAGATTTAAATTACAAATCCCAGAGATTATTTCACTGTGGGGCTCAGCACTTGAAGGAAATGTTTCCCCACTTCTGGTATTGGAGGAAGACAGCTCCAAGCCCAGCACTTCACTGCACTCATGTCCTGGGCTAACCAAATCCATTTTTCCCAAAAGACCAGTCTCCTCTGTAACTCCATTAACTTCCACCTCGTCACCATGTGAGCTCTCAGTAGTCCATCCTTGACTTGTCCAGTACTGAAACTGTTCCCAATAATACCAGTACAGCTCACTATAATGCTGCTCCCACTCTTCCTTGGTATCTGGACTATTCCAAGGCTCAGAAGCTGCGATGGCCTCAGATAATGAGACCGCTCGGTGTTTTTCTAACCAACTTTGCCAAAGAAGGCCCTCTCCGTACTCGCTCCAGTAGTTCTCCCATTTTTCCTTAAGTCCACTGGCTAAAGCCTCATTTGCAAGGCTTTCTGAACATTCACAGTTCCCTTCAATTACAGTCTGAGATGTGCTGCTCATCTCACATTGCTCTGTAGGTAGGGCCAGCTCACCAGGAACAGACTGGATACAATCACCACAGGATTTGTCCTGGCATTCCTGCCCCATTTTATCCTCCTGTTTTTGCTCTAAGTCTTTTTTCATCTTCTTTTTCTTTTTAAAAATCTTCATGTTTTTTTTCTTTCTATAATTTTCTGTTACCTAAAAGATAATGGAAAAACACAGTTGAAAGTCCACAGCTTATATAGTCTTGTCCTGTCTCTGATCACATTTGTTTCCATTGGAACCCTCCCTCTCAGTGCAACCCTGCTGTTAGCTTTCTCCCCAAAAAGGCTGTAGTGTTTCTGGGCCTGATAGGACCATGCCACATAACCTTGACTGACACTTCCAAGGAAGTTGTGAGAAAGAGCTCTAAGAAAGTCTCTAGAAAGACACGCACACAAAAAAACAGAATTACAGAACGAAGCGGGGCTGCTGAGGGGGAAGTCATTAGCAGCTCAAAGATTCAGAAGGACAGACAACAACAAGAAACACTGTACTTTTATCTGGTATCTGCCTGACTCGCAAATACTGTTTAATATCTTATTAGGATAGTGAACATAATGCTCAGCATCACAGAATGTTAAATCCTTGCTATCTTCAGGCACTGTACACAAAATAGAGCCTCATTTTATATTCAGAAACTCTGTAAATCCAGTGGGTGTCCTCTATATGTCTTGAAGACACTGACCCAAAAGAAGGGAGCAATATCCTTTCCATCCCATACTAATCTCCAAGTTGGCTAACAGAAATACAAGGAAACAACAACCTCCTGTCCAAACAGGTGGCCCTTTCATTTGTGCAATCATTTCACTTGTTACAAAAAACTTGGTGTTGGAGGCTGAGTGGTGTGGAATTTTTCCCCATCCCTGGCGCTAGGTTACTAATGGCTGGATACTTAAGGACTATTAACTTCTTTTGTAAGAGACAAAGAGCTAGCTGGGCGTGGGGAGGGGAGAGCAGATGTGGTCATCAGAGAAGGCACTCGACCACCCGGCAGCGAGAGAGGCAGCAGGGGGGAACTGCTGGCTCCTCAGCTACAGCGGCAGAAAGGTTTGTTGGATCTGCACTGTTTTCTTCTTGTTGGTGACTGAGCTTCCGTCTGGGAAGGGGACGTTCCTGGAGGGCACATCCTCCTGGCTGTGCTGGCAGTTTTCTGCCCAAGGGGGCCAGCAGCTGCCGCCCCGCGCTCTCCCTGTCGGAGCACTGCCACGGCTGGGGAGGCCCTGCCACCTTCTGCCGGCAAGCCCGGGTAGGCTCGTCTCTGCCACCCCTGCTCCCTGCTTTGAGCCATCCACGCCCGCCTGCCCTGCCCGTCCCACTGCGGCGCCCGCCTGCCTCCCGATCCATCGCCATAACCCGCACCCACAGAGCTGACCGCCCACAGCGCCCCCTGCAGCTGCGCGGGAGTCATCGCACCCGCCCTGCCCGGCCGGGAGCCCGACAGCGCCCCTGCCGGCTGGGACCGGAACTGCACCCAACGGGAAAAGCGCTTGGCAGCCTAGAGACTTCTGTCACCGCGTATTCTGGTTTTTGTTTGTTTGTTTGTTTTTGTCACTGTTATTATTGATTGTTTGCCTTGCTATAGATACTAGTAAAGAACTGTTATTCTTTTCCCCATATCTTTGCCTGAAAGCCCTTGATTCCAAAGTTATAATAATTCGGAGGGAAGGGGGTTCACACTTGTGGGTGCTAAGGGAGGTTCCCACCTTCCTTAGCAGACATCTGTCCTCAAACCGAGACAGATTTTGGCACCCAACATGTGCCTGAGGGCATTGAGACAAAAGGAATAACAGTTTCTGAGTAACCAATTTTAGTGTGCTGAACACAGAAACCTCACTAAGCGGCATCATGCTGTCCAGCATACCTTGGTTCGGCTGGCATATACTCATGGCCACATTTTTCCCATTTGCAGCTCCCTATCTAAACATGGGTCCTATAACTAAGGCTACTGTGGTTGTTATCCATTTGCACAATGGGCCAATAAGGTGAGGAATATGTGGATTTTCCATGTCCTTCGGACGGCAGGCACATGGTTACAGGGCTTTAACACCGTGAGTACATGTTTTTGGAGTTTGTTTGGTAATGGTACCTATTGTGAGGAGATAACACCAGGGGAAGTTTTTTTCCAACCCTTCACCCATTTCTTTGGGCCTACCCAACCAGGAGGGTTCAGATAATCTCTAAATGCTAATGACACCGTACTGAGGTTGGGGTTGCTGATAAGTCTATTCCACTTTGCATTCCACTTGCGGGATAAGGTGAGACTGCCCTGGGTAACCCCCCCCACAGCTGCTCCAGAGACCAGGGATGCTGTCTCCGAGACTAGGGATGCTGCCCCAAAGACTAGGGATGTTGCCACAGAGACTAAAGATGTTGCCATAGAGACTAGGGATGCTGCCACAGAGCCTGAGGCTTTCCCAGAGCCTGAGCATAAGGTGGACTGTAAAGAAGTTGAAATTGAAATTTCATCCACATCCCTCATAATGTCATGTTAGTACACACAATCCAAAGCATAATGCTTAGTAGTAATCTAATAAGAAAACATATTATTTTCCCATTCAACCTATTTGCATGTTACTACATAGCAACAAAAATTGCACATATACTTTGGGCTTGAAACTGGATGCCTGTAGGGTCTATTTACAAGTTATTAATTAAAATCACGTACAAGTTTCTACTATTTATTTACAAATTAATCAGGTCAGAACAACGCAGTACTCTGCACAAAAGTACTGTCTCACTGTCACAGAGGTCTGTACTCCATAAAGTGGACACTGTGAATAGTGCACTGTCTTTTTCTCATCTGTGAAGATTTTAAGCCCCTTCTAAATCCCAAATGCTCCCTACGAGAAGCAGAGCACCAAAGCCTCACACCTGCCTTTTGGAACAGCCTGGCTTTATCAACTGCAAGGGGGATTTGAAAAACTAGCTTTTTACATTAGTATCAAAAGCGAAATGGTTAAAGCAGTGTGAAAATGCATGCTCAGACTGGAGTGTCCTAGTTGTCCTGATGTGCAGCATCAGCTCTACCATGGATGTTTTAAATTAGGTCTTTCTAGTCATGAGAGCAGTATAGGTATGGAAGCAAAAAGACCAGCCTTGACCCTGTTTTGTCCAACTGGCAGGAGGGTTTTACAAACTGGACAGACCAAGGTGCTGTGTGCTGTTACCAGGATGCAATGCAGGCAGCTTAAAGGCAGCTCAGATACATTTCCATGAACTGCCATCCCACAAGTAACTGAGAGGAGGCATGTCCCTAGGTCTGGGAACACTACACAAACAGAACAAATAAAGCAAGTAAATATTTACCACAAAGTCCTTGTGGGCTGACGGTCCCCCAAACTGGAGAGGCAATCCCATGCTCTTCATAAGCTCAGCTTCTGAGTCTAGTTCAACTTCTTCCAGGTCCAGGGCATTAGTATCCACCTTACATCTCCCATTGGGACAATGGTTTTCCTCCTCAGACCCTTGTTCCTCCCCTGTAAACAAATTATATTACATGAATATAATCTGGTTCTGATACCTCAATGCCACAGTACAGCATACAAAAAAGAGCAGAATAGCCTCTTATGCTTCCTTTCCCATTTAAAAATCTTCCTCATAAACACCTCAATTTCTGCATAACTATCAGTAGGAATCAAAATGTAACTTTGACAGCCAAAACACTGGACTGGGTCTGTCTGGAAAGGAGTTAACATTCTCCATAGGAGCCTCTATGGCATTGTGTTTGGGATTTGTGGCTGAAACAGTGTAGACAGCACACTGATATTTTGGCTGCTAATAAGCAGTACTTGCACAGCCTCATAACTTTCTCTTTGTTCAACTCTGCTGTCCCCAGCAAACCTGCACTTCTATCAAATTGTTAAGCAACAACATATGTATATAAAATACAAATATTATTGAGAAAGTAGGAACTGTACATGGGTGGATTTTATGAAATCAAAAGCTCTTGACTCAGTTGATAATACTGAAACATTCAAAATTTTTGGTTTGGTTGTTCAGGATATATTTGCTGCCAAATTATCACATAACATGAGACCCTTCCATTTTTAACTGATTATTCTCACCACAAATCACTCATATATGCACAAAACCATGGTTTACAATCTCCTTATTTTACTCCTCTCACATTGCCTTCATCTAATATGTGCTATTAATGATCAGTTTCTATTTCTGCTCAGACTTCCTTTCAAATAAAGCTATTATGCTGCTGGATCTACCAATGCAGCAATGATAAAAACAGATACCAAAAGAATTATGTCCAGGTAGGCAAACATGAGGAATTCAGGAGGATGGAGTAAGGGAGTGGGGCTGAATTTGTTAGAGTATATGCCATGATAACTCCTAGATTACAAGCATGCCAAGTGAGAGACTTTTTGATTAATTGTATATATGTGAATCATAATTTTCCCCATCAGTGCTATTGTTTTTTCTCTACTTCTGGCTCAGCAGATCAACTAGCAACAGCTAATGTTCTAGGCTGGGGTAGAGACAGCAGGAGAGAAATCTCTGGGATCAACAGACGCTCCATTATACAACTAATTTTGAATTAAGTCAAAATTATGATTTAAGACTGGAACCTGTGATATAATCTGTTCCATGCACCAGGTGAATGTTATGTGAGGTGGTAAAGTCTGTCTGGACAGGAATAAGCACTGCACCTGGTTTGACACAAACTTCTGCATCAAGATTATGGTAACGTGAAAGCTATGCAAGTGCTAAGTTATTATGCACATCTATCCCCACAGCAAAAGTACTGAAAACCAACACAGAAATAGGAACAATTTAAATAACCACACATAACTCACTTTAAGAATGACTGCACATCACACTGCACAGTACATTGTATTACCTTACCTGTACTGTCATTGTCACCTCTGACATAAAATCCTTTTAATCCCAGTTTATATAATTTTCGATCTCTGTAAAAATAAAGATGGACACTGATGCAGAAAGTCACCATAGAAACATTTTTTTTTTACACTAAAAACAATCATTCAGTGGAAAAAACTCCCCAGGGATGCAATAAAATCCCCATCACTGGAGATTTCAAGATGAGACTGGATGGGGCACTTAAACGCTTCTAGGCTCCGTTCCCATGAAAGGCTTTCCAGGTCCCTTCCCACATGGGCTGCCCTGTGACTCTAGACACGCGAAACAAATAAAAAGAAACAACATCCTGAAAAGGCAACACTTTAATTAAAGCCTGACGGGAAAGGCCGTAGCAACGGCGTCCAGAAAACGCTGCAGCTACGCCGTACACGCCGGAATTAAACTCCATGGTCCTCCGCTTGTTGAGAAACCGGTTGCTCCCCTCCGGACGGGGAGCAGGAAGGGGGCGGGAGGGCGCGCTGAGCCCCGGCTCCGGGCAGCGAGCGGGATCGGCGTCTGGGGGCTCCTCTCGCCCTTTNGTGAGGTGGTAAAGTCTGTCTGGACAGGAATAAGCACTGCACCTGGTTTGACACAAACTTCTGCATCAAGATTATGGTAACGTGAAAGCTATGCAAGTGCTAAGTTATTATGCACATCTATCCCCACAGCAAAAGTACTGAAAACCAACACAGAAATAGGAACAATTTAAATAACCACACATAACTCACTTTAAGAATGACTGCACATCACACTGCACAGTACATTGTATTACCTTACCTGTACTGTCATTGTCACCTCTGACATAAAATCCTTTTAATCCCAGTTTATATAATTGTCGATCTCTGTAAAAATAAAGATGGTCACTGATGCAGAAAGTCACCATAGAAACATTTTTTTTTTACACTAAAAACAATCATTCAGTGGAAAAAACTCCCCAGGGATGCAATAAAATCCCCATCACTGGAGATTTCAAGATGAGACTGGATGGGGCACTTAAACGCTTCTAGGCTCCGTTCCCATGAAAGGCTTTCCAGGTCCCTTCCCACATGGGCTGCCCTGTGACTCTAGACACGCGAAACAAATAAAAAGAAACAACATCCTGAAAAGGCAACACTTTAATTAAAGCCTGACGGGAAAGGCCGTAGCAACGGCGTCCAGAAAACGCTGCAGCTACGCAGTACACTCCGGAATTAAACTCCATGGTCCTCCGCTTGTTGAGAAACCGGTTGCTCCCCTCCGGACGGGGAGCGGGAAGGGGGCGGGAGGGCGCGCTGAGCCCCGGCTCCGGGCAGCGAGCGGGATCGGCGTCTGGGGGCTCCTCTCGCCCTTTCGAGCTCCCCGCCGCCAGGGATAAACCCGACCTATCGCCGTCCTTTTGTGCACAGCCCGCAAAACCCGCTCCGCTTGCAGCCCCTCAGCCGCAGCAGCGCGGCCCTTCCGCACCTCCCCAGCGGGACAGGGACACGCGGGGCCCGCCCTGCGCTACTCACTCCACGAAGGCGCGGGAGCAGAGGCAGACGATGCCTCCGGCCGCCCCCGCCCGCAGCAGCAGCTCGGCCACCAGCCTGCGGCCCGGGTCCTGCACCATCCCTGCGGGGAGCTCCACCNTGCAACAGAAGATGCAGCAGCCAAAATCTCGTAAAACCGGTGGTGGGAAACAGAAGTGGAAGGCCCGAGCAAAGCGTTTTTTGAGTGGTGACTGCAGCAGAATCACAGAATAATAGTGTGGTTTGGGTTGGAGGGGACCTTAAAATCACTGTGCATCAAGCACTCTGCCGTGGCCAGGGACATTTTCCATTCAGCCAGCTTGTTCAAAACCCGATCCAGCCTGCCCTTGAACACCTCCAGGGATGGGGCATCCACAACTTTTCTGGGAATCCCAGTGCCTACCACCCTCACAGTAAAGAATTAACAGAAGGGCTTAAAATTATGAGAGAATGGGGACAGGATGGACTGAAGGAGGCAGAATGAAAACAAAGCCCGGTGAGCACAGGGGCCTGGCAGGAGGCAGGGTGAGGCAGGAAGGTCGGAATGAGGCTCTGGGGGCAGAGGTTGGGTGGGGAGGGAGGAAAGCCTTGGAAATAGGTACGTGTGGTAAGGTACAGTGATACAGATAACCATGTTTGGCTCACAGATTTCTTTACTGTGGGGTCTTGCTTCAGGCAACAGATCAAAATATAACCTGGCAAAACACCATTGTGGAGTGGGAGACCTGATGACTTAAGAGTGCTGCAGGGTGTTCAGAGTAGGAGGTTGGTTGGAGACAAGGGAAGGTGCAATGATGAGCAGACCACAGGATCCTGCCCTGTGGAATCAGATTCTATCCTTTTCTCTGCTGCAGAGAATGTGTATTATGGTGCACTAAGTTTGATAGATTTCCTACATAAAACACTGAGCAATGGAATGTTCAGCTCTACTTAGATTACTCAGAGCCTATCTATAAAATGCATTAAATCCATGTCTCTAAAGACCATTACAAAGCCTGCCTTGATATCACTGGGACAGGGTTTCTCAGATAAAAATTAGGGGCTTTGGGATCTCTCCTTGCCTGCTAGCCTGCCTAGTGAACAGTGGAAGAGTATGAGAAAGAAATGTATCATCCATGCCTGCCCTACTTTTAGGCCCTGCTCTGGTTTCAACCAGGACAGGGTTAATTTTGTGCAGCAGAACTAAAATGGAGAATACCATTACTAAACCACGACAGGACCCTTGGAATGTGTTTGTTTTTGACAAGCTGGGATACTGGGGCTTTATGTTACCTGCATTCAACGCAAGATGAGCTGTGTGGTTTGTCTGCTGTGCTCTCTCCTTCTATTTGCATCAGTATATTTTAGGTAACAAGGCTGTACAGCCTCTTGAGGGTGCAAGATATCCTCAGGATTTCTAAGATATTTCATACAGAAAATATGCAAAGAGAAGTTTGGAGGCAGAAGAATGTTCAGGTGACAGCAGCACAACTACAATCCAACAAGTTCCATCCACTTACAAAAAAAGTCTTAAAATTATTGTATGCTGAATCACGCACTATCTTACATCGGATATAAACAAAAATATTAAATGCTGCCATTAGTCAAGGCTTGAATATGTCTATCACTAAAGTAATTAAATACTTTAGAAATACAGGGAAAGATTGCACCAGTTCTAATATTCATGTGGGTATAACTGCATCTGCAATTAGAATGATACATCACCTTCATATTTCAAAACTGAAAATGCAGCTAAATGAAAACCTTTCAACACAGTTTAGCAACAGCCAAATGCTGTGCATAGAAGTTGACTTGTGAATTGCAAAATATTTTGAGAATTATGATACTCCTTAAGGAAACAATGCTACATTTTTATTCAAATGCAGAGAATACTATTATATGAGAACAAGACGGTTCTTCTTTTTTAATATTACAGCCCAGTATCCTGCAGCCTGCAGGAGAAGCCACCATCAGGTGAGGCTAGATGTATGTGGGAATTCCTCCTAATCCTCTCCCATTCCCCAGCCATCTGCAGCTGATGGCATATGTTTTCTGCCTGTTTAGTAAGACAGTGAATTTCTTCTCATGATACTTGTCCAGTTTACCCCACAGCTGTTGCATAAGAAGTAACCTTATTCATTTTGAACATGGCTTCTCCCAGCTACAAATGATGCTTCCCTTATAAGAAGATAAGTGAGCAATTGATCCATACTGAGCTACTGTGCTGATGGATTTTATAGATGTCAGTCATAATCCTTATAATCTCTTCCAAGCTGACAAGCCCTGGCTATCCAATGTTCCATCTGTGGGAGCTGGTCTGTACTTCTGGTTTTCCTCATTACTCTCTTTTCTAGCTGTACTGTATCCTAGTAGAGATACCCCCTTCAGATCATGACTGCATTGATAGGTCTGACCTAGGCTGGGCAATGGACTTGGGCTGTGATTTCTAGCACACATGACTTTAAAATGTTGCACTTAAACTAGCAAAAAGATTCTTGTAACACTTGTTTCAGTTTAGGTTGCACTGGCAAATAACATGCTTAAATTAAAGTAAAATAAGCCATCCTTAAAAAATTTCCACTGATGAGATGCTACTGATTTAAAAAGTCATATGTAATGAAGCTAGTAAAAGTTTGTTCTTGACAAGGAGCCTGTCTTACAGGAAAACAATGGACAGCTTCACTGAGTTGGTGTGGGGTTGGTATGTCCTTCCACTAGAACCTGACATGATTTACCTGATCCGCAGGAATGACACCAAAGCAACCTGGGTTGCTGTATCCTGTTCCCCAGGCCACCTGCCCTTCTCTGCCCATCCTTGCTTTCCTCTGGTACATCCTGTTCTTACATGCTTCTTCTCTACTCCCCTCACCTCTTTTTTTTTCTTGCTCCTTTCTCTCACACACAATCATGGGGCTCAGCTTCAAAGCTGTTTTTGGATCTATCTGTTGTTATTTTTTTTATATATATCTTAGGTGATAGTAATGATCTCCCCTTTGCAGTGATCCTGGCTTTGCTGCTTTTATCTGTGCTTCTCAGAAGGTGACCTTGCTTCCCAGCTGGCTTTAAAGCTTTTCATTATTTTCTTTTTAGATCTGTTTTCAAAGCTAACTTCCATGACAAATACTGACCAAATAATGATAATACAAAGGATTCTGAGAATAACATCCTTAGCTATTAAAAATAAAACAAAAGCAAATACATGCAATGTTTATAAGATAGGACATATTCTCACAGTAACTTTTAGCCACTCAGGTAAGTCTGAGCTCCACCCTTACATTCACATCTCCCTTATCATGTAGGAATGGTGCTGGACAAATAAGGCAGGTATTTCTAAGTCAAGATGAAGCCTATTATATTTATGTAGAAACTCATAGAAAAGAACCTTCACTGTTTCCTTGAAGGAAATTATTTGATTAGATATGTATCTGAATATAATAAATCATCAAATAGTTTATCAACATCTCCCTTTAAAAGCAAATGATAAAATTAAGACATTAAGAACAGTATTTAAACAGAGTAAAATTTTCTAATTTATGTGTTACAAAAGACAAGTCATTCTATCACCTTTATGTAGTGGATGAGAGAAATATCTGACAGTGTTTCAGCCAATGCATTGCATTCTCTCTTAGCAGGAAAGGATAGGTAGACCTGAATTTCCTCTATGAGAATTTCTAATCTCTGTAAATCTCATATATTGACAGAATTGACTCAGCGGAAGTATCTGTACGATTTTCTGCAACCTGTGCCCTGCTTCTGATTGATCAAAATGCCAGTTATAATGGTCTTTTTACTTGAGTTTTTTCTTCCTGGTGCTCTGTACCTTTTCAGTCTTTAGCGTCACACTTACAAGAGAAAGGATGGCTTGAAGGGACATTATTACAATGAACTGGGGGACAGAAGGTGGCAAATGGTGACATCTGTGAAACTTGTATGGAAAATCATGGCAAGCTAAGTGAGGGATTTTTCCTTTAGTTTAAAAATAATCTCTAAGAGAGAGGAGGAGGTGGAGGAAATGTTACTTCACCAGTTACAGGTGTACACAGAAGGACATACAATTGGATGAAGCTTCAGGGACCCTCCAGTTCTCTCAAAAGGTATTGGCCAATGTACAAATGACCAAATGCTCAAATACTATTCATCACTTGCAGAGTTAGAGTCTCGCAGTAATATCTTTACACTTTTTTTTAATGAGAGTCCACTGAGCAAATGCAAATCACCATGTCAGGGTAGTTTGACATGTGATTTTGTGACCATCTGTGAGAAGAGCTTTTTTATTGTGTCAAAGTCCCCTTTGACACTTAGATATGACTGATCTGGCACATGAGAACGTAATTTTATGTGGCAGTATTATCTCAGGGGGAATTAAACTCTGATCTTCCCAAAAACTTTGCCCTTCTAATTCTTCAGCCTTTGCTTTTATTTTGAAATACATAGAATCATTTAAGCTGGAAAAGACGTCTAAGATCATTGAGCCCAACTATTAACCTAACATTGCCAACCCCACCACTAAACCTTGTGCTACGTCGCACATCTGCAAGTCTTTGAAACACCTCCAGGGATGGTAACTCAAACCACTTCTCTGGGAACCCTGTTTCAATGTTTGGCAACCCTTCTCATGAAGAAATTTTTCCTAATACCCAACCTAGACCTCTCCTGGTGCAACTTGGGGCCATCTCCTCATGAAGGAAATCGCAGCTTGAACATGAAGCCATCACAGATAGATTGGGTATTGTTTTTAAATGGCTGATGAGCCGAACAAATGTTTAAAAAGATACAGAGCAAACATGGTATCCAGACAGGTTATTTGAGTCTGTTACTTACTATAAAGTGCATTCTTGATCTCCTAAATACTTTCTTAAAGACACCTTAAGTTTCAGCCTTCTAATAATGGGCAGAATCCTCTAATTATGTTGTAGCTGTACTCAGATTGTGTCATTAGCCAAATCTGTGGGAGATACAGGTTCTTGTAATCATTGTAGTTGCCTTAGTTGTGATGGCTTGTTCAGTATTTGCAATTACAGTGGAACAATAATACTGTTAAACAGTAATTACTTCACTTTCACACAGCAAAGCAAAAGTGTTTAAGAGAAAATCTATTGGAAAATGGTAATAAAAGGGTACTTCAGCCACAGCTCCACATTCTGTGAGTCTAGGACAGAATATGAATTTTAATTGCTCTTATTTTTATACAGTGAAAGGTTCTGGGCTTGTTGTTGTTTTATTTGCTTTTGGTTTGTTTTGTCAGGTTTATTTATGTGTATGCATTTCTTGTGGTTTTGGGTTTGTTTTTTGGGTTTTTTTTGTTGATGTATTTTCTGTTTTTTTTCCTGCATAAACGAGGTCAAATAAGCATGTGACATTTTACCAGAATGGAAAAATTGCCACAGAATTGATAACTGGTTTGATACAGCACTGGAGAGTCCCACCAGTTGTTGCTGGCATCTTTAATTCCTACATAAAGAATATCCTAGGTCACATTTGGAGGCAAAAGCCAGAAAGACTACAAAACTAACAGATAACATTTCTAATGCTTGTACTGTGGATTTGATTGTCCCTGGTTCCATATGTCTTCACAGCCGAAATGAACACTGTCAGTGCCTGCTGCCATCAAAGCACCTTTGAATCATGTGGGAACTGTAATTAATTGGAGTAGTACCTGTTCTGCCTTGCCAGTTCTCAGACACTGTTAACCTAATACTTCGGTTTCTGCCTGGTGTAGTCTTGGGTTTTACTTTTTTTATTCCCCTTTTTTTTTTGTATGTTAGTAAATGCAGTTAAATGGTATCCAGTTCCATAGCTCTAGATAATGGGCCAGATAATTTATCTTACAAATGGCCACTGTTCATTTGCACCTTTGGAAGTGCTGCTGATGTCCCTGTGAATACATCAGGGACATCTTAAGAATTAGTTTGAAGAGGTGTAGCTTTTATTCTTCTACATCGTAAAACATATTAATCATGTAATTTATATGTATTCTTATAGGTAACTTTTATAGTGCTTTATTGAAGCTCTGTTTTCCAATATAGCTCTGAAAATTATAACTTTGTGTTTCTCTGTTGCTTATTAACTTTTACTTGTGGATTTGTGGACTTTTTGGCATTGTATGAGAGCCCTAATCATAAACCCATTATACTAAATCACATGTACATACATATTTATTGGAAAGATCGTTTCTAATCTAAAGAGTGAGTTGCAACTTTGTATGAAGAATGCAAGACTTTTCATGCTTTCAGGCCCAAAAGTGATACCAAAGAAAGACAATTCAAAGGACATGGCTATAGGCAAGTGTTTAGAGAAGCCATTAATTTTCACCTCAACAACCACCACTAACCACAAAACAAGATCCTGCTGGTTTAAGTAACTGCAGGCTAACCAAATGAATGTAACAGCTTTAACCTGCCAAGAAACAGGGTGGCAAATGAGGGACCTGCCCTTCCCTATCTGCAATAAAGCAGTTTAATGGTAGTCCTTCCATAATAAAAGGGAGGTCTTCCATAAAGGGATCTTCATCTGGAACTGAACTTATTCCTGCTGAGGTCCTGATCTGCAGAAGCAAGGATGTCCTTGGTGGCAACTAAATATCTGAAATCAGAGCAAGCTCTAGCAGTAATAGACTGGCCACATGCTAGAGCTTCTTTTTAGGTTGAAAACTCTAGGTGACTTTCAGTTAAATTCATAACAATTATATCTGTATTTCTTTCATGGGATATTTGAATTATATGTTTTAAATTTATGTGCCATGTTTCATGATTAATATTTTCAATAAAATTCTAGGGGATGTATGGTTTCTCTTGAGCTAATCATTGAAGCCTCTTGCTTTCCAGCTCGTACTTGAGGATCCAAAAGCTTTAGCTACATTTTACTTTTCAATGCTTTTGTTGAACAAGAAACTTTTCTTTCATTCTGCTCTTTCTGCACTCTCTCAGCTCATCAGTTATTTTTGATTTCTTTAGTTACAACATGACAACTATGAGAAATTGGGGAGTGTTCACCTGGGAGGTATTTCCCCAGATTCAACAGCTGGGCTGCAAATAAGACCGATGCATGTGAGGAGGGACTACCTACTGAAACATAATTTGGAAATAAATTTCCTTTCCATAATACAAGCTCATATTAGGGTGACCACATAAAGAGAGGAGTGGCAAAGGAATGCACAGGACTGCAGCCAGCAGCTGCCTTTGAGATAATTAGAGCATCAAGAAGAAGCATATTAAGGTCTAACTACATTTCTCCTAGGAAATGAAATAGTCAATCATCTGAGTTAAAGACCTATTGTAACTTGAGCTCGATTCAGGGATACTTAAGCTAATTGCTTATTGTGTTTTTAATAGCATATGACTTTTTTAACACCAGGGAGTGTGGCAGGGAAGACTTGTTTCACTTAAGTGGTTTAACTCAGATCAGGATCTAAGTGGTTTACTGATTTATTAATGACACATAATTAGCTGACACTCTGTGAACTTCACCTTTTGGATCAATATCAACAGGCTGACAGATAAACCAGTGTGCAAAACACTTGCAGGATGTTAAAAAGCACCTGTAAATTTCTAGACTCTTAATCCCCACCATTCCTAGTCCCTCAGGAGCACACTTAGGTGTGCACACCCCTCTCTTACAGGGTAGGGGGTGACAATTGCACCCCTCTCTTCTGGCTATACATTTTCTGCTGGAGAGGTTTTGCTCTGTCTTTGTGTGTACCAGGGCAGCTCCCTGCTGCAAGCTCCTCTGTGTGCTGGCAAGAAGGCTCTCCATGGGCTCCGAGCTGTGGGTTCTTCTGCTGCTGTACCCCATCCTGGGAGGAGACAGGACACGATGACAGCAGGGTGACTCCTGGCACAATCTGAGGCAGGCATCAAACTGCTTTGCTGAGTGTCTTTCACTCACATATCTCACCCCACAGTCACAAGTTTCCTTCCAAATTTTATACTTCTCCCCAAGCTGATTCTTTTCTCAAAAGCCTGTTGGTAATCCCCTGGTTGCTGGATCCCTCTTGTAAGCAAATATTGTCATTATTAATTTCCTGTTTTGGGGCAACCTTCTCTCAGATCAGGCAGTTTTGGGTGTCCTGTCCTTACATGCTGTTTTCACTCTCCTTTTATACGAGTGACTAATCAAGACAGGTCCATCAGGAAGTTTTGTTACCTTGCAACTCAACCAGTATTCCTATTATAACATTTTATGTTTTTGATGGGTGAGGACCTTCCTGAGGGTGGGAAAACACTAGATGGTCTATCACTCACAATGGAGACATCCTTGGTGACTCCTTCCACTTCATTGCTGGTTTACCCAGTGTGAGGCACAGGTTCTGTCACTCCACAGGTGGTAATCTCACAGTTAAAATGCCAGGGAAATATTCTCATTGTATGAGATTATGGTAAGTAAGAAGTATTTTAAATTAAAATATTTTTATGAAACTCACAGATAAATATATACATGCAGTAATTCTGGTAAGAAAAGAGTGACATAAAGGGACAAACCAAAGAGGGTGTTACCTCAGTCTCTTTTGCCATGACCAACTGTAGCTAACCAAGACTAAGGAAAGAAAAAAAAGAATAAGCCACATATGCTATGGTAGTTCCCCTGATAAACTTGAAGGATATATATTCTGAAGCCAGGCCACCACCAGGGAGACAGGCTGGGCAGGGAGGTCTCATCACATTCCCCAGTGCTCCTCCCCTGAACTTGGAAGGAGATGGTGAAAGAGGCCAGAGTGGAGGATGGAAGGATCTGAGCAGAAACACCGTCAACACAGGGTATTACCAGTCTCCAAGGGGGAACATCTCCTGCATGAGAGCTGGCCCCATGGCCTTTTCCTCCCTTCTGAGGCTCTGCTTGAGGGTATGAGAGGGCTCTGATAGAGTTGTGGGCACAGGAGGATTTCTGGAGAAAACGAGGGGTGATGGCACTTGGGCACACAACAAACAACGTCAAATACATAAATAAGGGACTTTAAAGCAGAGGAAAGGTCTGAGACAAAAGCAGGATCTTTCCCACCATGTGCAAGTACCATGGGATGCTCTGGGCAAGGTATCATTTGAATCTATGCTATCAGATAAAGTAAGTGACATCTTTATGAATCAGGGAAGTGCAATGGCTGATGTAAAAGTCTGTAAGTGACATCCTGCTAGTCTTCAGGGATTCCTATGTAAGTGATGAGAGATTAGACCACCAAACTGATTTTTAAAATGAAATTAAATCAGACATGAGCAGACTATCCTAGAAACACTACCCTTGCAGCATTTCAATAGATTTTGCTACAAGTCTTGTAGTACTAAGACCAGAATAAGAAGAGCTATAAAGCTCACATCAGATACACAGCATAGTAGTTCATGATTTTTTTTTTCTTTTCAAAGCAGTTCTGTGCATACAGGTGCTTCACTTTCAGCACATAGAGAAAAATCCTAGTAAGTGATTTCTCATCATGCAGTTCACTCATCTCTCTTGCTGTTGTCAATGGGATTAGGGCTGTCTCTACTACGACACTGGTAGCTTGTGAGTCTCTGCATGCAGGAGGGGTTTTGCCAATGACTTTCAAAGGTCTTTTCTGATAGTGGAATAATATTGGGTGTTACTACAGTGACTGCAGGGAAATGATCATAGTTTCTGCTGCTTATCTGTTCCCGGTAGGATTCATTTACCCCAGCTCCTTTTACCTGTCAAAGCCTTAGCCATGTTCTTTTATTGCCTCTCACTTTCCTTTTTTTTTCACCCAACACTTCTTCATATATGTGCCTTAGCACAGTAAATCCTGCTATTTATTAATGACATTCTTAGTTGTAATCTCTGTTAGCAGTCCTGTCCTCCTTCCCAGGATACTTTCATTCATTTTGAAAAAGCACTTGCAGGAGAACTGTGCAGCTTTGAACTTGATGTTCAGTAGTTAAAACAAAAAAAGAGCTTAAAGTGCACTGGGCTGTAGCCTGCTGCATGACAAACTTCAGAACATCCCTTTGGTTTTGTTAGCAGAGAGCTTTTAAAATAATTTTGACTTGAAATTTCCAAATTAATATTAGTGCAGGTTTATAGTGACATATGTATTTTCATGCTTATTTTAAGTGATGGCGGATCAGAAAATAGACTTTTGTTTTCCAAAGAGCAACCTTGGAAATGTTCTTTCAAATCACTGCTATTTAAACTGTTAAGCAATATATAATAAGTAATTACAACTTGTTTTAAAATAGCTTTGCTATTTAAGAATAAAAATATTTCCTTAAGTTTTTGGTTCTTTTTTGTTAGGAATTCAGTATGAAGAGATGTTATCTGGTAACAGATTCTTTTATATAACAGGAAAGGGACTGTCCAGTATAATCTAGTTATTACATCTCCTTCCAAGGGAAATGTATGTTAGGTACTGTTCTGGACAAAGTATTCCTTTGAGCTGGCTGAAGCCTCTGCATCTGTGGCATGCTGCTAAAATGTCACCAAATACAAGAAAATGTAGCAATCCAAGGCAGTCTGTAACTGTTCAGACTTCCTTGTAAGCTTCAGAAGATGCTGCAAAAGTCTCTGAGAATTCTTGAGTTTTGACCTGAAAATGGAAATGAAAATTTGCATGAGGCTTTCAGTCACAGAGCTACCTAGACAACAAACAAAAGGACTGTCCATAGATAAATTGCCTTCTTGGACATTTTTTTAAATAAAGAATTTTGAAATTGTGTGTGTGTGTTTTGCTTTTAGAACTGCCCTTTTATTATGAGTCTTCTTTTACTTTCACATTTCTGAATTAAGTGTAAATTTTTTGGTCACCTTCCTCTGTGGATATGCATGTGCCGTGCATCTTTCTTTTTAATAATGATGACCAGAGGAAAAAACCATAAATTTTAATATCTCTAATAGGAAGTAGCTCCCTGCACTTGATTGTATTGTTTGCAGAAATACAATGTTGTGCATAGAACAAGAAAGAAGTAAGGCTCAGGTGCAGATTTCTTAAGCAGTTTCTTTGCAAAGTATAATGAAGTTTGATGACAAAAATGAGTGACTCTATTGCTAGGACAATTTCTTGTGCTCAGTCTGACAATTTCATATCAATCATCTCAATTTTCTAACTTCAGAATTATTCTTACTTCATGTGCTCATTTATTTTGGTGTTATTTTTAAGTGTGAATTTAAATTCCAGATGACAGCATAATATATATATATTCATGTATTCATAAGTTACACAAAGTGGTGCTAAAAAAGCTGTTATTGAATTGGCTTGTAATAACTACACAAGTGTCACAGGAGTACTATAATCAACAAATTTTAGGCCCCTGTAAAAAAATGAACACTACTCAAGCAAAACATGCCATATGCTATGCTCTTGGTTTTTCTTCACATAATTTTGACCACATTGGCATTCTAAAATATTTGAGTGCCAAGACTCAATGATAATTGCGAAAATATTTATTTCTTGACTGCCCACTGAATCTTGACTAATGTGTATTTTCAGTTGCTGTGTCCCCAGCATGCTGTAAGGAGTTACACTGTAGGATGCCTTGCCTGAAGCTATGATTTTAAGTTTTGCATTCTGAACACCTGACTATTTATGAACAGTGTGACGCAGAAACCACACTGGAAGGACTTTTGCTTATTGCTTATTACCATGACGCTGTTCTTATAGATTATGGTTGATTTTTGCATTAACACAGCCTGCCTCTGCCACTCAGCAACTGATAACTTTATCAGCAGGATACTAGGTAAATACTTCTGTGCTAAATAAGATGTTTAGAGCCTAAATTTGTAATCTAAATTCAGATACCAGCCTTCATACCACAATACACAGGATGGATTTCCTGTTTTTCTGTTCAGTATTTCATTTATGCTCAATTCAGACACAGGCTTGTCAGCTGGAAGGACTAATTACTTCATTATTTTTACAATCATTTGACGTCAGATTTGCAAGTGAAAGTGCACCATTTTAAATAACCTTTTACATCAGCATAACAAATGGATTTCATATGCAGTAATTAAATCATGCTACACTGCTGTGTACAAGAAAAGGCAAATAGAGAGTTTAAGAATTGTGCAAAGAAAATGGGGACAGCATAGCTTTGGCAGAAGCAAGGGGAGTTCAGAGTCACCTTACTCAAAGAATGACTCAGACAGGAGATGTAACTCAGCCTGAGGATTCAGGTTCAGGCTCTTTGTGACCTGGAGTCCAGTTTGATGCATTACCTTGATGACTTAGAGCTTTGAGAAGATTATTTTTGGGCTCCAAGACAGTACCTGAGCAATAGCCACATAAGATAAGTAATAAGACAGACAAAGTGTAATTATTGTGGTGGTAATTGCTAGTAACTGACTGACAGAAAATAGCAAGAAAAAAGTTAGGGAGTTGAACAAAAATGGTGAGCAATAGTGTTGCATGGTAGTCCCAGCTATTCATGTGTTTTTATAACCAATAAGTAATTGCTGGGTAATTTTTGAGCTCTATGTATACCATTCCTAAAATCTCACTGTAAATGATGAAATATGACCAAACCTGAAAAGTGAGAGATAGTGAGGGTCTCTCTATGATCTGCTGAATGTACATGAGACAGTCTTTCATCCATCCCAGTCGCTGGATTGTTGGAAAGCTGAGTGAATTCTGCTTTCTGCTTTGTGATTCCTCAAGAGAGCAAAACAGACTTCTCTTTTACAGCATGAGCATATGTCTGCATGACATATGTTTTTGCCCTTTGTAAACAGATGCCATCTTAGAACCATGCCATGACTCTAAATGAAAAAACCCGTGGGTTTAAAATCCTGTGAGCCCACTTTTCTGTAGAGTAACAGGATTTTTTTTTATTTTTGCGAATGAACCAAGTTCACACTGCACATTTTTAGCACTGTGCCATTAATCTGTGTCAATTTTGTATGTTTGATTCTTTATCAGTCTTTTTATGAGATATGTGATTGGACTGCTATTTCAGGATGAGGCACAGATAATGTAATAATAGTTATTTTTATATACATCTGCATCTCAGGTTGTTACAACTGACACATCCATTGTTTCCACAGTTCTGCCCTAGGACCAAAACTGTTTTTTGTTTGAGCTTTTATTCCTTCTTTATCCATTCTTCTATGAATGTATCTCAAGTAATTTAGTATATAATGCTTATAGTATACAGCTGTCAAGTATAGATAATTTACATATATAATATTATATTACAAATTCACTCAGCTTCAGTCTAAAATGTAGACCAATCAATTTATGTTATCTTACACACGAAGATGTTCTTTAATATCAGGAAGGGAAATTGTACTTATTAACATCTATCAAGTGCATCCAGAAGAGGGCACAAAAAACCATTTTTTCTTAAGAATATTAGATATGCTGTACTACAATAGACCAGAGATTCCAGTTAGCCCAATATGCTCTGAGAGAGGCAATAGGAGATGCTATTCAGGAAGACCATGTGAGTCTGGCCATTTTCTCTTTTACTTGTGTATTACAGCAGCATGCAGAAATATTAGGAATATTAGAAGGTACATTTTGCCTGTCCTGTTTAAGGACCAGTTATTCATGATGTTGTCTAAACCCTTTTTGAACCTCTGCCTTTATGAGCTTCTTTGGTAGGGACTTCCAGAAGTCCAGTGTCTGCTATGTAATCAAGTATTTATTTTTATCTTTGTTTAAACCCATCTCCTACTACTTTAATTGAGCTTGCCTTAGTTCCAGTGCTGTGGGAGTTGATGAAGAGCTCTCTATTCACCTTTACTGCCGCCTTTATGATACAATAAACCCCAACCACATTCCTCTCTGCCTTCTCCTCTGCAACAGTACTCAGAGTTTTTTTGTCTTCTCAAAAGACAGATGTTTCATCCTTTTCATCATTTTAGTTGCCTTTTCCTATACCTTTTCTAACTTGACTATGCCCTTTTGTACCGCACAAAATGACACTGTCTGCCTCGTTTTCTGATTGCCTGTAAATATTCAGCTAATGATTTAAAACAACCATCAATGATAATACCAGGATCTCTTTTTTTAATTATTAGTCAAATATAACTTCTTTCAAAAGGCACTTTTCCACTGATCACAAACAACTTTCAATTGTTGTAATTTATCAGTAAAATGAGCTGTGTGGTTACTTAACCTCTGTGAATTATTCAAGGAACTGGCCCTAGAACTTATTTTGAAGTGCTTTGTTAAAAAATTTTAGGAAATTAACATAGAGAATAAAATAAAACAGGACAAATGTTGCCAGAAAGAAAAGTACCTCCCTAATGGCATTTCAAAATATCACTGACAGATAGGAATCTTAATACTAGAAATGTATACATTCTAAGTTGTTAAGAAACATATGCAGGAAGCTGGTCTCTTAGGGATAAACATTGCCTAAACTTCAAGATAATAGGGTGCAAAATGACAGTTTCACTGCACCTCCAGGTGGGAGTACCAGGATAAACACAGAACCAAAGAGCTGTGCCTCAAAGAAAAGCCTTTCCCTTATAATCTTACTATTAAGATGAAGTGCCATTAAATGTAGAGGAGGTAGATATGCATAGCTGGTCATATCCTGTCTTGGCAATCAGATCTAATTTTAACTTAATTGTGTTGTGCTGTGGTTACCTAAACCAACCTAATGCACCCTGTAGCCATTTCTGCCAGAGGTAAGAAGTCCAGCATTTCTACATGTTTTGCTTACTGCCATTTCCTTTGGTTTTCTCTGCTTCAACCCTGCCTTGTGATCTAACTTAGGCAGAAACAATATATAGTGCAATTTTCCCTGCTAAAAGGTCTATTTCTGTTATTACTTCCCCTGCTGCATTCTCTGAGAATGGCTTCGACTTGCTCTCTGGATCAGCTGCTGACCTTTTTGTGATTATCTGGTACTTGGCATAACCGGGTTCACAGTTCTGTGCTTTTAGATACTTATTAGTTCTTACACCAGGGGTAAAACAGACCATGAAGAAGAGATGAAACAGGGAGAGACAGTGTAGAACACACCACTGGCAAATAGCTTCAGGTATGAATGGAGAAGTTTCTGGGAAAGGATTAGATGAGATTTTATCTTGTTTTCAAGAAAAATGTTCTAACCAAATATAGACCAAGTTTCCCCAAAATATGCCCTGAGATATATAGGCAGATTGATAACAAAAATCCAGTAGCAACATACAGGTCAAAGTAAATGTGGCAGCCAGATTGGTTATCACCAGAGATGCTGAGATAAAACAGAAAGAAGGGTGAGGAATTGAATTTCATCTGCTTAAAGTATATGACCCTTTGACCTAGATAAAATAAAAGAAAAAAAAACCTCATCACTTAAGCAAGTTAAGCATGAAGGAGATTTGTTTAAGTTAAAAAGCAATGTTGTCACAAGAAATAATGCTTGTCTTGGTAAAAATTACATGTAAATTGGAAACACTATCAGAAAACATGATTCTGGAATACTGTCCTGGATGTGAAAAACCTAAAGGGTTCTGAAACTGAGTTTGAAACATTTTGGAAAGATTATATGGAAAATTCTCAGGGAGAAAATTAGGTTCTTATATATTGCATGTGTTACTACCTCTGAAAGAGTAAGAAAAAGGGACTTTTATTTACAAATGTGTAAGAAAATTCAAACATTAAACTGATCTATGTGTCAGTTTCTGCTGCATGTCTTTGGAGGCTCTTGCTGCCTCTTTCCTAATCTTTCCACCTCTTTCCTAATCCTGGGCTTGCAGGGCAGAATGTCTTTGTGATTCTATTGACCTTAAAACTGCCAAGATATATTTCTAGTGTATACTCCTTATGTTCAGTATTAACTCCTTTGGACAGAATTGCAGTCAACAGAGAACCTTTCCTTAAGACAGTCTGGCAGGGCCAACAGGTTTTTTCCACCATCTGGGAGTTTTCTTTAACAAATTCCTTCATGTTGCAGACAACTCTGCCATTGACAACTCCCTTAATCTGTCCTGTTCTAGTCCTGTGACACTTAATTGCTATGGCTCTTGGCCTCTTATTAAAATTCTTAAGGTAGCTGATGTAGTAGCATCATGTGTCATTGAAAGGACAGTAGATGCTTTATGGGCTTCTTCATTAGCCATCTGCCTGTTCCAGAGATTTCTGTTCACTGGATTAGTACAGATCTTTTCAGTTCTCTGTTTTTATATTGCAAATGGGAGTTGAGTACCTTGTTGCTGTTAATTTGCACACTGATGGCTCTTTTTTTTTCCTGTCAAGTACAAATTTCGTCTCTGCTGAACACCATGGAAATGAAATAGAAAGACAGCAATATTTATCCCACCTGATTTTATGTGTTTAGGTTTGTTTGATCCAGCTCTCCTTGACTAAACAGACTGAGAAAATTACTGGGAAGGCTTGAGGGAAAGATATTGCAACAAAGCAAGTTTGATTTGGACATCCAGCCTAGCTTTTGGACATCTTGCATTTCTCAAGAAGGATGTCACCTAGTGAACCAAGCATGGTTGATTACTGACTCACCTCCTGCTTGAATTAGCTACCAATATCCACAAGGCTGTGAACTACTATTCTGAATCCCTCAAAATACTCGGACAATCAAATGGGAGATATTTGAAAATATAATTAGCAGAGATGTAGTTAATTCATTGGTTAGCCAGAAACAGATGATGGATTTTAAAAGGAGGTTGATGAAATGATGTATTTTAAGGAGTAAGAGAAGTAGAAACAAAGTTACAGTGTATTGCTGTTGTAGTTTTTCAGCTCTTCAATACAGATAAAATTCGGATGTTTTTTCAATAAACTATATGATTTGGCTAAAATTCAGAGTTTGAATAGAGAATGTTATAGTGCTGAAGTCTGGGGCTGTCAAATGCATACTCTGGACTAGCTGTAAAATATTTTTCTCATCTGAGTAAGATTGGATGAGATAAAAGCATTCCATCAGAGTTTTCCTCATTTTCTACATTTTCCACATTCCATATTACTGCTCTTGCCTGGGTAAAGAAAATCACTAGCTGTAGTTCTGGATCTCTGTTCTCTGTGGCAAAGGTGACCATGGCTCCCCTGTGGACAGGAGGCATTGGACTTGGAAGCAGTTCTGAGGAATCAGGCAGCCTCGTGTCTCTTGCAGTTCTCTACAGACCAAGGAACAGTATAAAAAGAAAACCACTGAGGAAGGACCACCCATCTTGCATATATTCTTTGAGCAAAAAAAAAAATCAAGCAGGTCAAATTTTTTGCCAAAGGTTAAAAATCCCACTTTTTTAAAAATGAAAAGGATTGCTTGCTAGTTTTTTTTTTCTTCTGTTTGCATTGTTTTGTTCAAAACTCTGTGTGTTTTTCATATGGCAGATGAAGTGACTCTTATCTGTTCTCCTAAGAAAGTTGTCTGTGTTTGCTATTACTAAACAATTAATCTTCAATGCTATTTAATAAGAAAAATGATAACAAATACCATTAAGTTAATCTCATTAAGTTAAAAGGAAGAGTGAATTTAAAAATCAAAACACTGTTCTTCAAAGAGGAAAGCAAAAGAATGTAGATCCGTTTACAAGAACCTCATATTATACCAGCATACAAATTATGATTACAGAATTTAAAATATATTTTCAGTAGAAATTAATCTTAATCCTGCACTTAACAAAGAAAAAATAATGGTGTGAGAAGTGAGGGTGTGAATTTATAGAAGATTAAAAAAAAAGAAGTTTTGGAATTTCATTAAAACCAGTTAACAATGTACTACAGATTTAGTTTGTAAAAATTTAGGGAATTATGTTCACATTTCTGATAAGAAATTACATGTTGGAGAAGAAATATCCATGCCAAGTACAGCCATTCACTTGGTTTCTCTTCTACTGGCATATTAAAAAAGTGCCAGTCCATCAGTGGTTCTTTATCAAGACCCTTGCTTGACAAACTGCAATCATCTCAGGGTGATCTCAAAAATCCCATGATCTCAAAAATATTTTAAGCAGTAGTGGATTAAAAGTAATATTGTAGCATTTCACAAAATATATTTTGAGATCTATTCTCTTAGAGAGCACATGTTGTTCCTTTTGTAAAGTCTAACACCATTTACCTTCTGAAGTAATTTTTACTTTCTAGGAATGCAAGGACTGAGATCAGTGTCTTGACATTTAGTAGAGTTGCATGAAGGTCCATGAAGGCATCCATGGAGGCTTCATGAATATGTACCTCAAGAAGTCAGTACTATCTATCCAAAATGTCTTAGACAAAGCAGTTGAAAAACACAAAGAAGACTGAAAAAAAGTTCCCCAAATTAGAAATTAGTAAAACACATTTTGGGGGAGAGAAGGAAGCAAAGCAACTCTGTGTTATGGCTATGCAATTAATCAGGAAATTACCAATCTTGTCAGAGAAATCTGGGATCTCATCACAGAAGTGGTGGTCAAAGATCAACTTTAAAATACACTTTTACTAATTCAAGCCAGACATATTTAGACAGGTAAGATTTTGCCAGCCAAGGTGCTGATACTGAAGAACTACAAATGTTTTTTTGTAAGCAAGGTAATATAGGGAAATACTTTCAGTTAATGGGTTCTAGTGGCAGACCCTAGGTCTTACAGGGGAAGAAGTCGTGGGTTTGAATCCTGATGTCTCTGGACTGCATGTGAAATGACTGTCCTTCAGAGAAATCAGAGATGGCTGAACTTCCTTTAGAGCAAATATAGTCAAGATGATCTCTTGGGTCTCTGCATTGTATTTTTATAATTTTATATATCTCAGGTTGGTTTGGTTTGGTTTTTTTCCCACAAGAATTCCATTGAATTTTATGTGAATCTGCTCAGCATTTGGATATGATGTGATAATTTGGGAAGACAATAATAGGGTGGATATTCTGAGATCAGGATGCTATGAGTCTCAGCAGAGCTTTTTGAAAGTTTCAGACCACTCTTGCAATACCTGGGTATTTTTTTCAAAATATTGATGGTCCTTTTGTGGCCATGAGGTATACATTATCAGAGATGAAAAATAAGACATTATACCCTCCAAATGTACAATTTCTTTTCAAAACCAATTGGGAAAAATTTTCAAAACCAATTGGCAGTTCTCGTCATATATATAACTTTTAGAAATGCCTGAAGGACTTTTAAACTTTATACAGTAACAGCAGCATGTCAATAGAACATGTTTTTCTAACCTAGCAGATGTCCAGTTGTTGTATGATAATGAATTTTATTCAAACTGCCTCTAACTTCCCTCAAACTCTCAATTTGTGCTGGGAGTAACCCCCTTACTAGATTTCTCCAGCTCTAGATGTAAGACAGGCTGCCTTTGGTGCCTTTGGTGCCAGGCACAAGTAATTTATACAAACAAGGGCTAAATAGAAAGGATGTTAAGATTTGCTAATGTAAATTCACAAGTTGCCAGTCTCAGGCTCACTACTACATGATTAGCTGATTTCTTTTGTAGATGAAGAAGGCATAATTTTCCTTTTGTAGGATTCATATACTAGTTGGTGCAAGTGGGTGCAGATACATCAAGACATTAAAGGAACTAAAAATAGTTTTAACATCGTTGTTATTCTAAAATAGGTATTTTTAATGAAACTTCTTAGAAAGAACAACCCCCAACACCTTAGTCTGTATCTAGACTTACATAAAATATTGATGCAGAAAGGCTCTATATAATGTCAACTGTTACACAAGGTTATTTACAAGCACTGCTCTACACAGGATGATTAATAATATTATTTCCACATCTGGGCGGTGTTAATGCAAGAGTTAATTATTTGTTATAACTTCGATTAAGCTGTTCATGAAGCTTGACTTTAATATTGCCTCTGACTTACAGTGTCTAGGTAAATGATACCTCTACTGGTTTTAGAGATGGTCTTGAACCACAGATGAGAGATCAGTTAGTGGTTTGTTCTCTCACTTTTATTCTAATGAGCCTGGTCAGTTCTGAGCAGGATAAAAGGGATCTTGAATCTTGAAGAACTCCCTGACTTTAAGGAGCTTCTCATAATGACCACATTTGTGAAGGTCAGGAGATACTTTTTCACATCATCGCATGGAGGCACATCACTGAGGTGAGAAAACCAAGAAAAGAAAAATCTACACAAATATTGGGGTTTTTTCGTATTGACTCCTTTCAGCTTTACATTTAGCAGAACTGCCTTGTCAGGTGAATGATTCAGACAAAGACACTGTTCTGAAAACCCTACAGGGTATAGGAGACAAGTGTTTTGTTAGGGGTCTTTGGACTTTATTACTAGAACACAGAACTTCTGACAGTCCTGTTAACTGAGTAGACTATCTAGCAATTTACCTATAGCTTGTGATGTTGTAGAAAACATTAATGTAATAACAGCTGCACTTAACTGTACACACTGCTTAGGAAATATCCTCTCTTTTTAAGACAAACTTTAAAAGGACATAATTCTTGCAGGTACTGTTTAACTCATTAATTCAACCACATATTCACAAATAAAAATGGTAAAAATTTCAGTAGCTTCCTACCTGAGGATGACAGGAGTAAGGACATACTGCTAGGAGCAATGGTATTTTGTTTGCAATTTCCGTTGTCAAGTTTGGAGTTATGTGGACACCCAGTACCCTTGATGGCTGGAAATAAGAGTGATCTCAGCTGGGGTCTGAGTCACACAGCACACAGGCAGTCACAAGGCCTAGGGCAGCAGATGATAGAGGACATTAATTCAAGATTAAATCTCTAATACCGTACCAAATCACCAGGAAGTGCACTTGCTTTTTACCTAACAATTAGAGGTAATAACAGAGCATTTAAAAACATATAGATATTTTTGTAATCTCCCACCAGAATTATTTCACTCCTTAGGGATTTGATCCTTGGCCATCAAAGGTCAGTTAGGCTAAGATTATTTCCAGCAGGAGACAGTCCTGAGTCTGCCCTGTGTGAAAGCTGCTGCTGCATTAAGAACTATCCAGACTATGCCAACTGTTAGGTATTCTGAGCAGCAAAGCAACTGGAGTCTTGAAGGTGTGTGATCCAGGTTTGTATGCCCAGTCTGCAGAGCTTGGAGAGTTTTCACTCTTAAATTGTGTTGACCATGATCTCTTCTGCTCCCTTCATGCCCACTGCATGAGTTTGTGGGATGGAAAATGTCTGGCATCAATCAAACTCTCTCCTGGTGCCAAAATCCCAGAATCCAGATTCTTAGCAGATTCTGAAAGGAGGAATGGCAAGGAGCAAATATCCATAAAGGCAATGCACTTTAAAGCACTGCAGCTGGGAGAAGTCACTCTCTCTTTTAATTTCATGTGGCTGTTTATGTGCGTATTAAAACTTCATGGGAGACTTTCAGGAGCTGTTCACAGTTACTGAATTATGGGTTTCATAATCCTGGAGGCAAATAAGAAATGTGGAAGGCTTTATCACTGGAGGAAGTCCTTTTGGAGGGCTCAGTAGTGGCAGGGTGGCCAGAAGCAGTATGGATGCAGTTACAGAAAGTTACAGGTGAGAAGTGGGCAATGTGAGAATGGCAGTACATCCTTAGAACACAGAGGCCACAGACACAGCTTGAACACTGATGGTGTGGACTGTGATGACAGAGCACACTTCCATCCACCTCAGCAGTTCATAACAAGCCTTGGTGCAATCTGCTCTGTAGTTACACAGTCTATCTGGGGAAAAATAGTGTTGCAGAGGGAAAAAGAGATGGCCTTCTTGATGTGTGCAGCATACACCTCAGTCTCAGGGTTGTAAGGTTTAAGAAGGAGCACAGGTAATTTCTCTGATTAAATTTTAATATCTGGGAAAAATTTGTGTCAGAGATACCCAGCCAAAAAAAGAATATTGCATTTGAAAGAGCAGCCACACTGGTCTTGATCTCTTTCAGCCTCATGGAAACGCTTACCATTGGGAAAAACACCTTCCTGAATACATGTAATAATGAATAAATTACCAGGGGCTCAATAGGTGAATACAGGAAGGCTGCAAATATTCCAGGCCTTCACTAAGTCACAGGCTATTGCAGATGGGAACAAGTTGGCCAATCCCTTTAAACAGTTGTGTATAACTTGATATGAAAATATTGAAATATATATAATTATGGAAATATTGAAATATAGAAATGCCATGCAGTGGCCAAAATTAATTACCAGATTAGCTACCAAATGATACAGTTAGCTACCAAATGATACAGTTCTTGTCTGAGCGAAAAATATTGTAGACTTCAATTCTGAGGGTTCAGAATGATTAAAAATCAGCAGGTAGAAACTGACAAGAACACATTACACTAATAATCTGATTTATTTTGTCAAATAGATTTCATGATCCATTCTTATAGTTAGCAAGAACATGGAAAACTTAGTTTCGCAAGGACAGAACAAGCATTCTACAAATGCAGATGAATCAATATGTCAGGCATCCCTGGGTTGGAATAGAAGAGCACCACAGAGTTCCGTGCTAAGCTGGGAAGAAAAAGGCAAACTCTTGGGATTTTTCACAGAAAAAGACAGGGAGATTTGTACAAACCCTATTTACACTGTTCCTCTTTCTTTTTCGTTCAGATGAAGGTGAAATTATAATGTACAATTTTAATCACAACATGCAAGAACATATTGGATTGACCAAGAGTCCATCATTTTCTCATAAGCAAAGACAGCAATCAGTGATGAGAATATCTTTGGCCAGTACTTTTTTACTTTCTATACCTTACTGTATACTGTATGACTATAATAATGTACTATAAATTTGTAAGGGGCAAAAGAAACAAGTACATCAAAGTGATTTGTCCAGATCAGCATCTTAACTGGAAACACCATCTTTTTTCCTGCTGGTCAATGACTTGAATGGACTGTTCTGTGGCTCAGACTCCTTATCCAAAAGTATCTTATAGGTAAGCACTTTGTGAACTCTGGGAGAAAAACTCTCTAGTTATTCAGACAGGAAAACGGAATTAGTTCAGTCCTCAAACAGAGGGAAGCATTATTTTTTACAAAATACCCTAAGAAGAAAGTATGAGAATGACAATTTTTGTGATTCAAACTATTTGATCTGAGGTGGCCAAGCATAGGCACATTCACATGTTGGGCATGGGAATGAATATGTGTGAATATACAATACATGTTTTCAAAATGAACTGCATCTAAAATGAATTACATTTTCTTTACATGAATGGCATTTTAAACATAAACTACATATTTTTAGAGAAATCTTGTTTTGGCTTCTATGACTGTAAAGAAGCCCTAGAGATATATGAATAGTTAGTAGATTTTTCAGGTGTAAAAAGAGCTCAAATGTAGATGAGAACCAAGGATCCTGCTCTGTTGAATCAGCAGTGTTACTAAATATATCTGTGGCACAGTGAGTGAAGTGAATGCAGTTTAACACATTGCAGTGAGTCTAATAAATGCAGATTTTATTCTGAAACATGTAAAAGATTGTATTTTTTCCTTCTTTGATGATTCTATTTTAGAATCATGTTGAATCAATTTTTTAACAAAGTTAAAGACCTGGGGTTTTAACAAGTTTTTATTAGCCACAGCAGCTACAAATGTGTCCTGGCTTTTGATGGGATAGACCTCATTTTCTTCCTAGTAGCTGGTACACTGCTGTATTTTGGGTTTAGTATGACAATGATTTTGATACACACTGATGGTTTAGTTGTTGCTAAGCAGGGCTTGTCCTGAGTCAAGCACTTTCCAGTTTCCCATGCTGCTGGTGAGCAGGTGCACGAGAAGCCAGGAGGGGGAATGGCCAGGAGAGCTGGACTGAATGGGCCAAAGGGATGCTCCACAGCAGAAAGTGTCCCGCTCAGTGTATGAACGGGGGGGAGTTGGCTGAAAGGGGCCGATCACAGCTCAGGGATGGGCTGGGAATTGGGCAGCAGCTGGTGAGCAACTGTATTGGGCATCACTTGTCTGTCTTCGGTTTTATTCCTCTACCTCTTCTTGTTATCTCCCTTTTCATGGCTATTATTTTTGTTCTTCTTCTTATTATTATTTAATTTATTTAAATTATTAAGCTTTTTTTATCTCAACCTGCAGGTTTTAACTTTTTCTGATTCTTCTCCCTATCCTACCTGGAGTAGGCCAGGGGAGTGGAGTGAACAGAGGTGGTGCTTAGTTGCCATCTGGGGTTAAATCATCACACAATGTAACCTTAGACACCAGTAAATTTAAGATAGAATAAAGTCATTGTGTTGTAAATCAGCTAATTAATTCATTGCTAGTCACAGAGGTATTGAAAAATCCTCATTTGATTGGGTACAAAGAATGGCTGATCACTAAAAATCTAGAAATTAAAAATCCAGAAAAAAGAAGCACTTTGGTACTTTTTCTAAAAGGAATAGAAGACTGAAAAACATGCAGGGGGGATAAATGGTTTAAGGCAGTCCAATTAAGAAAGAATGATGGTTTTGGTTCGCTTATTACTAAAATATAAGCTTAAGTATTTTCCCCATTTTTCAGGTTCCTTTCAGCTAATAGCATTGCATTTGCCAAATTACTTGAAATCATGATTTATTATTGTTTAATTGTGATGATTACTTTCTTTTACATACTCCCGAAGAGCTCTTAAATATTTTGTTGTTATGCATTGAACATCCAAAATTGCAACTAAGAAAATGGATGTGTATCTGGGATTCCTACTAATTTTATTGGAATATTAAAGTGCTTTAATTTTTCATCTTTCAATCCTTTCCAACAAACAATCCTCTATCTCCTGAAATGTCTGTTTGCTTTACAGAAGACTCATAACAAAATAATAATAATAATAATAATAATAATAATAATAATGTTGAAGTGTTGTGGGGTAATCTCTCTCACCAGGTTTTTTTTAGACTGTTACAGACAAACATCTGTGAAGACACAGACATAGGCAGCACTGCCTTAAGCAAGGGGATAGATCTGATCCCCTCTCGAGGTGATCCAGTCCCTTCCAGTCCTACTCTGGCCATGGAGGGTTTTTACATGATTGAGTAGAAGAATGGGGCAACATTTTTTTCTGTAGAGTGATGCCAGAGATCATTGTCACTGCTCTTATGTTTAAATCCATCCAGTGTATTTTAATTCACTTCTCTGTGTTACCAGGACTAGACACAGGAAAGTCTGACCTACCTGTGATGGTAAAACCTGGTCTCAAATACACGGAGATATAAAACAGTCCAAAAGTTTGGCCATTATCTATGAAAGGGTGGCTTACTGAAGAGATGGTTCAAGTGCCTTAGTTATACTGGACCAAGCATGTTATTGAGACATTAATCTGTTGTACTTTCTACCACAAGAAAAACTGCCCAGGTAAGAAACTTGACTTCATCTTCTGACTCCTCATCAAACTACAGATGACGTTTGTCACCTTTCTGGATGGGTTTTCTGGTTTTATTTAAGAATGAAATGCTCCTGCAATCTGAAATGATGTTACAATATTTTCTCATTTGTCTTTAAATATATTCTCCTAAGAGAAAAAGTGTGGTTTCACTAAAAAAACCAAAGCACCAAAACAACAAACAACCAAAGAAAAACAAAACCAAAACCCTACAAAACAAAACCAAAACCCAAAAATAACAACAAAAAAATCCAAACCAAGAAACTCCTCAAATAAGTTTTAGCATTTTCTAACTGTGTGGCTTAGTCAAGATTATAATTCACATAACCTTTTCTTAATGATGCAGAAGAAAACATTAATAAAATTTTCATTTTAAGCAGAATATTTGAAGTTACAGTTTCATAAATGTCCAAAACAAATACTCTGAAGCATAAAGCATCCTAGAGAGATTCAGCAAAACCCATGCTCCTGTAAGGTTTTATGACCTTCCAGCCCTTCAGAAGGCTGCCCTGTTTGGTGTGTACCTCCTGTGTGGGCAAGGTGAAAGGGTGTATAAAGGGAAGCCTGTCACCCACACTCGATATTACAGCTCATCTACTTTATTTTCATCTGTGCAAATTCTACCCACTTAGACAATTGCTACATATACACCCACTCAACTGCTTGCAATAGAAAGAATGCTATTATTACAGTATTTAACTGAAGTAATAACTAGAGCAAAGCCATCTAAGCTCTTGACAATCCAGACCGTAAATTATATTACAATGTTTATTTTGAGATTGGATGGTGAATGCTGTTTATAGTGCTTGAAGTGGTGCACAATCAGTCAGGAGAAGTGGGACCAGCAATTAGACTATTCTGAAGGGAAGACCTGAGTCCTGACTGTAGTCCAGCCATGGCATGAGCCTTACAACCCTACATAACGGAAAATGTCTAATGAGATAAGGCCATACTCTACTGTATCTATATGTACATGAGTTTAGACAATAACCATGTATTCAGGTGCATGCAATAGTTAATAGCCATATTATTTGCATGTGTGTCTCTCAGTAACGTCACCACAGGGCAAGTACATTAAATACACTTCAGTCCTGCTAAAAGATGTACACTTATGGCTATCAGTAGTATCTTGACTGCTCATGCTACACTGGGCTTGGTTCATTCCACTCAGAACGGCACTGAGTTATCAGATAAACTATGTATGCGTGGTTTTGCTGAGGTACCGTGGGTGTTGCAAGCCCGGAAGTAGTGTGCAACTACTGCAAACATTTCTGAACCTCTGTTTGTGTTTGGGATAAATTGTTTCTTCCTCCCTCTTCTCTGGTCTCTATGACAGCAAGTTGTGTGTGACACAGTTGTTATGGTCTAGATGCAAATTTTAAGTATTTCTATCCTATGAACCATATGTTGCTCTTGTTTTCCAACTACTTACTGAGCTTTGAGCCATTGACTCAAAGGCTAAATAGTTCACTGTAACAATGAACTGAATGGGAGCAAATCACCAGATATATTTCTGATCTGAGTCTAGGCTGACGTACTATGAAGAATAAAAAATGTGTGCTTCTGTTCAGAAAATGTCACCTTTTGGCTATCTAAATATCTAAATGGCAGGTGAGTTGTAAATAGATGATCTTTAAGGTCCCTTCCAACCCAAACCATTCTATGAATCTATGATCTGCAAAGCTTCTCTCCTCTATATGCTATATTTTTCCTCAAAATATAGCAGTAATCAAACTAAAATTATAATTACACAGAAATCCTCATCCTATTTCCCCTACCACTAGGCACATAAACAGCACAAGACTATCAGTACAGGCAATGAAATTTTATGGCAACTGCTGAATTCCAGGAGACTGGAAGGAAAGAGAAGTGCAAGGGAGTAGTGAAGGTTGTGTGAAGGAAGGGTGGGAATTGTGAAACATCAGTGGGGTTTGACAGACATGAGGGTGGGTAAGAAGCTGGGGAGCAGCCTTTTTTTCAAACAAACCATGGTGTGTAAAAAAGCTGGGAATGACAGTGGCATTTCCAGATAAGGAGGCTATGGAGGTTCAGTAGTTTGGGGTCAAGGAAAGGATGCTGAGAATGGTGTACCTAATGAGAGAAAGGAGATTTCTTTGGTGACACTGTGATAAATGGACAAAGAAACTAGGAACCAAGGTGATGGAGATAAGGCAAAACTTGTTCAAGTGAGATGGATTAATGTTGAGAATAGAAAAAGAGATGTAGAAAGGAGAATCTCAGCCTAAGAACTGGTGCTGGGAAAAAAATAGGAAGTAAGAATAATGCAGACTGAAATTAGGTAAGAAAGAAAGGGAAGGCAGGAAAATGATATGAATGTCAGTAGAGTGGAGATGTATTGGAAAAGAATGCAGAGGACACTTTCAAAATGTTAAGGTATATAGAAAAGAGATAACAATACCTGATAGAGACCATGTTTCCTTACAAATTGGATGAGAACCAAAAATTCCTGATGATTCATCACATCTCTGCTATCAGCTGAAAACCATTAGTAAAGTATGCATGACAAGAAGGCAGAATGGGAACCTACGGTATAGGGAAGGGATACCCTTCTGTCAAGCTTCCAGCTGCAGTGGTTGGAGGTCTTCAGCCCTGCAGGCTGACACCACTGTCCCTGCCAGTAGTTTAGAGGCTGAGTCTGGAGACAGCTGGCCCACATTGACAGCTCTGGAAGAGAAGAATTAAATTGAAGGTATGAAAAAGAAACGGGGAGACTCGTGCAGCAAAGTAGCCTTGGCTCTCAGGATCTTGCATATGTAAGAGGGATGGCTTACACAGAATACTGGATGAAGGAGCTCTTCCTGGAGCTAGGAGGAGTAAGTACTCTGTGATGTTGCTGAGATTAACATCTTCTGCTTCAAGACAAATTAACTGAGTTAGTTTTTAGACCACTAAATCTTAATGTCAAGTGACTTTGTGTTTTCCTTCAGGACAGCAGTGATACTAGTAAGCACAGACTACCATCAGCCTTGGCAGAGTTTGGCTTAATTCTGCTGATTTTACATAGGCAAAAACAGAAAAAGTTTTCACAATTAATGTCTGCATTCCCTTGCCTGAGCAATATAGATCCTTACACCACCTACTGTCAGCAAACTCAATCTATATAACAGCTTTCCAAGAATGTTATTGGGGGTTGTTTCCTTCAGGATGTAAAGGAAAAGCTCATTTTCTTCAGTGAAACACCTATCCTAGAAAATAAAAACAAATTATTCTTTGTCTTGGCACCCACCCCTAAAGCTTCCAAGCCATCCTGCAAACAATCCCACATCTGTGGTGCTATCCTAATTCCCACATTTTAGCATCAGTGATTGATATATCTAAAATGTCAATGTTGAAGGAAAAAAAAAACAAGTGTTCAAGTTGAGTTTATTGAGACCTCCAAGACAGTCATCTCTTCCCATCACTCTGCAATATTACTGGCTGAAATAGGATCCGATCCTAAGAACTCACAAAAGCCACCATTGCTCCAGAATAGGGTGAGTAGCAATTGCCAATCCTGTCTACGTCCTGGCATATATGCTCAAGCAAGTATTGAGAGACAGGAGGCGAGACTGAGGTCCTTTTTTAGAACCAAGTAGTCAGTTTCTTTTTGAAAGAAACTTTATAGCCTCCAAACACAAATTGTCATTTTATGTTAAGCATAGAATCACAATAACTTAGGGCAGAAATGACCTTTCTGATCTAGTCCAAGCATTAACCTAAGACTGCCAAGTCCACCAATGAACCATGTCCCTGTACAGCCCATTTACATGCCTTTTAAATACCACCAGGGATGGTGACTCCACCACTGCCCTGGGCAGCCTGTTCCAATGCCTAAAAAACATTTCAGTGAAGAAATTTTTCCTAATATCCAATCTAAACCTCCCCTGGTGCAACTTGACACAATTTCATCTTGCTTGCTGCTTGAGAGAAGAGGGATCACAGGATTTGAGATGAAGCCTCACCAGTGCCGAGTACAGAGGGACAATCACTGCTCTGGTCCTGCTGGCCACACTATTGCTGACACAGGCCAGGATGCCATTGGCCTTCTTGGCCACCTGGGCACAGCTGGCTCATGTTCAGCCACTGTTGACCAGCACCCCCAGGTCCTTTTCCCTTGGGCAGCTTTCCAGCCCCTCTGCCCCAGCCTGCAGAGCTGCACCGGGGTTGTTGTGACCCAAGGGCAGGACCCAGCATTTGGCCTTGTCCAGCCTCATATCATTTGCCTTGGCCCCTCGATCCAGCCAGTCCAGATCCTGCTACAGAGCTTTCCAACTATGCAGCAGATCAACACTCCTGCCCAATTTAGTGTCGTCTGTGAACTTACTGAAGCTGCACTCGATCCCCTCATCAAGGTCATCTGTAAAGATATTAAAGAGGACAGGCCCCAGTACTTGGCCCTGGGGACCACCACTTGTGACCAGCTAACAAGAAGATTAATCATTCCACGTTCTACTGGAATCATCTTCGATGAAGGGGAGCCAGCTCCAAGTGCAACTCACCTGCAGTGTCATGCAAGCAACACCAGACTGGGACTGCCAAATTCTGTAACCTATTTATTTTCAACTTCCAAATAGCAGTAGAAACTCTATTACTTCTCTTGTAAACAGATTCATAATTTCTATTTTTCTTGCTGGGTGACTTACTGGAATATAAAATGTGGCAAAGTTATATGGCCATTAACTCTCATTTATTCTGTGCTTTGAGTGACCTTTCACTGAGTTACTTTTTTACCTTCTTACTTCCAAAATTATTTAACAGCAACAGGTATGCCTCATTTGAAATTTTATTTTGATAGGTTAAAAAAAGCCACATGCCTCTGCCTTATTCTTTGGATTCTTTTCTGTCCTTGCTTCAACCTAAATTAATCTATATAAACAAGGAAGAAATAGAATTAAATTAAATAGCTGTTAGCTGTAACACTTCACTAATCCTACCCGGAACTTTGTGAGACAAACCCTAAGGTTATATTTACCCTTTCCATAGCTTCATGCCATTGGCAGGACTGCCTGGCAGCATTAACAATTAGAAAAGGAAATATGAATTTACCATTTCTCCACATCTTGAATGCCAATGTTTTAACACATGTTGGTCTGGAACATACTGGGTAGTGCAGAATACAGGAGACTCCTGATTATTCTTAATTTCTCAAATATAGGTGTTAAATTTGCTATTCTTTGGTTATATGGTATTCTAAGCTCCACAAAGCTAGTAGAAATTCCTTATTACTGGGCCCTGAATTACATCTAAACATTGTTCTTGCATAGATTGAGAAAACTAGCTGGTTCTATTCTTACCATGGCTGAACTGTGATTTTTCATTCCCATTTTATTATTTATCCTCCTTCATCTTTATTATCAATCTGCCAATTCTCCATCTCATTATCTTAATTCAAATTAGAGCGAAGTACTTTTTCAGCCCTATTAATTTTTTATATCTATCTCACCTTGGTTGCTACTTTTATTCTTAGCTGAAGTTTAACATATGCTTCTGATTCACATGGTGCAGTTTATTATACCAATCAGTTTCTTTTGCTCCATTTCTCAAAGAACCTTTATAATCATGATAATACACCTTGTACACTAGGTATCTGGATGAATTTTGGAAATTTTCTAAAAATATTGACCATTATTTCACCTAAAATTTCCAGACTGTTGAAATTTTGCATCTCTTTATTATATTTTCCCACACCCTGAGATCCAAATGCCTACATTCTGATTTTATGTAATGACACAGATACCTCAGAGTAGTTTTGTCTATCATTGGAAATCACTCTTCATATCCAAATATGCTGATAGAGACCCATACCAGATTCCTAAAAATACTCTGAAAAGCCTCATACCACTTTTCTTCAAGATGACTCTCAAGAAAAATAAAAAAAAACCACAAGAAGGAAAAGGAAAGATAGGAATGCAATTTTTCTTTTTTAATTACACAATGCTATTCAGTACTCTTTATTCCAGTGCATTTTTCAGTATCCATATTATCATCTTGTTATTTCCTTCTAAGTCTGTTCTTCAATTTTTTTGTTCTAATTTTAGTTCTTGCATTTTTATTTTTCTCTCTGCACTGATCATCTAAAGGTACTTTTGCCTGTTAAATACTTTCTATCCACATTCTATAAAACTCTCTACTAGCAAGACCACTTTCCCAATGATTTGCTGCTTCATGCTAGGCAAGGAATATCATGTTTTTTCTTCCCTCACAAGAAAAGCTGTTATTGAACAAGCCTGTCTTGTGCCATAGAAGCCAGAAGCCAACAGAAAATCATCACTGGTGGATGCGTATTTTGCAGGCCTGTGTCTGCTTCCCCTGAGCCACAGCTACAGCACAGCATGTGTGGGAAGAAATGTACTGCAGTCATGAATTTTACTTCACGGGAGCCAATTTCTTGGTCTGCATCAAAGCAAATAAATGAAATTCAATCACTTGTCTTACACAGGTTGGATTAACCATTTCCTGAATTTCAAAACTGGTCATATCAGTCTAAATAAGACCTCTGCAATATAAGGAATAGGATGACTAACAGTACAACATAAGGGTATTATTGCATTTCAGGTTTCTGTCGCTGAATTTAGCCAAATTAGCATGGCCTAGCTATGCTCTGCTTTTAATTAAAAAACGCAAGTCTGTGTGATACCCAAGTGTCCTAGGCTTTTTTAAGAGATTCTTTCCTTTGCAAAACCAGTGCTTGTTCTCAACTTAGCAGACAATGACGCTGTCGGAAAGTTTCCTTAACCATTGACACAAATTGACGGGAAGCACGTCCCAAGTAGGCTTCTTTCTTCCAAAGTGGGAAGGGCGCCGAAAGTTCTGCACGGCCCCTGTTCCCCTGCGATGGGAAGCGGCTCTTCCATCCCAGCACGACCGGGCAGGGCACCCGGCACCCGTCCCGGGATTTCCATCGTCGAAGAATTAACTGGAGATTTGGGCGCGGAGCCTACGGGGCTGCCAGGCGCAGCTCCGCCTCCTCGTCCCGGGTGCGGGGGTGGCGCTGCGCTTATCCGGGGACGGGGCTCATCCGCGGGGTCGGGAACTGCGCGGCTGCCGCGGGCAGGTGAGTGGGACGGGACGGGACGGGACGGGACGGGACGGGACGGAACGGAACGAAACGGAGCGGAGGGCGGCGGGGGGAGGCTGTACCACCCTAATGGGGCCGGCGCCGGGGGAAGGTCTGGCGGCGTTCCAGCACTCCCGTGCTTCGGCAACGGTCTGCTCTTAGGAGCCTTTAGCGCCTGACATTGGGGAAACCTCCCACTCTTCGTACTATTGACGTTTGGAAGCATTAATTGACATTTCCAGGTGAAGAAAAGGTATAAATGTCGGTGTCGGGCGCTTGCTGTATTTTACGTGTGCCTGAGCAGGACGGGTACCAGCTCTGAAGCCAGATGCTGCTCCTTGTACACCCTCTTCATACACCTGTGTGCCCACAGCTCAGGAAAACCAGCCATACACCCTGGGCTGGATCACAAGAAGTGTGGCCAGCAGGGTGAGGGAGGTGATTCTGCCCTTCTTCTCCTCCACGTGTGAGACATCACCTGGAGTGCTGCATCCAGCTCTGGTGTTCTCAGCGTAGCAGAGACACGGACCTGTTGGAGCAGGTATAGAGAAGGATCACAAAGATCATCAGAGGACTCTCCTGCGAAGACAGGCTGAGAGAATTGGGATTGTTCAGCCTGATGAAGAGAAAGCCCCAGGGAGATCTCATTTCAGCCTTCTAGTGTGTGAAGAGAACCTACAAGAAGGCTGGAGAGGGACTTTTTACACAGGCACATAATCAACAGGACAAGAAAGAATGGCTTTAAACTGAAAGAGGGCAGTTTAGATAAGATATAAGGAAGAAATTTACTGTGAGAATGATGAGACACACTGGACCAGGTTGCTCAGAGAAGTTACGGATGCCCCATCCCCAACAGTGTCGAAGGTCAGATTGGATTGGGCTTTGAGCAGCCTGGTCTAGTAGGAGAAGTCACTGTCCATAGCAGGGAGGTTGGAACCAGATGTTCTTTAAGGTCCCTTCCAACCCAAACCATTCTATGATTTTATTAGTCTTCTAGCTCTTACCTGCCCCATTTCTGGGAGCTAAGCTGAGCAAGGATGCTTAGCCAGGAGTAGTGCCTAAATTCCACATGCTCAATCAAACCCAAGTGGGAATTCAGTTATTCCTATTTGCTGAGGCTGTAAATGGGAAACAGTGTTCTGGGTTTAGTATCCTCAGTGTGTGAAAAAGGTAGAATGGCTGCAAAAACCTGGGGGATTGAGCACTTTAATTGCTGACAGTTTCTTTCTGGCAGGGATAGGCCCTTCATTTTTGGGGAGGATGTGTGGAAGGTGGGGAAAAGAGGGTGCAGGATGGGTGGACTTATGGAGACATGTAAAGTGGGTGGTGTCAGGGTGAGACCAGCAAGAGGGTTATTTTCCATTGAACTGATGCAAAACATCCAGGAAATAGAAAACCGGAATTTCATTTACACTGAAAAGCAGGAGGCAGAATTGTAACTGTTAGATTACTCCCTATGTGAAACAGAGCAATTGAGTTTGACTGAAGAGTAGAATCCTGCCACAAAGAAGCAGGTGTCAAAAAATTCTTGCTCAAAGAGTCTGCAGTTACTTTACACTTCTGTGTAAAGCATCTTCTCACTACGCTCTCCTAAACTTATTGCCAAGAGCAGACTAGTGAGTAGCAAGACCAAGATTATCACTCTTCAGTCATGGTTGAAAGCCAGCTACAAGGCTTTAATTTTAATATAATAAGTCTCTTGTGACAGCTCTGTTCTTCCGTGGGATTATAGTATTGGTAAGATTATCCTTATCAGCAAATGATGCTTCAATAAGACCTTAGGATCTGAACGACTTGAAGTACAGGAGACTTTTGTTGAAAGGGGATCTCCTCTCTAAGTAGGGAGACAGTAGTTCTGTCTTTCTCTGACATTACATGTAATTTTACATTGTAGATATGGCGATTACTCTGGAATATGATATGCTTTATAGGTGGAGCCCAAACAAATACCTGGCATGTCAACACACATGTTATTCTCTATAAGAACAATGAAATCACTCAGAACAGTAGCTTCAAGTCCATCACTAGATAAGATGAGAAAAATGTAGACAATTAAAAAATATGTTTGTTGGCTTTTTGTTAAATAATACAACACTATACCCACTTGTTAACCTTTTATAGGATATTTGGTATTGAAGTACATTGGAGCTGCTCCTGGCTCAGATTTGATAAAAGCTGAAAAGAAATTTCACTCTTAAATGTTGACATTTGGGGCAAACCAAAACAGTTATAAGTAAATGTGTTGTGGTAGCACTCCCACATTGTGTCCTAGTGCATAATCAAGGAGGTTGTTAGTAACAGGCTTGCAATAGGCACTCAAATAGTTATGTAATAATTTCCTATGTGGTGTTTGATAGAAAGAATGCTTCAAAATTGTATTTGTGGTTTCAGGAGGGGACTGATGAGAGATAGCTAGTAGAACATGGGAAAATAGAAGTCCTGTCCTGTTGTAATCTTTTGATGTTATACTGGCAGTAAAGAGGGATGCGTTTACCATGTTGGACTCACATCATATGGTCCAAAAACCGGGGTCCAGGTTTCAGTGATCAGAGTTCATTCCTTTCTTGTGAAATATTGGAGACAGTGTACAATTGAACTGTGAGAGCAGAAACTGAACCATGGTTGAGTACCCAATTTCCAGAAAAAGCCATGCTGCTTCTAGTTTTTCCTCAATCAATCATTTATTCTTTTTCTACTCTTGGATTCAGCTGGAATGATGCTCATTAGCTGGTATTCCACACACCCAGTTAGCTGGTGGAAGGTGAACTCTGTGTCCACCCATCTACTTTCAGATGTCTTTGGTCAAATCTGTACTGTTAAAATCTGTTCTGTAGGTTTAAAAAAAAATACAATTTTGCACATTGATGCATTTTATTTTCTTTCTAAAGCTTTTTTCCCAGTGTCTATACTGAACTTAAAATCAGAAATTAATAAGTTAAGATGTTAATTTATACTGTAGTCTATGAGCTAATGAAGTTAAGGATAGTGGTTTTCCAGCCAGCAAGTAATTTTCTGCTACATAAGAATTTGGATGGAGGAAGAGGAATCAGTGGAATGTTACATTGTTAAAACTAATCAATGTAAACATCCTATTAACATTAGAAGAAAATTCTGAAAATGCTGCATAATTTAGGATATAGATTCAGTTCTCATTTGGTGGAGATTCCACCACTGAGGAATACATTTTTCATGCTAACTGATGACATAATTCACTGCATATGGGCTCCATTTAAAAGAGATTTATTTTTTAATAAAAGTGTCAAGTGTCATTGGTAATATGCTTGCATAATGCCTGTACACCAACTTAAGTCTGGGCTGTTCCCAAGAGTGATTTTGCTTGTGCCAGCATTTTCACTGGCATCCTGTTAGCAGGGAGTCAGATGATCCTGTTGGAGACCAGGCTGGGGGGCGAAGGACTGGTGGAAGGACAACTTTCAAGCAGCAGCTCGTGTGTGGCTTAAAGTGACTCCCTAAGAAGCACCTGTTAAAACTGTATGTGCATGACACCTGCACAAGCTATTAAACCTCTAATTTCCTCAGAGAATGGGGGTGTATTTGTTCACAAGGTATGTTTCCCACAAAATTATGAGTGGCATCACTTACCAGCTTCTCACTTATCTTGCCGTAAGTTTATCTGACTGCTGAGTCTGCAATTACTTGTGCTTGGGGACTTTGGAATAATCTTAAATCTCATTGGTAGATTCTATGATCTCTTGTTCATCCAGATTAATCCCCTAATCATATTGGGGTTATTATTGATGCACTTGCTATGGATATGGACAGTTTATCTGTGATTTTAAGACACTTTTGATACTGGCTGTAGTAGTCCATGTCCCAGAGCTGAAACCACCATAACAATGCAAAAGCCACTCAATTTACCCTATGTTGCAGGCTGAATGAGTTACTCCAAGTACTGCTCAGTATTTCTGACTCAGTAGCCTGAGGCAAGGCCCCTCAACATGGCTTTCTCCTGGGCTTTGTCAGCACAGCATGCTTTGCACACTTTGAGGATTTGTAGTCCTTGCTTTTATCAGAACTTTATAAATAATAACTTATTATAGAGTAGCACAACACCATCAGCTTGATCTTTCTTAAACACTGTCTAAACAGATACTTTAATATCTGAATCATGCAGATGATTCCTTTTTTTCTTTCATGTTATTGATAAACAATATTCCTCTTTTCAGTGAAAATGTCCAGATCTTCCTATATCTTAGGCACCAGTCATCAGAATATAAACAATTCTACATTAATTCCTGTGACTTTCTTTGTCACACGGATTTAATTTGTTTGTACCATGTCAACCATCTTTTAACACAGTGCTTGCTTCCTTTGAGCTGCTAGTTTACTATCCTTTCAGCTTGTGTTCTACCTATGAAACTGCCGTTATCTCAAGCCAAGAGTTTTTGTACTTTTGATCTGATTCTCTCACCCATCTCACTGCAGTGGGGAGTAAGCAAGCAGCTGTGTGGTGCTCAGCTTCCTATTGGAGTTAAACCAAGTGGTCCTTTTTGGTGTCCAATGTGGAATTCAAAGGGTTTGAGATCAGGACAAATTTCATTGGTGTGTGCGAGACCAAGTTTGTCGCTGCTGCAGCTACTCGTTCTGCAGGGCTTGCTGTGGGACTTGCTTGCCTTACTGTGCGTTAGTCTCTAGTGCTTGCTCATGGCTGCTTTCCACTTTTGCTGTTTGCTGTGCTCCTTGTCATCCATGATTCTGAAGGGAGCTGTGCTTTACACCAGTCCACCCCTATATTCTACCCAAGGCTTCAAAGAAGGAAAACAGAAGTGAGGTGCGTAGTGTACAACAGGTTTGCTCATGTAAGTACGCAGCTGAAGACAGAAAGTCAGGGAAGTCTGGGCTTGCTGTGTTTTATGATCCTGGCACTGACTGTGGCCCTTACAATTTCTTGTAGGTACTTGTTCTGGTGCTGGAGCAGGAAAGTCTGCTCCTTAAACAAGTACCAGCCTGACTGAGGCAAAGAAAATCTGTATTCAGTTATAGAATACTGAGCTGGATTGCAGTGTTTAAATCTCTGGCTAATGCTCAAGAATCTTAAAAGCAGCCACTGATGCTGAGTGCTCTTGCATTCCAGTGTAACCACTACCCACTGTCAGGCAGGCAGGGTCAGCTGTAGGAACGGACTAACTAGGGAGTTGCGTGTGGAAAATATATCAGTAGGGCCACGGAGCTCTCTTGGCCTTTGCTAGGGCTGGAAGATCTGAAAGAAAGGTGTGTTGTAAGGATGAGGGGTGAAAATCTGCTTTTCCCAGTGCTAACAGCAGTACCAAGTGTTGTCCCAGGCACCTCCAAGCCTTGTGAAGGAGCCATGACTACCTTGGTTTTGCTTGCTGGCCCTTCAGCTGCTCACTGCACTGTCTGATCCAATTACTGCCAAAGAGAGGGAGAAGAAGCCCAGGCTGGATGCTCTGCAGAGGATCGGGAGAGTCCACACCTCTAGCAGCAGTCTTCTTGGCTAACGCTGCTAAAAATACTCTCTGCTTACCCTCTTTTGAGGGAAATCATCTGATCAGCCATGTTGCAGGGATCCTGAGGCTTCCTTGAACTCCAACCCTTCTCCTTTCAGACCCTATTCCATAAACACATAGGATAATCTCAGCAAGCAGCTATCTTAGCATGACAGAGAGACACAAAATATTTGAACCTGTGCTGTACCAAAATAGGCATCAGGTGTATCTATAGAAAACTCTTTTCCTAAATTGAGAAACTTCCATGATTAGAGAAACTACAGCTGAGTGGTTTTTTTTTTTCCTTCTTCATGCAGGACATGATAGGTAGAAGATCCCTGTGCTTCAGGACAGATACCGATGACCAACCTCAGCTGCCTTGTCTATGCGCTGGAAGAATGGACTCTTGTGGAGTTCCTGAAGAAATACATTTTTCATATGATCATTGCCTCACTGACAATTAGTGCAATATTAGTTTTTTTTATAGTTCCTTTAACAATCCTCTTTTTCATTTACCTTACTAATATTTTGCTTTTAATATATCAGAGGAACAATGAGGTAAAAGCAGATCCCTTGAGTGATGTTTGGGATAGCGTAAGAAAAACTATAGCAAGCTTTTGGGATATATATGCAAGAATATGGCATGGTAAGTATGACATGGCTTGTCTGAAGCTCTGAATTACAGTAAGTGGTAAAAATTTTTAATTTTTTTCTTCCAAATGGATGCAAATAAGTTACATTTATTATACTTATATGTATGGCATCTTTGAACATCCTGCAGTATAAAATTTTCTTCCCGTCTTCATAGGACTATGCCTATTTCAGTCCCATCCAAACGGCTCCTGACAGGAGCTGTAACAGAGATGGAAGTGAAGGCAGACAAGGTGGAACAGAGCTCTTAGCTGGCATAAGTTGTGGCTTTCCCAAGCCTTTGTATACATTAGCCTTTTGGTCTGGCTCCACCTGAAACCTAAATCAGATGTAGGAAGAGTGGAATGACAAGGGTTCATAGAAGCCCATGTCAGTGAGGAAATTCTCTCTCACTTTGAAGTGAATACATTTAACTCTTGTGGAGAGAGCCTCTCTTTGGGATCCTTACAGGTTATGGTTTCAACTTAAACTTCTCACCTTCTCAAAAAGAGGAGCATTGTATTACAGAAAACTCTAAACTCTTCATTCTCCTTGACACAAAATGGAGATTCATACTTCTAGATCTCAGGAAAGCATTCAGACTGTTTGCCTCTAATTCTGAAAATGAAATATTTTTAGACCAGTTACTAATTTTTTAAAAAATCGTTATTACTCTACTATGTACAAAAAGTTCCTAATGAGAAATAAATGTTTTAGTTCCCTCACTGGAGAAGATGTCATGTTCAGGTGTGATCTCATGTTTAAACAGACCAACAAATCAGTCCAGTGGTAAGCTGTGGTGTTTGAGGGACTTTCTGCTATTGACCAAAATTTCCATCCAGAACATAATTATTTTAAAAGCTGCTGCAGAGGCTTTCACAATTCTTTTAAAGCCATTTAACAAAGGACTGTAAATGGTTTTCTTTAAACTGCCAGATGATTTACAGATTTTGTCATTGTATTGCTTTCCATCCCAAACAGGTTATGAACTTCATGGTGTGGAAAACCTCCCAGAAGGACCAGCCATTCTTGTGTATTACCATGGAGCTATTCCTATAGACTACCTTTACTTTTTGTCTAGGCTGTTTCTCTGGAAGAAAAGACTTTGCCTGTCAGTAGCTGATAATTTTGTGTTTCGTTTACCAGGTAAGAACATGTTCTCTTCTATTTAAGCTTCCTGGATTTACCTAACCTGTTCTGGTTTTGGTGAACTTGACATTTACTATACTTGAAAGAGATCTTTAAACTGAAAGACTGCTTTCAGACTTTTAAACTAAAATTTGGTAGATGTAACAGGACAAACAGGGCAGAATATCACATCTTTTAAATAAAAACATTGGTAAACCCTCCAAAGCCAACAAATAGACATAGGATCCCTTTGGGATGAAATGTCATCCCTCAGTAGAAAGTGCTGGATAGGACTCTGCTATTCCTTCTCTGTATCTTCTGATAGTGATGACTGGCCAGAAGATACAGAGAAGCAAAGATAATTCAATTTTAAAGAAACAAGGCATAAAGAAGAGCATCCAGAAGGAATAGCACAGGGAGATTATTTAAAGGCACCTTTATACCACTTACATTGAAAGCTGTTTTAATAATAGAGAATAAAGGAAGCTATTTAGAAGTAAAAGGACACTCTTCAGAAAAGGAAGTTTTCCTGAAAATACTGGAAACAAGTAACATAAACTCAAGTGAATTTGATGCAAAAATCACATTCAGGCATCCCTAGAAAGACAACAAGAATTTTCTACAGCATACTTAGTAAATACTGTGTGCTACTGAGCACATCAGAAGTATGAAGTTGTCATGAGATGATTGGCTTTTAAGAGTCCCCTCAAAAAAGAGAAAGTTTAGCAAAATGTTGCAAAGGAGACTCCTTTTTTAAGGGATAAATAAGAGAGTACTGTTTCAAACTGAAGTGTCTATAGCACAGATTTTTATTACAAATACATAGTACACTATTGTTAGCAACAATCTCAGCTGTGCAGTTCCTGGTCTACTGGTGTGTACATAACATATTGCTTGGATTATGTTCATGCTAGAGCAACAGAAGGTGGCAAATATTGTGTCAACCTGTAAAAAGGCTGTAAAAAGACATCTGGTTAGAAAGACTACAAATAATTGAGGTTAGACCTCCCCATTGCATTAGTAGAAAATGTGGCTAGAAGTAATAGGCTGAGTGAAATTTCTCCCTAACTTTCTCTTGCTCTACCATGCTTACTTGCTTTTTGCAAGGAAATGTAACACTTCACAGATTGATTCTTTAAAGAATGCTCATGAGCATATGCTGAACCTCAGTTCGGTTTATTTGCAAGATTATAGTTACAGGAGAATTCTTGTGAATTAAAAAGTCTCTCCATCACAGAACAACTGCAAAGTAATAATGTTATGAAAAAAGGACAAGGATGATTCAGAGGTGTGGCATGGCTTCCTTTGAAGAGCTAGGACATTAGACAGAAGCTTTGCATGACAAGGGATTAAAAATTCTATGAGATCTGGAAAAGGGGAATAAGGAGTGATAATATTTTCATGTGATACATTATAATTCTCTAAAGTTTTAAAGCCAAGCAAATGATGAACCTCTTTGCGTAATAAGGATATGGCATTCCCAACTTTAGGATAAAACAAATATATCTGAGTTCACAAAGGGATTTAACAAAGTCAACATCTGTCTTTGACAGAAAAATCTATCAAACATGATGCCTTGAATAAGATTAAATAAAATTGAATTAGAGGAGTCAGCACTGTGTTATCCACTGTCTTCCAAAGTTTCTGTTGCAGATGTCAGTCAGTCCATAGGCTGTTGCTTCCATTTATTAATATAAAAACAATCTTTCAAACTATGCTGTTCAAACAGGGAATTTGAAGATTGTGGAAATGTTTGCTTGCTTTCTATCAGAGATCCAAACTGATATATTTAAAATATGAAGGTAATATCAGAAAGCATAGACTACTTCTATGGTTCTCAATCTGTCTTTTAGAGAAATCCTGGTTATGGAAACAGAGGAAGGAGATTCACTGAACTGTTCATATGGTGCTGAAATTGCCCTGCTAGCTTCTGTCATTTGTGCATCTCAAGAGTCTTAGAGCAGTTCAATTTGATTGACATAGTTTGCAATTTAACCACAAAATGCTCAATTAAATAACTCAAAATCTCAATATTTAAAATGTTAAACATCACATTTTAAAATAACACTAAAAATAGCTACTTGTCAGGTATTTATTTTTATAGTAATCTTCATTGTACTGATTTTTTTTCTGTCTTAAAATATATGAAAAGAAGGAGAGTGGAATAGGTGCTTATTTTCAGATTTCTAATTATGACCCACAAGTTTTGGTTACATAATTTGGTTGATAATTATGGAAGACAGCTTGTGGAAGCATTTTTTTTATTGAGATGCTCCTGATAAGATGGTTCATCTTCATAATATTTGGTCAAAAATATTGTCATGTACTTGTCATTTTGCCAACATTTACCCTGTAGGTGTCCTACTTCCTCCATAAAAATTTGTCTTAGTCTAAATATATAGCTACTAGATTTTAATTTATCTATAATCTGGCTCCTACACGCAAGCAGTATTTGGAATATGTTGTTATATTAATACGTATTTGCTACTTATTTATTTCAGGACTTAAATTATTGTTGGGAGTGACTGGTGTTATACCAGGTACGAGGGAGGAGTGTCTGGTTGCACTGAAGAATGGATACTTGGTGTCCATCTCACCAGGTGGAGTTCGGGAAGCGCTGTTCAGTGATGAAAGTTATCAGCTCATGTGGGGAAATCGAAAAGGTTTTGCTCGGGTTGCTCTAGATGCAAAAGTGGTGAGTACCATACATTATTAATTCCAGTTTATGCTTTCTGCATATGTGCTTCATTATAAAATGCAGCTTACAAGTACTTTTTGGAAAATCTTCCAGAAGACATGGTTGGGAATTAAAGATTTCATTACCTTTTCCCATCACTTTCCTCAAGCGCATTAATCCATAGGGAGCAAGGATTTTGTGGAACTGTCAGACATTTTCCTGACTGTTTTAAAGCATCCATCTCTGTGGTTCCATGTCTGCAGTTTCACCATGCAGGCATCCAGTGTTTCATCTTGACTGTATTTCAGCAATCTTCACTGTGGTCCTTCTCCATACTGCCCTAAGGTTTCATTCTTTTTTCTTATCCTAATAGGCTTACATCTTTATCTTACTTCTGCACACCCAGTCACTTTTTGATGACTCTTTAATGTAATATCCTCATCTTTCTTTCTTCTCATTTATTCTGGGAGGGTCTAGGACTTTGTCCTTTCTCTTACTTTTCTTCATGTTTGTGAAAGATCGCATCAACTAACTCAAGTTGTGTCTGTATCAGTGTCTGATTTTGAATCATATGTGCCCTTTTGAAGCAGTTTTTGTACCTTCCTTTCATGCCATGCTTGGATTCACATCAAGGAATGTGTTAGAATACCTGAGCTGCATTCCTTTTGGCTGAAACTAAACCAGAATTGGGACCTAAAATGGTCGTTCAGTCAATGGTACCAAACAAGAATTAGTTCTACATAAAAACACCACTGAAATGTGTTCAGGGTAGAAGTCAGATCCTCAGCATCCTCTAGAGATGTGCTTCTCCTGATTTGCACTCCACCAGTGTACACATGGCCAATATTTCAGTTAGTTTCCATATGGATGATGATCTACAAATACAACTTGCTACCACTAGCTCTGACTTCTTCCACTTAGATTCCTGGGTAAGACTGCTTTTCTGATACAGTCTCTGGGAAATTATTTTATTTGGGATGGTATGCAGCTGAAAGAGTAGCAACCCTGTCTTTTTCCTGGCTGCCACTTATCATCATCATCATCACCTCTAGACCCAAGTTTTCTGCCTTAATTTAGATTTAGCATTGTATCTGACAATACTGGTACAAATCCAGCCTTCATCTGTTCTGCCGTGCACTTTCTGCTGCTTTCTCATGAATTGCACAACCATCACTTCTTCACATTCTTATGAATATCTCATCAATTGCAGTGCTCTTTGACCTTCCATATGAAGTTTCCTGTCTATATAGGAGAGGCTGTACAGGGAGTTGAGTTCTTCCCATGAAACTTTAATTTCTTAACATCTCCTTCAGATTTTTGTGCAGTTATATCTCTCTTGCACCTCATCCAATTTGTTGCTTCTCACAGTTTGTTTTGGTCTCTTGTGCCATAGCTTCTACTACAAAGTACGTGAAGCTGCAAAATGCATGTTTCATGTTAATATTTCTTCATAACTATCTCTAAATTATTGTGGGGAGATAACTAAATACTAAAATAAACCAAGGGGCATTTACCCAGTGGATAAAGTAATTTCAGGCCTGGAGTCCTGTTTCTACATCTTGGCCTTTTAAAAGTCATGTTTTATGTGCTTTTTTTCCCTTTCCTGTCCTTTTTTTTCAAAAGTGTGGGCTGGTAAATGTTAGTCATGATACTTCATATCTTGTGTGGGTCTGTACACCATCACTACCAGGAAAATACCAGAATGTGAATGGGATAAACTCAGTCAAATTCATATGGGCATTTTGAATTCCCCAGTAGTCTTTGTATATATTAAATGAATAATATGCTCAAACAGTTAGAAAGAGTTGCCACTTTAAAAACTTGAGTGATTTCTATTGATTTTGCTTTCATATCTGTCTTTCAGCCTACTCCAAACATCTGGACAATCTTTTGCCAGATGTTATCCCTTCACCTGCAACCTTACAGTAATGCAATGTAATAGGTTGTGGGTTTTTAAAATAAAAATTGAATAAAAAAACTCTGAGTGCCCTTACATAGAGTGCTACCCTGATCAAAACACATCACAAGAATCTTTGCCAGTAATGCTCCTAATTTGACCAGTCTTCTCTAATTTAGAAGCACATGGAAATACCTGAATGCTAGTACCAAAAATTGTTAGCACCTTCTATTGACAGAATATTTTAAAAAAAAATTTATTTAATGAATTGGGTATTCGTGGAGATTAAGGTACCTTCAGTGTGAAAGGGTCTTGCGGTCCTTTGCATAATGTTTGGTAAAACAGGCACTATGTAGGACTATTACCAGGAGGGCAGAGAGAGTATTTTATCCTTTGACAGCTACTAGCCTGAGTTTACCTTTACAGTGCTACTGCTTCTTATACCTCTTCTTATTACCCTCATTCAGTTTTCAGTTTTGTGGGTGTTTTTATGATCAGGAAGTCTGACTGGATCCCCGTATTGTGGGCATCATTGTAATTAGCTTTCAAGCTTCACTGAACTTCGGATGTCTTTGATACTTCTCTGGAAATCTGTAATCAGACAGACCTTAGATAACTAAACACTTAAAAAAAGAAGTGCTGTGCATTTAGCAATAGAGAGGGCAATATTAACCTTATGTATCACCTTATATAAAGTTAGGCCCATAGTAGTCACTGGATCCCATCTTTTGACACATGTCAAATTTGATCATTTGTTCTTGCTGCATTCTTTTCAATACTGGCCAGAGTAGTCTTGCAGTTTGATTTAAGACTGGGATGTAGTGATTTGACCCTGGCTGGATGCCAGGCACCCATCAAAGCCTCTCTATCACTGCCCTCTGCAAGTGGACAGGGGAGAGAAAATAAAGCAAAAGATTCATGAGTTGAGATAAGGACTGGGAGAGATCACTCAATGAATACCATCATGGGCAAAACAGACTCTACTTAGGGATATTAATTGCATTTATTGCTAAGAAAATCAGAGCAAGATAAAGAGAAGTAAAGAGGTAAAGTATAGTAAAAGTCTTAAAAACACCTTTTCCCCCACCCCTCCTTCATTCCTTGACTCTACCTCCTTCCCTGCAGTGGCACAGGGAGATGGGGAGTGGGGGTTATGGCCAGTTCATCATACACTGTTTCTACCACTGCTCAGAGAGCAGAGTCCTTTTCCTGCTCTAGCATGGGATCCATCCCACAGGAGGCAAACTTCTTCAATTTGAGTCCGTCCCATGGGCAGCAGTTCTCCTTGAACTGCTGCAATGTGGGTCACTTTTCCACAGGGTGCAGTCCTTCAGGCATAGCCTTCTCCAGTGTGGGTTCCCCATGGGGTCACAAGTCCTACCAGGATATCTGGTCCAGTGTGAGCTCCTCTCTCCATGGGTCTGCAGGTCCCTTCCAGGAGCCTCCTCCAGCACTGGTTTGCCATGGGTTCATAGCCCCCTTTTGGGCATTCACAGACCAGTGTGTGTCTCCTCCATGGGCAGCAGGTGGATCTCTGCATCCCCCTGGACCTCCATGGGCTGCAGGGGCACAGCTGCCTCACCATGGCCTGCACCACAGGCTGCAGGGGAATCTCAGCTCTGGTGCCTAGAGCAGCTCCTCCCCCTCCTTCTGCACTGACCTTGGTGTCTGCAGGGCTGTTCCTCTTACATGTTCTCACTCTGCTCTTCTCTGGCTGCAATTACATCTGTGCAATAATTTTTTATTTCCTTCTTAAATGTGTTATCCCAGAGGTGTTATTATCCTCCCTGACAGGCTTGGCCTTGGCATGCAGAACATCTGTCCTGGAGCCGGCTGGCACTGGCTCTGCCAGACATGGGGGAAGCTTCTGACAGCTTCTCACAGAAACCACCCCTGTAGCCCCCCTGCTACCAAAACCTGGCCACAAAAACCAAATGCACTGGGGTTAGATTCATCCAGCTATCAGAAGTTGTTCTATTATGTAGCAATTAGTATAAATTTGCTAACACTTACTCAGATATTGTGAATGAAGGCAAGATAGAATTATAAAAGTCTTTTAAAAATTTTTCCACATACACTAGCCATCAACCAAAGAACCACACACACTTTATCAAAATGACTACATGGTGGTAAATAACCTGCCACAGATTACTTGAATGGGGATTTCATGACAAAACCTACTTTATATATGAATAGACATTCCCATCCATCATGTAATATTACAGAAATTCAATAGTTCTCCCACAGAAAAAGTTGAAGAAATGCAAAACAAGGAAGGTAGTTTCAGCCTCAGTCCTTGCTTGCAAAGTTTCCACATTTGGTTTCTACTTCATTTTGTGTAACTGGAGTCAGAGAATGTTGCTATTTAGTGTTATGACTCAGTGTACCTCTGGGACATTTATTTGTCTTAGTCAAATTGAACCATGACCTTCAGAAATACCCTCTGTCTGTGGCTTGGTTTTGACAGGCTAATGGAGAGGGATCATTGTTTTTGAAGATCCCTGAATTTTTTCCGTGCCAAAAAATTTGTTCAAGTCGAGTTGGGTAAAAAATAAACAGGAACTATGATTTATAAAATTTTCATGTATGGGCCAGGGGTTTGGACTACGTGATCTCCAGAAGTCTCTTCCAACCTCAACTATCCTGTAATTCTGTGATTTTCAAGCTGGCTGGGTGTGATCCAGCTCAGTTTCAGTACAGCAAATATAAATCTGTAGGTTACTGCAGATCTGGTTGTGCTGCTTTACAAATGTGAGATTTTATGTGTGTACCTGCTTTTTCCAGCTCAGCGACTGAACACTGCTGCCTACTCTGCACCACAATGGCTGATCGTTGTATGAGAGTAACTTTAGTTTCCAGATTTCTTTATAGTCTAATATATGTTTCTATTGCACTATTCCTAAAATTTAAAGTGTTTTGTCTGTATGACAGATAGGTTTCAAACATTTTACATGTTAGATATACAGTATTCAATTAATAGCTGAAGCAAAGTGTAGTATTTTTAGTGTCCAGTACTTACATGTTTTTAAAAGATGTTGCTTTTTAAGGGTTTATTTCTAACAATTTCTCTTAATTGCTCATTCTGAAGGGTTTACTATTACAATTTTATGCATATTTGATATTTTTGTTCTCTCTCACATATTTTTTCCTTTTAATGGTTTCTATCACTATGAGTTATTTGTTAGGCACTAATTAGGTCCTTTTCTTGCTTATTTTTTTCTCATCCTGCAGTTTCTGTTCTGTGGTACTAATTCTTGACAGTGTAAAATTTTCTTCCATTACCTTCTGGACATGTTCTTCCAACATGTTCAAATTAGAGTTTCAGAAAATGGAAAAGGGACAATAGTGGGGGAAAAGGTCTTTGCATGTATGGATACAATTACTGTCACTTTGTTTACAAACAATGAAATCTTACCTCAGGCTGTAAGGCATGACTGTTTCAAGTGCAGGTATCTCAAGCATGTTTCTTTTCAGTCATAGTAATGAAGTAAACTTGTTCTGTAAGTGCCTATGGATCCACCCTCCAGAAGGTGTGTAGTCCAGGTCAGTGAGGACACACAATTGCCCTTTTTGTCTCGGAGGTCTGCAGAAGTCTTTTCCAGTGAAGTTTTATCCAAACATTACTGCTTCAGTGAGACCTTATTTGAGAAGCAGATGAGATGAGCCAAGCTCGAATGTCTGCTTGCTTTCTGCAAGACTTCACAAACTGAATACTTTCCTATTCACCACTCATGATGAAAGCTTTAGACAGAGGAACTATGGAAATTTGTTTTATGTTCCAGTCAGTGATACTGCAATAAATACATAACATTGAAGTTACATAAACCCTAATACAATGTCAGTCATTTTATTTACAGATAGTGACTTTAAAACATGTTTGGGGGAGCTGAGAAATAGGATTTTATTTCTGTTCTGGAGTTTTTTATATCTAGATTCCTTATATGCTACTTAACTGACTCATAATTAGCCTCCATATTTGGGTGGTTTTCTTAGCTCCATTAATAGGCACTAAAACAGAAATTCACACCTGTTTCTTTTTTTTTTTTTTT